>OU744316.1:59470690-59560673 GCA_916610145.1 Eristalis arbustorum | reverse complement strand
TTAGTAAGGCATTTCTGATGGATTTCACGGCCCATCTTCCAACTGCCACAGCGGCCCCAGTAGGCCTACCAATGACTTGCGCACACCGTTTTGCATGATCTGGGGTGTGTATTAACAGATCCTGAGAGTTTGGAGTGCATCCGGAAACATTGAGATTTTGACCCCAAAATCCAAGCAGTGGTTAGTAAGGCATTTCTGATGGATTTCACGGCCCATCTTCCAACTGCCACAGCGGCCCCAGTAGGCCTACCAATGACTTGCGCACACCGTTTTGCATGATCTGGGGTGTGTATTGACAGATCCTGAGAGTTTGGAGTGCATCCGGAAACATTGAGATTTTGACCCCAAAATCCAAGCAGTGGTTAGTAAGGCATTTCTGATGGATTTCACGGCCCATATTCCAACTGCCACAGCGGCCCCAGTAGGCCTACCAATGACTTGCGCACACCGTTTTGCATGATCTGGGGTGTGTATTAACAGATGCTGAGAGTTTGGAGTGCATCCGGAAACATTGAGATTTTGACCCCAAAATCCAAGCAGTGGTTAGTAAGGCATTTCTGATGGATTTCACGGCCCATCTTCCAACTGCCACAGCGGCCCCAGTAGGCCTACCAATGACTTGCGCACACCGTTTTGCATGATCTGGGGTGTGTATTAACAGATCCTGAGAGTTTGGAGTGCATCCGGAAACATTGAGATTTTGACCCCAAAATCCAAGCAGTGGTTAGTAAGGCATTTCTGATGGATTTCACGGCCCATCTTCCAACTGCCACAGCGGCCCCAGTAGGCCTACGAATGACTTGCGCACACCGTTTTGCATGATCTGGGGTGTGTATTAACAAATCCTGAGAGTTTGGAGTGCATCCGGAAACATTGAGATTTTGACCCCAAAATCCAAGCAGTGGTTAGTAAGGCATTTCTGATGGATTTCACGACTCATCTTCCAACTGCCACAGCGGCCCTATTAGGCCTACCAATGACTTGCGCACACCGTTTTGCATGATCTGGGGTGTGTATTAACAGATCCTGAGAGTTTGGAGTGCATCCGGAAACATTGAGATGTTGACCCCAAAATCCAAGCAGTGGTTAGTAAGGCTTTTCTGATGGATCTCACGGCTCATCTTCCAACTGCCACAGCGGCCCTATTAGAGGTACCAATGACTTGCGCACACCGTTTTGCATGTTCTGAGTGTGTATTAACAAATCCTGAGAGTTTGGAGTGCATCCGGAAACATTGAGATTTTGACCCCAAAATCCAAGCAGTGGTTAGTAAGGCATTTCTGATGGATTTCACGGCCCATCTTCCAACTGCCACAGCGGCCCCCGTAGGCCTACCAATGACTTGCGCACACCGTTTTGCATGATCTGGGGTGTGTATTAACAGATCCTGAGAGTTTGGAGTGCATCCGGAAACATTGAGATTTTGACCCCAAAATCCAAGCAGTGGTTAGTAAGGCTTTTCTGATGGATCTCACGGCTCATCTTCCAACTGCCACAGCGGCCCTATTAGGGCTACCAATGACTTGCGCACACCGTTTTGCATGTTCTGGGGTGTGTATTAACAAATCCTGAGAGTTTGGAGTGCATCCGGAAACATTGAGATTTTGACCCCAAAATCCAAGCAGTGGTTAGTAAGGCATTTCTGATGGATTTCACGGCCCATCTTCCAACTGCCACAGCGGCCCTATTAGGCCTACCAATGACTTGCGCACACCGTTTTGCATGTTCTGGGGTGTGTATTAACAAATCCTGAGAGTTTGGAGTGCATCCGGAAACATTGAGATTTTGACCCCAAAATCCAAGCAGTGGTTAGTAAGGCATTTCTGATGGATTTCACGGCCCATCTTCCAACTGCCACAGCGGCCCTATTAGGCCTACCAATGACTTGCGCACACCGTTTTGCATGTTCTGGGGTGTGTATTAACAGATCCTGAGAGTTTGGAGTGCATCGGAAACATTGAGATTTTGACCCCAAAATCCAAGCAGTGGTTAGTAAGGCTTTTCTGATGGATCTCACGGCTCATCTTCCAACTGCCACAGCGGCCCTATTAGGGCTACCAATGACTTGCGCACACCGTTTTGCATGTTCTGGGGTGTGTATTAACAGATCCTGAGAGTTTGGAGTGCATCCGGAAACATTGAGATTTTGACCCCAAAATCCAAGCAGTGGTTAGTAAGGCATTTCTGATGGATTTCACGGCTCATCTTCCAACTGCCACAGCGGCCCTATTAGGCCTACCAATGACTTGCGCACACCCGTTTTGCATGATCTGGGGTGTGTATTAACAGATCCTGAGAGTTTGGAGTGCATCCGGAAACATTGAGATTTTGACCCCAAAATCCAAGCAGTGGTTAGTAAGGCATTTCTGATGGATTTCACGGCCCATCTTCCAACTGCCACAGCGGCCCTATTAGGCCTACCAATGACTTGCGCACACCGTTTTGCATGATCTGGGGTGTGTATTAACAGATCCTGAGAGTTTGGAGTGCATCCGGAAACATTGAGATTTTGACCCCTAAATCCAAGCAGTGGTTAGTAAGGCTTTTCTGATGGATCTCACGGCTCATCTTCCAACTGCCACAGCGGCCCTATTAGGGCTACCAATGACTTGCGCACACCGTTTTGCATGTTCTGGGGTGTGTATTAACAAATCCTGAGAGTTTGGAGTGCATCCGGAAACATTGAGATTTTGACCCCAAAATCCAAGCAGTGGTTAGTAAGGCTTTTCTGATGGATCTCACGGCTCATCTTCCAACTGCCACAGCGGCCCTATTAGGGCTACCAATGACTTGCGCACACCGTTTTGCATGTTCTGGGGTGTGTATTAACAAATCCTGAGAGTTTGGAGTGCATCCGGAAACATTGAGATTTTGACCCCAAAATCCAAGCAGTGGTCAGTAAGGCATTTCTGATGGATTTCACGGCTCATCTTCCAACTGCCACAGCGGCCCTATTAGGCCTACCAATGACTTGCGCACACCGTTTTGCATGATCTGGGGTGTGTATTAACAGGTCCTGAGAGTTTGGAGTGCATCCGCCAACATTGAGATTTTGACCCCAAAATCCAAGCAGTGGTTAGTAAGGCTTTTCTGATGGATTTCACGACTCATCTTCCAACTGCCACAGCGGCCCCCGTAGGCCTACCAATGACTTGCGCACACCGTTTTGCATGATCTGGGGTGTGTATTAACAGGTCCTGAGAGTTTGGAGTGCATCCGGAAACATTGAGATTTTGACCCCAAAATCCAAGCAGTGGTCAGTAAGGCATTTCTGATGGATTTCACGGCTCATCTTCCAACTGCCACAGCGGCCCTGTTAGGCCTACCAATGACTTGCGCACACCGTTTTGCATGATCTGGGGTGTGTATTAACAGGTCCTGAGAGTTTGGAGTGCATCCGCCAACATTGAGATTTTGACCCCAAAATCCAAGCAGTGGTTAGTAAGGCTTTTCTGATGGATTTCACGGCTCATCTTCCAACTGCCACAGCGGCCCTATTAGGGCTACCAATGACTGGCGCACACCGTTTTGCATGTTCTGGGGTGTGTATTAACAAATCCTGAGAGTTTGGAGTGCATCCGGAAACATTGAGATTTTGACCCCAAAATCCAAGCAGTGGTTAGTAAGGCATTTCTGATGGATTTCACGGCTCATCTTCCAACTGCCACAGCGGCCCTATTAGGCCTACCAATGACTTGCGCATCCCGTTTTGCATGATCTGGGTGTGTATTAACAGATCCTGAGAGTTTGGAGTGCATCCGGAAACATTGAGATTTTGACCCCAAAATCCAAGCAGTGGTTAGTAAGGCTTTTCTGATGGATCTCACGGCTCATCTTCCAACTGCCACAGCGGCCCTATTAGGCCTACCAATGACTTGCGCATCCCGTTTTGCATGATCTGGGTGTGTATTAACAGATCCTGAGAGTTTGGAGTGCATCCGGAAACATTGAGATTTTGACCCCAAAATCCAAGCAGTGGTTAGTAAGGCATTTCTGATGGATTTCACGGCCCATCTTCCAACTGCCACAGCGGCCCTCTCGGGCCTACCAATAACTTGCGCACACCGTTTTGCATGATCTGGGGTGTGTATTAACAGATCCTGAGAGTTTGGAGGGCATCCGGCAACCTTCAGCTTTTGACCGCAAAATCTAAGCAGTGGTTAGTAAGGCATTTCTGATGGATTTCACGGCCCATCTTCCAACTGCCACAGCGGCCCTATTAGGCCTACCAATGACTTGCGCACACCGTTTTGCATGTTCTGGGGTGTGTATTAACAAATCCTGAGAGTTTGGAGTGCATCCGGAAACATTCAGATTTTGACCCCAAAATCCAAGCAGTGGTTAGTAAGGCTTTTCTGATGGATCTCACGGCTCATCTTCCAACTGCCACAGCGGCCCTATTAGGGCTACCAATGACTTGCGCACACCGTTTTGCATGTTCTGGGGTGTGTATTAACAAATCCTGAGAGTTTGGAGTGCATCCGGAAACATTGAGATCTTGACCCCAAAATCCAAGCAGTGGTTAGTAAGGCATTTCTGATGGATTTCACGGCTCATCTTCCAACTGCCACAGCGGCCCTATTAGGCCTACCAATGACTTGCGCACACCGTTTTGCATGTTCTGGGGTGTGTATTAACAAATCCTGAGAGTTTGGAGTGCATCCGGAAACATTGAGATTTTGACCCCAAAATCCAAGCAGTGGTTAGTAAGGCATTTCTGATGGATTTCACGGCCCATCTTCCAACTGCCACAGCGGCCCCAGTAGGCCTACCAATGACTTGCGCACACCGTTTTGCATGATCTGGGGTGTGTATTAACAGATCCTGAGAGTTTGGAGTGCATCCGGAAACATTGAGATTTTGACCCCAAAATCCAAGCAGTGGTTAGTGAGGCATTTCTGATGGATTTCACGGCCCATCTTCCAACTGCCACAGCGGCCCCAGTAGGCCTACCAATGACTTGCGCACACCGTTTTGCATGATCTGGGGTGTGTATTAACAGATCCTGAGAGTTTGGAGTGCATCCGGAAACATTGAGATTTTGACCCCAAAATCCAAGCAGTGGTTAGTAAGGCATTTCTGATGGATTTCACGGCCCATCTTCCAACTGCCACAGCGGCCCCAGTAGGCCTACGAATGACTTGCGCACACCGTTTTGCATGATCTGGGGTGTGTATTAACAGATCCTGAGAGTTTGGAGTGCATCCGGAAACATTGAGATTTTGACCCCAAAATCCAAGCAGTGGTTAGTAAGGCTTTTCTGATGGATCTCACGGCTCATCTTCCAACTGCCACAGCGGCCCTATTAGGGGTACCAATGACTTGCGCACACCGTTTTGCATGTTCTGGGGTGTGTATTAACAAATCCTGAGAGTTTGGAGTGCATCCGGAAACATTGAGATTTTGACCCCAAAATCCAAGCAGTGGTTAGTAAGGCATTTCTGATGGATTTCACGGCCCATCTTCCAACTGCCACAGCGGCCCTATTAGGCCTACCAATGACTTGCGCACACCGTTTTGCATGATCTGGGGTGTGTATTAACAGATCCTGAGAGTTTGGAGTGCATCCGGAAACATTGAGATTTTGACCCCAAAATCCAAGCAGTGGTTAGTAAGGCTTTTCTGATGGATCTCACGGCTCATCTTCCAACTGCCACAGCGGCCCTATTAGGGCTACCAATGACTTACGCACACCGTTTTGCATGTTCTGGGGTGTGTATTAACAAATCCTGAGAGTTTGGAGTGCATCCGGAAACATTGAGATTTTGACCCCAAAATCCAAGCAGTGGTTAGTAAGGCATTTCTGATGGATTTCACGGCTCATCTTCCAACTGCCACAGCGGCCCTATTAGGCCTACCAATGACTTGCGCACACCGTTTTGCATGTTCTGGGGTGTGTATTAACAAATCCTGAGAGTTTGGAGTGCATCCGGAAACATTGAGATTTTGACCCCAAAATCCAAGCAGTGGTTAGTAAGGCATTTCTGATGGATTTCACGGCCCATCTTCCAACTGCCACAGCGGCCCTATTAGGCCTACCAATGACTTGCGCACACCGTTTTGCATGATCTGGGGTGTGTATTAACAGATCCTGAGAGTTTGGAGTGCATCCGGAAACATTGAGATTTTGACCCCAAAATCCAAGCAGTGGTTAGTAAGGCATTTCTGATGGATTTCACGGCCCATCTTCCAACTGCCACAGCGGCCCTATTAGGCCTACCAATGACTTGCGCACACCGTTTTGCATGATCTGGGGTGTGTATTAACAGGTCCTGAGAGTTTGGAGTGCATCCGCCAACATTGAGATTTTGACCCCAAAATCCAAGCAGTGGTTAGTAAGGCATTTCTGATGGATTTCACGGCCCATCTTCCAACTGCCACAGCGGCCCCCGTAGGCCTACCAATGACTTGCGCACACCGTTTTGCATGATCTGGGGTGTGTATTAACAGATCCTGAGAGTTTGGAGTGCATCCGGAAACATTGAGATTTTGACCCCAAAATCCAAGCAGTGGTTAGTAAGGCATTTCTGATGGATTTCACGGCCCATCTTCCAACTGCCACAGCGGCCCTATTAGGCCTACCAATGACTTGCGCACACCGTTTTGCATGATCTGGGGTGTGTATTAACAGATCCTGAGAGTTTGGAGTGCATCCGGAAACATTGAGATTTTGACCCCAAAATCCAAGCAGTGGTTAGTAAGGCATTTCTGATGGATTTCACGGCTCATCTTCCAACTGCCACAGCGGCCCTATTAAGCCTACCAATGACTTGCGCACACCGTTTTGCATGATCTGGGGTGTGTATTAACAGATCCTGAGAGTTTGGAGTGCATCCGGAAACATTGAGATGTTGACCCCAAAATCCAAGCAGTGGTTAGTAAGGCTTTTCTGATGGATCTCACGGCTCATCTTCCAACTGCCACAGCGGCCCTATTAGGGCTACCAATGACTTGCGCACACCGTTTTGCATGTTCTGGGGTGTGTATTAACAAATCCTGAGAGTTTGGAGTGCATCCGGAAACATTGAGATTTTGACCCCAAAATCCAAGCAGTGGTCAGTAAGGCATTTCTGATGGATTTCACGGCTCATCTTCCAACTGCCACAGCGGCCCTATTTGGCCTACCAATGACTTGCGCACACCGTTTTGCATGATCTGGGGTGTGTATTAACAGGTCCCGAGAGTTTGGAGTGCATCCGGAAACATTGAGATTTTGACCCCAAAATCCAAGCAGTGGTCAGTAAGGCATTTCTGATGGATTTCACGGCTCATCTTCCAACTGCCACAGCGGCCCTATTAGGCCTACCAATGACTTGCGCACACCGTTTTGCATGATCTGGGGCGTGTATTAACAGGTCCTGAGAGTTTGGAGTGCATCCGCCAACATTGAGATTTTGACCCCAAAATCCAAGCAGTGGTAAGTAAGGCTTTTCTGATGGATCTCACGGCTCATCTTCCAACTGCCACAGCGGCCCTATTAGGGCTACCAATGACTTGCGCACACCGTTTTGCATGTTCTGGGGTGTGTATTAACAAATCCTGAGAGTTTGGAGTGCATCCGGAAACATTGAGATCTTGACCCCAAAATCCAAGCAGTGGTTAGTAAGGCTTTTCTGATGGATCTCACGGCTCATCTTCCAACTGCCACAGCGGCCCTATTAGGGCTACCAATGACTTGCGCACACCGTTTTGCATGTTCTGGGGTGTGTATTAACAAATCCTGAGAGTTTGGAGTGCATCCGGAAACATTGAGATTTTGACCCCAAAATCCAAGCAGTGGTCAGTAAGGCATTTCTGATGGATTTCACGGCCCATCTTCCAACTGCCACAGCGGCCCTATTAGGCCTACCAATGACTTGCGCACACCGTTTTGCATGATCTGGGGTGTGTATTAACAGATCCTGAGAGTTTGGAGTGCATCCGGAAACATTGAGATTTTTACCCCAAAATCCAAGCAGTGGTTAGTAAGGCATTTCTGATGGATTTCACGACTCATCTTCCAACTGCCACAGCGGCCCTATTAGGCCTACCAATGACTTGCGCACACCGTTTTGCATGACCTGGGGTGTGTATTAACAGGTCCTGGGAGTTTGGAGTGCATCCGCCAACATTGAGATTTTGACCCCAAAATCCAAGCAGTGGTTAGTAAGGCTTTTCTGATGGATCTCACGGCTCATCTTCCAACTGCCACAGCGGCCCTATTAGGCCTACCAATGACTTGCGCACACCGTTTTGCATGATCTGGGGTGTGTATTAACAGATCCTGAGAGTTTGGAGTGCATCCGGAAACATTGAGATTTTGACCCCAAAATCCAAGCAGTGGTTAGTAAGGCATTTGTGATGGATTTCACGACTCATCTTCCAACTGCCACAGCGGCCCTATTAGGCCTACCAATGACTTGCGCACACCGTTTTGCATGATCTGGGGTGTGTATTAACAGGTCCTGGGAGTTTGGAGTGCATCCGCCAACATTGAGATTTTGACCCCAAAATCCAAGCAGTGGTTAGTAAGGCATTTCTGATGGATTTCACGGCTCATCTTCCAACTGCCACAGCGGCCCTATTAGGCCTACCAATGACTTGCGCACACCGTTTTGCATGATCTGGGGTGTGTATTAACAGGTCCTGGGAGTTTGGAGTGCATCCGCCAACATTGAGATTTTGACCCCAAAATCCAAGCAGTGGTTAGTAAGGCATTTCTGATGGATTTCACGGCTCATCTTCCAACTGCCACAGCGGCCCTATTAGGCCTACCAATGACTTGCGCACACCGTTTTGCATAATCTGGGGTGTGTATTAACAGGTCCTGGGAGTTTGGAGTGCATCCGGAAACATTGAGATTTTGACCCCAAAATCCAAGCAGTGGTTAGTAAGGCATTTCTGATGGATTTCACGGCCCATCTTCCAACTGCCACAGCGGCCCTATTAGGCCTACCAATGACTTGCGCACACCGTTTTGCATGATCTGGGGTGTGTATTAACAGATCCTGAGAGTTTGGTGTGCATCCGGAAACATTGAGATTTGACCCCAAAATCCAAGCAGTGGTTAGTAAGGCATTTCTGATGGATTTCACGGCTCATCTTCCAACTGCCACAGCGGCCCTATTAGGCCTACCAATGACTTGCGCACACCGTTTTGCATATTCTGGAGTGTGTATTAACAGATCCTGAGAGTTTGGAGGGCATCCGGCAACCTTCAGCTTTTGACCGCAAAATCTAAGCAGTGGTTAGTAAGGCTTTTCTGATGGATTTCACGGCTCATCTTCCAACTGCCACAGCGGCCCTATTAGGCCTACCAATGACTTGCGCACACCGTTTTGCATGATCTGGGCTGTGTATTAACAGATCCTGAGAGTTTGGAGTGCATCCGGAAACATTGAGATTTTGACCCCAAAATCCAAGCAGTGGTTAGTAAGGCTTTTCTGATGGATTTCACGGCCCATCTTCCAACTGCCACAGCGGCCCCCGTAGGCCTACCAATGACTTGCGCACACCGTTTTGCATGATCTGGGGTGTGTATTAACAGGTCCTGAGAGTTTTGAGTGCAGCCGGAAACATTGAGATTTTGACCCCAGAATCCAAGCAGTGGTTGGTAAGGCATTTCCGCTGGATTTCACGGCTCATCTCCTAACTGCCACTCGCGCATACCTGTTTCAGTTTCCTTGTCCAGAAACCTTTTTCACTGGCGCGTCAATCTAACTGCCGATAAAGCATGGCAGAGTCAGGGGTCTTCTTTCATTTATCTAGCTTTCGCAGTTGTACATTCTGATTGACCGAATAAGAATAAATGCCACTATTTGATAGCATTTTCTTCACTCCATTATCGACGGCAAAAAACTACGTTCACAGTGCGGATTTCGGCGCCAGACGTGCATTCCCCAGACTAGCAGTTCAACCGTTTTGTCATTAGCCTCGTAACTCTTTTGCGATCCTTAAGCGTTCATAACCGTAACAAAGCAGCACAGCCAACCCGAAGGTACTTTATCCACTTGCATCGCCTTTGCAGTCTGCACAACAAAGTCTGCGACCATTGATTACAAGAAGCTCCCGTTCAGTGTCTTCCTACCGTCGTCGTCTGCGTCGCCACCAGCGCGCCATATATCCACGGCACGGCTATCTTACTGCCCTTTATCACTTCAATATGGCCGTAACCCCCCCTCCTCGGCATAGACATTAAACGCGTACAATGGATTTTCTTTCAGGCAAATATCCACTCCTTGCAATACCTCACCAGGAGACACCGGGCCGCACACCAACCGAGAGGAAGCAAGCAGCAGAAAATGGGGGAAAACAATCTCGTAACTTGCATTCAACGCGTGGAAATTCAGAAAATTCATGACCTCAGCGCAGCATCGACACAATGATAACATTCTCGGTATTGTAATTTATGTGATATCCCTCGCAGATGCCTGCAAAGACGGCGGGCATCAGCGTCGCAACAGAACCCCCAACAGCAGCAGCGGCTGCGATAGCAGCAGGAACCACAACAGCAGCGCACCATCGCCGGTACAGCCGGGAGCAAGGATGCGAGGATCTGTTCGGTGCATCCGGTTGAGGAAATAAAAATTCGCAAAATGTTATCACAGGGGAAGAGCGCTCTTCCTGATCGCCCCTCGCCGCCGCTCTGACCACACCTCACTGCCGGGACGACGGCACCTAGAGGACAGGTCCTGCGTCCTGCGACCGGCAAACCTCTGTCCGCCCCGACTGGCAAAATCATAACCACTGCTGTTGTTGTTATTGTTGTTGGCACTGGGTACTTATCGTAACAATTTTTTATTGCCAAAATGCAAAAGTTAGTTTTAGTACTCTCCTCGTTGCCGGTGGGCGCTGCTCCTTGCTAATATGTCCTCGGGAGCGTTGGGGACCCGCTGGTTGTAAAGAAGTTTCGTTACCCATCACGTCGCAAGCGAGACGTGGAACTCAGTTCACAATAAAGTGAAAATGCAAATGCAGCCGAGTATACCGTAAAAGTTATCGGAAATTCTTACAAGGGCAACGCTGCTCTACGTGATGTGGTGGTGGTTGATTGGTCCTTTTTTGTTTAAAAGCGAGTTTCCTTGACCTTTACTGCGAGTGGATGGGGCTTCTTGATTCGCTCTTCAGAGTGATTCAATTAGAATGCTAATTGGTATAGCTGAATCCGGAGCAGACTTTTGACTCAATCCGCTTATGAGTTTTGGTTGCGTGGGTTGTGCAGTAATTATATTGGCTGTAGAGACACATCAGAGTGCGACGAACACGCTTATGGACGTGAAGTTGCTAATTGCCGGGAGCTCATGTGAAGGACATTTGTAGTCACTTTGAGAACTAGATTATATTGTGGTCGCGACGGCTAAAGACTACTCCTGAACTGAAGTGAAGTAATTGCTGCTGTTGATGAAGCGATGAAGACTGGCATTATTGTCATAAAAGCGTGAATTTTTAAAAGCTTTAGGAAAGTTTTTCAAAACAAAAAAAAAAGACACACAAAATTCATTGAAATCTTTATGTCGGTCCATATATTTCAATGTTTGAAGATTATTTCATGCAAATGTTGACCTTGACTGAACCTCAAATGGTCCTTCCACTTAGTCCAATTTTGGCACATTCTTTCCAACATTTCGGCCGGTATCTCACGACTAAGTGCTTCAATATTGTCTTCCAATGCGCCAATTGTAGCGGGCTTGTCTGTATAGACATGAGCTTTAACATAGCCCCACAAGAAATGGTCTAAAGGCGTTGAATCGCACGATCTAGGCGGCCAATTGACCGGTTGCGAACGTGAAATAAAATGTTCACCGAGCTCGGCTCTCAATAAGTCCATTGTTGCGCGTGCTGTGTGGCATGTGGCACCGTCTTGTTGAAACCACATGTCATGCAAGTCAAGCTCTTGCATTTTGGGCAAGAAAAAGTTGGATATCGCTCACTATCACAGTTAAGCCATTCGCATCATCTTTGAGGAAGTACGGTCCAATGATGCCACCATTAACCGCACCAATCTGTGACTTTTTCTGGATACATTGGTAGCTCTTGCAATGCTTCTGGCTGATATTCACTCGAAAAATCACCCTTTAGTTCAGCCAGTTTGTTGAAGAATCCTATTGGGGGCAATAGATTCCTTTCCATCCTTGCCCTCCCAGCTGCTGCAGAGGTTATCATGGGGCTTGCCTAGTTTCAGGGCCTTCGACGATCTGTACTCCATTTCTGACGCCAGTGTGGTGCATTGGCGTCCAACCTACTCATTCTGATAAGGCTTTGTGTGTGTATGCCACAATTGTTTCGTGATGAGGAATCTTGTCCTTCTAAATCATCTACTTTAGCTTGAGCAATTGTGTAGGCAGCGGCTTGGTTGGCTCCATCCGGCAAGACTGTGTAATTAGTGTCCTCTCTAGTGAGGTCTTCCGCTTCACAATCCTCAGGGATATTACTGTGCTCCTGTACCCTCATGAGGCGGATATTAAAATACTTCGCCATCTCGTTAAGAAAAGCCTTTGACTTAACTGGGAGTGCAGCCAGAGGTTTGATCGCCGACAACCTGACAGAATAGCTGACAATTTCTGAATCGGGAAGTTGTTAACACCAGACATCTACACATGAGCTGTGATGCAGGATAGCTCCACCAACCAAGGTGTGTCTGCATACACCATAGCTGCAATGTAGGAAGTGGGACAGATTGATAGGGAAGGCTTGGAATTTCCAGGCGACACCAAGGGGGACCTAGAAGGTATGGGAAAATGTCATGTTGCATTCAAAGAAATTTATCGCCAAAAAGCACATAAGAAGAACCATTTTTTGGACTCACAACAAATAGTGTGTGTAATGAGCCTTTGAGAAAAATAGGAAATAAAGGCAAATATGTGGTATTTCAGTTAGCCGATGCAGCAGAAGAAGGACTTACAGAGGATGCCAGCAATGCGTATTGAATCTTAGCACCTTCCATTGAAAGATGGTTAATGAGAAAAATAAAGTTGATTCGGGGAATATTTTTCAGAAGAATGCGTTTGTAATACCTGGGACTCGCAATGAAATAATTTCACACATAGGACTTGCGGAATCCAATGAACATCGAGGCATTAACCAACATCTACAACTTGGATGCATACCTACAGTGAAAATACAAGACCAGATTAGTAATTCGGAGCTTATTCAATTGACTCAGCCCATTGGTAAAGTTCAAGTTAAGTCAGAAGTGACTGAATGTCGTCCTATGTAATGTGAAATCGAAGAAATCGTTATGCAGCGACCTCAGGGCCTTTAAGACTTAAATCAAGTGTATTAATGCTTCAACAAGGAGCGAACTATAATTTTGAATTTATTTGATTTATACACCAAGTTTAACGGACCAGTGTACTTTTATCTCGAGGTGTAGTAAAATTCGTAAGGTACTAGCAATATTTATGTATGTATATGGAGGATGTATTGATCGCCGCAAGGGAAAAAGAGGATGCCATGAGTTGGTTGATGATTTAAAATGCTCTACAGAGACGCCGTATGAATTATTTGAACTATTCTATATAAATAAACTCTGGTGGTCCGTGGCGTTGTGGATATGTGCGTCGACCCCAACCTCGTAGTTTCGATTCCTGCTCTGTGCGACAAAAATAATTTTCACGGCCCCACCTCTATCGAGTCACTGACAATGCTTAAAGAGTATTTCCTGTCTAGAAAATGCTTCTCAAAAACATGGCCCTTCGGAGTCGGCATAAAACTGTAGGTCCCTACCACTCATGAGAGAACAATAGCACGCACAACACGAGTGGTTGCTGAGAAGCTAGGCCCTTGCCCTCTACGGGCTGTAGCGCCACCCATATGATTACAATAGCATTGACATATGGAAGCGTAGTTCGACTTCCTTCCACCAACATAAAGCTGATAACAACTATACAGAGGCTTGCATGACAAGGTTTCACAGTTGCGTTCTTAGATCTCCTGCTAGGTTTTGTTTTCAATCGACGATACGACATTCCAGTGTCTGCCTCAGAAGATCAACTGATCATACCAGTACCCTGGATAAACAACCATAGCCGTTGCTTGACTTCCAAATATGGTAGCGGTCAAGATGATGAAAATGTTGCACATACCACTGGCTTATATTACCATCCTACTTGATCAACATCAACTTGCAACCGGTCGTGTAAGTCACAGCTTAGGTTCTCAGTACGAAGCAGACAACAAATTAGTGGAAGAACTTGTCAAAAAAGGTAGTAAAGCCACTAACTGGAAACGAAACGAAAATCGGACTAACCAACGACTTTATATGTAGATACAAAGTGGGTGAAAAGGAGGACTCTCCTCAGTCCTCTGTCAAGCACTCCAGCTTCTGCAACAGAACGATAGAAGACCTCTGCCAGGATCTCTAGGATATTTTTTCTATTTTTAGGTTTATTGGATTTCGCGACGGCTCTACAGCACACAACAAGTGACTGTTTGGGTTAACGTCATGTTCTAATAGCACGGGATCAGGAAAAGAGCCAAGAAAACGCTAGGCCAACGCCTTGAGTTTAACACTTCAAGTACCAATTGCGTTCGTATCTTAAGCGATATTCACTCTTCTCTTGTAAGGACGAGGCCTATGCATGTAACACCTCTGCTCTTCTATACATAGGTCACACCACCAGGTCGTGTGGTTGCTATTTCACACTGAGTTTGGTCATATTTTCATGCACATCTCAGAAACAAGCACGTTATTGAAACTTATTGCCTCCATGATGCGGTGGTATCTGTTCCCAAATCACACTGTCTAAACCACACCCATCATGAGGCTCCTTTCTTACAGCTCGATCAGGCTAAAGCTATGTTGCTGACGCGCGTTGTACCTGAATATAGCCAGACCACGCTGCCAATGGGTTTCGTTTCTTTATACCAAGAACTGGAGCCACTACTTTCCAATTACGCTTACATACTGCCTAATTTTCCTTTTTTTTTGTTGGTGTATCCCACGCAATTGTACCTACCTACCCAAGTAACAGTTCTGCTGTGACGTCTTGTAATTGCTTAGCAACTTTACCAAGTCTTATGACCATTCATGGAACTGTAGACTGTAGGACCTGGCTGACTTCTTATGTTCAGGTCCGATATTCAAAGCTGTAAGATCCTTGATGCTCACGCACAAAACGTGCTTGTCTGGATCCATAATCACAGAGCTCTGCACTAAATTTTCAAAAGGAGTAATTTTAAAACCGGGAGTTCCTCCTTTGTTGAGCCACGAGTGATCGACAGCCACCGATGAACATTTACGACGCATTGACTTCCCATCCAGTTTCAGCACAGCTTCCAATTGAAGGCGGCCACCGACCCTTTGACTAAAAGCCCAGCTGCTATGACGATCGTCCGCTGATTGCTCGAGTTCCATTAATTTTATAGCATATTGACGATCGCCTCAATTAATCACCCACAACGCCAAATTGGCCGAAGCGATACTCGAGCAGTAAACAAAGCCGATCGACTGTCCCAAAGACGATGTCCCAGCGGCAGCGTATACATACAAACGCAGACGACGACGACACCATATTGATGACTCCTCATACTGATCTATATCAACGCAATCCGAGGTAACCCACTTGAGTGTCAATATCAGCTCGTTCGTCGTGTCGTTGACTCATGACTCAACCCTACATGTATAGAGAAAAAAGTTTAAGGACCAGTACCAGATCAGCAAAAATCTGAGACGCATTTTGCACTTCAATTCCCCTCTCTAATCAACAAAGGACACATTCATTATGCAACGGTACGTGGTTCTTCCATTTCTCCGTATAAGGTCTTTTAAGGACTGCCTTACGATTGGCTATACTCATTTCCTGAAATTGACACTTTCAGGTCCTCCAACACGTGGCAACGCCAAGTCTCTTTTGTCCGCAAAGAGTACCTCCATGTCGAGTGGTATCGACGATGATGAGCTTGACCTCCGTTGCCGTACGCAATGAAGTCCCATTGACATGCTCGGACGGATTCCGCTCTGCCCCTCCAAGTCGACGCGGGACAGACCCCGATGATAAGGAGCGAGTCTTCAGTGTAACCAGAGCGTTTGTATACAACTTCCAGTTCCTTCAAGAGAGAGTCAGTCCATCATGAGGTTATATATGAATGGCCCACATATACGGATGTACTCCTGTGGACAGACACGAACTACATCGGTTTCGACATTGATTCCCGATGGCTTAAGTCTTCCAGAAGGCCCTTTAAAGTCCACGAAGATATCCATGAGCACACTGCTTTGCACATCCATTCCGTCAATTGGCACCACATTGGGTCCATCTGGATCTGTGACTCAAACAAGACTTATGCGTCTAGCCAGCTGAACAGTGTTACAAAATGCTGTGGCCTGACACACCCTCTTAGTGAGTAGCGTTACTCCGCTGTTGCAGGTGGCCAATTTGATTCGACTACCAACCATACCAAAGACAATGCTACACTAGCATAATTACAGGTGGACCTGCACAACTGTAGTGATTGCCTATGGTACCTATTCCCGCAATCATCGCTTTCTCGAGGAAGATCTGTCGATCAACTTTATTATGAACTTGCTTTACCTCATTTTGTGCCAATTTTCAATCGATAGCGATAATCTCCACCCGCACATTGCATTCTTCACAGTTCAACAGTCTACCGCAGGCAAATGGACAACTACGTGAATCTGCCTCAATCGCTCAGTCAGCTGCTTGAAGTTTCAGAAGGATCTGTCGCAACTTCTGTGTCTCCCGCCTCCTCCTACTTCCGCTTGTGATACGAGCTTATGTTTCATTCACCTTTACCTTCCTGTGTGTGACAGTGGCGGCGCCGGGCTCATTACGCAAACGTCCATTAGCTAACGTCCAGTCGGACATGATAACAGCAGAAAAGACAAGAGAATGAAAAAAAAATAGGAAACACAAAAACAACGGCAAAACGTACCAACATATGCTTAAGTCAGAATCGGGACAGCTTCAATGATATCATCTCACAGCATCACATCCTCTGAATGTCATTGCACGCTATGGCCACCCGAACAAAGCGCCATCCTTGAAGTGTAATTACGTTTGCTGTTTGCAGGCGGCCAAGTCCAGCTTCAGCTGCAGCTCCTTCCACCCGTCCCCAGAGATGCGCTCCTCGAAATTTCTCAATACAAATCCTCCATTGGAAGCAACGGCTTACAAAATGCATTTCAGTTTCCTGTCATCCTAGCAGGACTAGTTTACTTTGTTTATAATACCATGAAATTTGTTTTGCTGTTCCACAGCGCCGCCATATATGGGCCCGTTCCAGTTTAGAATCTCATTTGATAAACCTCTGTTGCGTGACAACACACCGACTGTGGACGCTGGTGAGGCTGTCTGTCCTCTTCTCTTGTCCTCGTCCTCATCGGTCCATTCAGTTCGTTTGCTTAGTGCGCTACACTGGAATTGTCGTTTCGCAAATGGACGGCAACGGCAGGCTACAACGACGACGAACTTGGATATAGCCCACACCGGATACAAAACCCTTTAGCTCGCTCCGTTGTTACTCTTTCTACAACTCACATGGCGGACATATTTTTTTTTCAAGGATCTGCTGTGGATTTCTCTGGGAGCAACAATCAGATGCATTGGAGGGGAAGCTTAAACACATCTACGCGTACAGTCGGTGCAGCGTGTTGCAGGGTGTGACAGTGTGAATGTGCGTTCGCAAAGAAGGACGAACCATGAACGGCAGCGACAACGTCAGGGATATTAGACACACACTGGATCGTATACACATCAAAGAGCAGGCTAGTATTCCGGTTTTGCTTCGCAAATGCATTCTATTTCGAATGGATTTGATTTTGTCTCTACGACCAGTGCACCGCTGGAGATGACGGAGACGACGACGATGGGCGAGGAATAAAAACGGATTTCCATACCTTTTACTAGCACATCCTTTCTGGTTTCGCACTCGCATCCTCTCTCAGATATTCTCGAGAGGGGATTAATTCAAAAATTGTCCATGCAATGATACTTTGTATTTTCACTTCAGTCCTGCTCCTTTTTGCCATATTCTGGAGCTGATGCGACAGAGCCTTTGATTCCATTAGCAGTTCAGCAACACAAAGCCCCTTGCAAGGTACGTCGCGTAGCGCTGCGCCTCCCCGTCGAGTGCGGTCGCCGTTGTCCATCTTTAATACATTTCCTCTCTGGGATTATTTTTTTCCAAACCGCATTCGTCCGTCGTGCGCTGCGCTCTCACCATGCCCCGATATGGGTCGACGGTCGATGTGCTGTGTGCAGGAAGTGGTGGGATTAGGAACTTGTTCCTGCAATTCCGTGTGTGAACGGGGGAGAGTCCCTCTGAAAAACTAATATCAATTGGCACGTCGCTTAGCGCCGAGTGACTGAGGGACCGTTGTAAGTATGCAGAAACAAAATCACAAAGCGACTCATTGATGGGAACTGACGGATCTTGTGGTCGTGTGTCATTTGGCTTAGTGGCTGAGCTCCGCATGATATTTTCCCGGTTCGGGTGCAAAAAGGATTGCCAACTCGTTTCACACAATTATCGAAGGTTTTCAGTCAGACGTGTTAATGGGAAAAGGCTTAAATAGCACTTGGAGGGACGGAAAAAAATGCACATGCCTTAACTACTCGTGAAGTGGTTGCTGTGCAGTCTAACAAAAGAGAGGTAAGAGTCTGAATTTATACAGAGTGTGCGGCTTTAACTTCTAAGGAGGAAAAAAAACAGAAGATGAATAGAGCGCGAGTAGCAAGTCGTAGCATATTCCACGAGTAGGAACCCACACGCAAAATGTCAAACATGTACTAATCATTTTTGTCAGTTTTTAGCTGAAACTGCCATCATGGACATGACTCCTTGAAGTTTCACAATCTATTAGTGGAATCTCTTGTCTTAGATTAATGGCCGAAAGTTTGAGATTATGTTCCTATGCATGGACCGTTTCAATTGCCAAGGCCTCAGGCCCTTCTGCCTTTTTCCTTGCTTAGGCACGAAGCCTATTCTATGTAGCAAAAATATACCCCCTGCTGCTAGCAATACCGACCTTTTCGGAGCATATTTTTTGTTCGACTAGGTATGTTAATCTTTCCTTCGTTTCATTGAACTTTGTTCACACGAGAAGGTGGAGAAGGAGTGCTTAATCGTTGAGGATGCTTATAGAAGAACAGTTCAATATACTTTTGAGTCCACTGTACAGACACTCCCTGAGTCGCATTTCTGGCTTAACTGCTTAACCTTCTAACCCACCTTCCATGTAAAAAAAACATTCTTTAAGTGAATCTCGTGAAAATTCGACTTAAGGCGAGTCCACTGTATATATTTAAATTTATGATCACCATCGGCACTTTCTCATCATCAACCGATTTCCGGTTGTGGATTAAATCAACTAGTTTCTCCACCGATCCCGATTGCGGACCGATGTCACCCAGCTTCGCATTTATAGGCAAAGAGCGTCCTTGCCTATGCCATACTTCCTGCCGGGTTCACCCCGTTGCCCACCTCCATAAAATTTTCCATCAAGGATTTTCCGAGCATGTTCCTCTTCGACACCAGAGTCTACCGAACTATATCTGTTTCCAGGTAGATAGCATACGACTCATGGTTGTAGAGTCTTCGAAATTCTCACGTATGCGGCCAAGAATTCTTCGTCATGAGTACTGGCAGGACCAGGATCTAATACAGCAGTAGCCTGTATATTACGGTTAGGGTTCTGGACTTAAAGAGCCTTGTCAGACTACAGCAGGCTATTTTGGCCTCGAGGAGCCGCCCGCTTATTTCCTCCTCAATATTGTTATCGGGTGCTACTATCGATCTAAAGTAGTTGAAGGATTGCACTTCAAATTCGAGCTTATCTACCCTGATTGTTTGACCATCTGTAGATGTTTTCCTCGCAGACGACGCCGTTTTTCCTTCATTAAGGTGCAATCCCATTTTCTGCGCCGACCGCTCGGCTTGGGTGAAGGATTCTCGTACAGCTTGATCGCATCTTCTGATGATGTCAACGTCATCTGGGCCTTAACTATTCACCATTGTTGGTCCATAGCGATACCTAGTGCCCATAACTTAAACAGATTTAAGAACCATATAGAAGAATATTAACTTTACTTTCACTAGGATTCGACTCTGGGACACCTTTAATCAAGGGTAGGCACTCAACCAATTGCGCAATCCAGCCTTCCATGTCGCTTGCGTAAGCCAATAGCTGGCTGGACTTGGTGATGATAATCCGTTTTGTACTTCTCTCAGAGTTTCCTGCTTTTTGTCATGTCATGTCAGGTTGAAAAGGATACATGCCAGACCATATCCCTGTCGGAGTCCAAAAATGTTGCATTCCGGGAATTTTGCACTTGACTTGCTGTGTTGGTCATGTGCAATCTTCATAGTCATGTAAGTTCGTCATGGATGCCGAATTCTCTCATGGCCTTATATAGGCGGTTTTAAATTCTGGGAACATTGTGTTCCGCACATTTATTCATCGCCTAAATGAGAGTGAAAATCCGATTAGTTGTTGATTTGCCTGGGCTTTAGTCAATTGTTGGCTTGAGAGTATAGGGCTATCCACTGCTGCAGGATAGAGGAGAGTGCCTTATTTCAGGTAGTCAACAACGCATGCCACTATAATTGCTGCTGTGGAGGTAAGTAAGCAGATGTACTTATGTATCTGAAATATAATGGCCCTTCTCTTCGTATTCTCATACGTCTACGTGCAGTGTAGCCCCCTATATTTGATCAACTCCACTGGTATTTTGTCGGATAAAGGGGGCCTTATTCTTTTTAAGCCTGCTTATGGCTGTCTGCAGTTCTTCAATGCTTGTTGGGTACTCTTCTCACATTAGTGGATTAGGTGTGTCCACCATTTAGCAGTTCATTAATATACACTTCTCATCGCTCCGGATTACCTTCGGAAACGGTGATCAGGTTTTCCTCTTTGTCTTTATAATATGTGCGACTGGGGATTTACTGTGCCATATTTCGGAATATTTGGTAGAACTTACGAGCCTGGTGCCTTTTTTTCCTACGCTTGAATTAAAATTGATGAGTTTCTTATTGGGTGAAAATACCTTAAAATGTAAATAACCTTAATTTGTATTTTGAATACATACAGATGAGAGATAGTATTTATCATATCTCTGAATTGAAAAACGTCTGATAACTAACCTCTGTACATCTTTTTGCGAAATAGAGAACTAAATAAGTCGCCGTACACGACCTTAATTTTTGCATTTATTCTATTGTATATCTATTGTATTTCACGCTTTAAAGCCGAACGAGTTGTCCCAAAGAACATTTTTGTCCTAAGCCCAGTTTACTGGGAAGCTTATTGATTCCCTTCCCGAATTTGTAAAAATCTGTTGGATGTTTTGCGGAGAAAAACAAAATCTTCGCGTGACTGTGCACTCTTTATTTCTCTCCCATAATGTATTTCGCACTGGCTTAAATAGACCTAGGTAAGCGAGACAATCGCATAACCAGTGTTATTATTAGCACGACGCTCCAACAAACTAAGCTAATGGGCTGATATATACCAGTGTTACATACATTTAAAACGACACACAAACACAGGAATGAACGTCTGGTAGACCACACAGGTTATCAAGATAGAATACTAGTGCGAGTAGCACATTTTCGTTTTTTTCTTGAAAGTGCCTGCAAATCTTCCTTCCGGGACTATAAGTATAGAGGCAGAATGTAACCATTTTGATGAATCATCTAAGCCTACTGGTGTGGGCTGCAAATGCATCGAACCTTCTATCTATGGACACTCATCAAGCCTATCAAAGAACGCATCTAATCATACCGCGTCTAGTAAATATCTTGAAAGGCTGAATGTAATGTTGGAACAGTTCCATGCCAACCTAAGAATTGTAGAATTTCATCGTGCGAAACTCAAACGTCAACACCAGAGGCACGAAGTTCCAAAAGTCCGTTCAACTGCTTGCATACGCGGACGACATCGACGTGATTGTACGAACACAGCGAGCCGTCAATTCCGCTGGCATTGGAAGCGTCTTAAATGGGTCTAGCGGGTAAGGAGGGTAACAGTCCGTCATAATGGGCCGCAGAAACTTTGAAGTAGTCAAGGACTTCGTCTACCTCGGCTCTGGAGTAAATAGGGACAATAACGCCAGTCCCGACATCAATCGCAGAATTACCCTTGCCAATCGCTGCTTCTTTGGGGGGCAATTGAGTTACTGCTCAAGGGGCAATCGAGTTACAGAGTCATCTCTCGAAACACCATTTTGACTTTATATAACATTCTGATCATTCCAGTCCTTCTCGCACCTACGGCGCAGAGACATGGACACTATTGAAAGCGGATGAAGAAACTCTTGGTTTTTTTTGAGAGGAAAGTCCTGCATGCGATCCTTGGTACTGTTTGCGTTGATGGAGTTTTGAGGAGAAGACTCAACCACGAACTGTACGGACTGTACAGCGTCATGCACCTAGGTAGCGTCTTCGGATTCAACGTTTAAGATGGCTAGGTCATGTAGAGCAAATGGTCACCACACCTCCGAGCTCCGATAAGAAGAGTTTTCAATGCCGGGCCCTTGGGACAACCACAGAGGTCGTTCACGCACGAAATGGCGCACACAAGTGGAAATGAACCTCAACCAACTGGGCTTGCGCAGCTGGCGAAAGATCGTGCTGGAAACCCAATATCCAGCTAAAGCCCACGTAAGGCATCTTCTAGCATTCAAATACATCGCTTAACTGCCGGTGTCTGAGATCAAGGTAACTGGGAATTTCAATACACCACTCATATCGGGCACTGTAACAAACCAGGCGTTGGCATTATTACCAGTTCAAGCAATGGACTTCAGTGAAGGCCATTTTTCCAGACTTGAAGTACAATCAAATTATTTATGAAGGGAACTCGACTTCGTTCATACGGCCACCGCGGACACGTTTGGAGCCGTCGATTTGTTGGACCCAACGACGTGGCCAGACATTTCGGCTGAAACGGCCGCTATTTCGTATTCAATGTTGGCTCTGAGCTCTACCAACGTCATTGGCTGGTTGCCATAAACCAATGACTTAACGTAGCACCAAAGGAAATAATCAAGCGTCTTTAAATTGCGCGGGACGTCAATCGACTGGTCCATTTCTTGAGACCACACGCTCATCATCTGCAATCGATTGTAACGTGTGCTGCGTGTACATGTGGCACCATCCTGTTGAAACCACATGCAGTTCAACTTTATATCTTCCAATTTAGGCCAAAAACTATCGGTCATCAAGCGACAACGCTGTCCATTCACATTAGCGTGACGATCGTTATCCTCGACGAAAAAGTATGACGCGGCATACAAAGCGCGCCAAAAATTGTTTGTTTGTGGATGAAGTGATTCTTAAAGTTGGGGTCATCGACGTCGAATAATTTACAGACGTTGCTCGTTCGTGTACTTAAGCACAATAAAAATGTTGAGTTTCCGGAATAAATTGACAGTGACAGTTTGGTCATTATTGAAAGAGTGCGTTCACATCCCTATCAACTTGTCAATTCGTTCGAAAATTCATATTGAGCTACTAAAGTTATTAAAAAAATCGACTGCTTTTGCGTATGCCGACGACATAGCAATCGTGGTGAAACACCAATACTTCCATTCAGCTGTGCAGATAATGCACGACAAACTCAACGCTGTATCCGAATGGTGCCATGATAAAAAGGCCTAGTCATAAATACTAGGAGAACAAATGGGACGCACATTGGGACTCCATCAACAAATTTTGTGAGAACCTGAGCACATCAACGTCCTGCGCCTGCAACTTAAGAGCACCGTCTTCGCAATGACGTATCTTACGCGTGACATATAAAAAATGATTTAATTAAAATTATTGGACACTTTAACTCAATTTTTCAAGTTCTAGATGTCAAAGCTGACAGAGATGACAACACTGCTGCAGTGCATGAGAGACTTACGTTTGCCCAAGGGATGCTTGATGTTCCAAGATCATACAACTTATATGGAGACTGAGAACTACGTTGCACTGTCCTCAGATTTACGAATCCGCTGCCACAGCGATTTCCACCGAAGTCAATCAACACTCAACTGACCATCCATTAAAAGAACCGTGCCGGCTATAATGTCCAATGACTTCTCTCCACGGTACATTCAAACAAAAAGTGCTCAAGAGAAAATAAATTGATAGGTTGTCCAGACATTTCATTCCAGACAGAATACCCACAAGTTGCCGACGCCAACTTCTTTTCCCACGATGAACAGTGGAATTTTCTCAATATCATCGCATGGCTGAAGTACGAGTGCGAATACAAAGTTTTGACATCTTCAAGGTAATACATAACTCGTCCCCCTTCGCCAAATGTGCTAAACACAAAACGGTTAACAACTCCCCATGGAGTGCATGGTAGTAGATCTCTAGATCCAATTCAACTTCATATAACAAAACGAAAATAAATTTCCACCACAACAGGCAGCTTTTCAAATGCAATTTATCATCACGTCCGCACCTGTGCGCTTTATCCGGCGCACAAAGGGGAGGGTTAACACTCGTTAAATCATGGAACTGTAAACTGACGGGTACGACGTCGTGTTAGCAATCCTGCCAACGAATTGCCCTAAATTACATCGACTGTCATTTTATTGTCTTACAACAGGACGGGCTCCGTTCACGTTACATTCTCGAAAAATAAAATGAAAGGCGAAACCGAACACAGGCAACGACGAAGACAAAAGACGACGAGCTCCGTACACTCACAGATGAATGAATCAAAAGTATAAAACTAAAGATACAACTTGGTAACAACTCATATTTCCCCGGGGGACATGTGCTCGAGAGATGGATCACAGCCAGAAGAGGAACGAACTTATTTCAGCCATTAGTCATCGAGTCTTAGGACAAGCGCGCATATCCAGCGCATGTGGCGAGAGAGAGAGTGAGGGAGAATGGGCGGACAAGCTTGCCATCCTTTTACGAAGATTACATTTGTCTTGCGAGCCAGGGACAGGCTGGCTGCCTTCTATCCTACATGCTACAATGTTTGCAATTCATTCCAAATCCTCGTCCCTCCTTTAGTTGACATCCGCTCTCGCCGTCAAAGGAAGCGCACACTACTCGCATCCGTGTACATTATTACGCCAAGTCCCGCAATGGTGATCTATAACGGGCGACGCGTTTGGGGGAGATTTGTAAAAACCAGTTTGCTCTTACAATCGGAACATTATTAGACAGTTGTCTGCCGGTGTCCCCACAGGATCATCATTAAACTCACACATTGTCACGGTCCCAACGCCAACGCATATGACATGCTCGCTTTGCCATCTCGAGAGTGGAATTAAATTGTCCTGATTGCCATTCTGGAATTTGGAGCATTTACAAACACACGCTCCCTTTGGCTCCTGCCTTCCCTGCGATGCCATCATCAGCCAGCACAGGAGGCCTGAAGTGTCTTTCCAGATGTTTCGTGCGCCGACGACGCTACGGCGAATTGGATTTATGTACACCGGAACCGCAATGTGCCGTCGATGAAGCTGTCGTCTAAAGGGTTGAGCCTTCCTCCGCCACATGTATATCCTGCCTTCACAGCCAATTGAACAAGGCAAATGAGAATAAAGAAACCGGAAAAGGAACAGAAAAAAAAAGCAGAGGAGACGGAGAAATACTCATAAATCACAGTCAATTCTGATCGACTGACAGATTGACAGTGCCTGTGACATTTTGTCTGTTGTCTCTTTTTTCGTTCATTAATTCGCTTTATGCATGCAAATCTGGGTGGCAGTGTGCGTCTCAATTCGTCGTCCCGCCCAGCTCTTGGCAGGGGACCGCAGATGTGAAGTGAAGGTGAAGGTGCGCCTTAAAGAGATGAGGGATGTGCACGATGACGTCAATTATCGCCATTTGCGGAATATATCTGGCGTAATTGTGCGCTCTAGTGAATGATAACTGTTTAATAAGGATATTCAGGGTTATTAATGTGCCGTCGTGACAATGGTAATTGCGTGCGATTAGTTTGCATGAAACGGGGGCTATTTCACCTCATCCTTTGTGTGGTGGGGCGCCATTCGTTTATGTGGCACATTTAATCGTGAGCTGCTTGTTGCCATTGACATCTGCTCGGCAGTTGTCCTTCACTTCGCGCGGCAATGGGCACAGGGACACGTGACGAAATTGATGATTAAGCACGGGCGTAATGACATCGTGCGAAGGTCGATTTTGAGGCTACAGTTGAGAAATGTTGAAAACGTCCAGCGGAGTGGGACTTGTTTCAGTCGTTTTTTAAAGAACAAATCAAGCAAAATTAAGGGGAATGGTTCAAATGGTTGGCAGGACTTCGTCTAGTGCAGCTGAAAGTGGAGTAATGAATGTCAGCCTAGCTATCGATGATTACACCTACTCTGTTGTCAGCTCATCCAAACAGGTTGTATAGCCTGCCAACTCCCTAGGCAGCAAGATCTATAAGTGCATGCAGTCTATGGCTGAGTGGACGCAATCAGAACTTAGGGAACAAGCTTAAAAGAGCACTTGACTTTCTAGATCAGACATCCAAGTGTATGCCAGCCACAAAGCAAAGGCTACTCCGCAGGAAGTCAGTTGCGCTGAAGCACTGATTAGGGCCACTTCTGTGATTGAATCATTTCAGCGAAGTTCTGCAGATATGCCAAGTGAACAGGTAGTCGAAGGCCGAGAATCAAGGCAATGGCTATGGCACTGGAAAAGCGCGTGCCCCGGATGTGAAGCAAGGCTTACGTAACTTCCTTTAAGTCACCAACAAAGACTTGTCCCAAACCTTCACTTCAACAGGGCGGCCGAATACGACTCTGGATAGCGTTAAGGCGGTAATAACGAGCCGAAAGACCAACTCACATTAAGCGCAAATGCTAAAAGACTCACATGTTGACACTAAAGTCTTGACAGAGAATGCTTAAGCTCGGGACACCAGCATTGATCGCTGCTATAAAGGAAGTCCGCTGCTGGTACATTTCAAGACCGTCCATATTTGTACGACCGAAAGTCGACTCAGTCTCAACCAACGCCGGAATGTCACCGGGCTTGGGTTTGGCTACACAAAGCAAATTAAGAATGCTCAGACTCACAGACTACTAAGCTCTGACTCCATGATGGTGTGAATGGAAGCATGCTAAATACGGAGAAAGTAACCAACCACCATGAGCGTTTTTAATATTCTGGAATGTAATAACCAGGTAACTCTCGACTGGCTAGAAAGGTTGAAAGCCAAGACGACGTAGTTAGTGGTAATCCTACACTTAGGCGACAGTAGGCCCAACATTTGAAGGGTGATTGTGATAGCGAGCAAGTTTTATCGACAAATTTTTATCGGTGTATTGCTGAGGTCACGAGGCTATCATAAAAATACGATCCTATAGAGCTTTTCCTAGCTGAAGCGAGCGCAGCACAGTTGCAGAGAAAATGCTGGATGCTTTCAACTCTATCCTCGTCTGGGCAGAAGTCATTTGAGAAAAGGCCTAGGCTTCTTGCGTGAAGGCCTATTAGGCGGACTTCGGTGATTATTTAGTGAACTCTCGCCGTGAGATAAGCAAGTTGTCAAGTTTCTCCTTCACAACTACGAACAATAGACCATTCGTGTGCTGTGTAGCACTGTCTTGTTGAACCAGCAGATTTCATACGCTGTCGCACGTATCGAAGTTGTCGTGCTCTGCCCACGAAAAAAAAAAACATAATTTCGTTCCAGAGAGCTAGAGCAATACAATTTCAAAATGAGTCCTTTTCTATACAGAAACTCTGTGTATAAATTAACAGCACAATAAAAGACAATTGGCAATCCTACAAACATACTCAAAAATAGAATCAAGGCAACGACTAGGAAGTGTTCAGGGACAGCTGGAAGCGAGCTTAGCTTATTTAATCTGCATGAATGATTACTATTCAAGCTTATCCAAAGACTCCGTGGTACTCGTAGGCTGAGTGGACACGATCAGAATTTAGGGACTTTTTATAGGTCTATGGTGTAGTGACTTGCTGGCTCTCCGAGAATGCATACACCGGAGCTAAAGCAAGGGACAACCCGTGTTTGGGGAAACGTAGTGCACAAATCCGCTGGTTCTGGTGGTATTCCCCCAATACTTCGGAAGAGGTGTTCTTCTTTGCTGGCGAAACCACTTCGTAAGCTTTTTCATCTATCCTCCTCTTGAGGTCTCTTTCAGAGTAGATGGAAAACAGTAATTGTCCAGCCGGTCCCTAAAAACTGCGAATCTTCGCCACCCACCTAGTACCGACCCATAGCACTTACGTCCCTTCTTTCTAAGGTCATGAAAACGCTGATAAATCGTCAGCTCATGAAATATCTTGAATCGCGGAAGCTTCTTACTGACCGACAGTATGGCTTCCGTAGCAACAAGTCCACTGGTGATTTGATGGCTTATCTCACCGAAAAGTGGAACCAATCTTTGCACAATACAGGCCAAAGCAAGGTAGTTGCGCTTGATATTTCTAAAGCATTTGACAGAGTTTCGCATCAAGCTCTTTTGTCGAAAATGCGTGCTTATGGTGTTGCTGTTGTCCCCCAAGGATATATGCTTTCTCCGACAATCCTTCTCATTTTTAGAAATGATCTTCTGTGTGCCACTTCTAATCCAATCCACACCTTCGCTGATCACAGTACCCTCAGCTTTTCATATTCGTTTCAAAATTCACGACCCTGCCCTTTGGACGTAGTAATGGAACGACAGCGTATGTCAAGCACATTGAATTCCGATCTTGACAGCACAATTAACTGGGGTAAGAACAACTGAGGTGAATTCAATGCTGTCTGCTGTCTCTAAAGCGAACCTCTGATAATCAGCCATAATCCATGAATGGCGCTTGTATCGACGAAACCGGAAAACTTTCCATCTTTGGTATGTGCATCAACACAACACTTAGTTGAAACGATCACATATTCGAGGTCGTCAAAAATGCTGCGAAATGTTTCTTCATCTTCTTCTTGTGGCGCTACCCTCCGTGGTGCTTCAGTCAGCACGCCTCTCCAGCTGGCACGATCCTTAGACTGCTGCCTCCAATTTCGCACTCCAAGTTGGTTGAGGTCCTTCTTCACTTGAGTGCGCCATCGACTTCGTGATCGTCCTCTATGGCGTTGTCCATAAAAGCAGTGTTGACCATGCTCCTCTACATGTCCTAGTCATCTTAGGCGTTGACTCCGTAGACGCCTGACTAGACGCATGTCGCTGTACAGCCCGTACAATTGGTGGTTGAATCCTTTTCTCCAGGAACCTTCAACGCAAACATTACCAAAGATTGAACGCAGAACTTTTCTCTCGAAGAAACCAAGTGCGTCTTCATCCGTTCTTGAGATAGTTTCTGCCGTACCACCTCTCCATTTCCTCGATCGCGCGTTTCTCATGCTCCTTCTTTTTCTTTTTGAGAAGTCGGTGCTCTTCCGTTCTTTTAAGTTCGTAGAGCTCACGAACCGCTCTCGTCCTTCTATCCAGCCTTATATGCTGCTAACTTCGCTGAATGCGCCTGCCGACACTCATTGTCAAACCAGGGGTTTGTTTCTAGGCGGCATTTTAAAACCCAACACATCAGAGGCAGCGACTCTGAAGGCGTTTTGACATCGGTTCCATTGTTCGTCGATTGCTTCGCCTGGCAGGGTTGGACTCCCTGAGAGCTTCAGGGAGACTCGATCGGAAAAGTTCCCAGCGGTCGATTGCGATTGTAGTCTTCCGACGTCAAACTGATTTGGTTTTGCTCTATTCCGTTGTACAATCGATATCTGAATTCTGACCTCGATGTTAGCACCTCGGAGCGCTCGGATACGAGGACACTGGAGGAGTGTCTGATGTCGATCGCAATGTGATCAATCTGGTTGACGGTTCATTGATCAGGGGACCGCCAGGTCCCTTTGTGAATGTTAAGGTGAGGGAACCGCGTGCTTTCTACAGTGAGGTTTCGCCCCGTCACGAGTCCATTATCGGACGTGTGGTCGTGTAGGCTGTGTTTTCCGACGACTCTAGCAAAGATTTCATCCTTGCCCAGCTTTGCATTAAAATCTCCTAGAACGATCTTGGTGTCGTAGCTGGGGCATTGATCGTATGTTCTTTCTAGGAGATCATAGAAGTCGTCGATGCTATCATCGTCTTTGTCGGTGTTTCCGAATAATGCTTTGATGCGGATTGTTGTGAGGCATTCGCTTATGTGTCTAAAGCTTAAGACTTCCTGCCTAAGTCTGCCTCGAACAACAAAACAGCATCCAAACAAGCGCTGCCTCCGCTCTTTGTAGCAATCGCCGTAGTACATCTCGCAGTTTTTCATCCTCTTTTTGCCCGGCCCATCCCATCGCACATCCTGGATGGCGGTGATGTCAGCCTAATAGGCTTCTAGGGCCTCCGCAAGTTCATCGGCTGCACGTGGTCAGTTCAGGGACTTCACATTCCAGGTGCAGAACAGAAAATCATTGTCCTTGTTTCGTTGTCCATGGTCGTCAGCAGTAAGGTCATCCGTATCCGAGGCTTGTTACCGTCTCTGAACTAGTGTGTGTTTTACACGGTGGGGAAGTTAACCCCACGCGAAACCCCCGAACCTGGAGGACCGGGCCTTGGTTTAAGCCCCCGGACACGGGGTCGCAGCATACATTGGTTCACAAGCGGCTGCAGTAGAGGTTATCCAGAAGGCGCCGCGAGGAGGCTGCATGTCAACTTGATCTATGCATCGACAAGGATCGTTGCTGGCATCTCGCCAAGTTGAGAGCATTCAACAACTTTGCCCTTGCTGCACAGTGAAATGTAGAGACTCGTTTTTCAGCTGCACCACACGAATATGAAATGCTTTGCCCAGCTCAATATTTCCCTTAGACTCCTATTAGCAGATACTTAAGATCAATGTGCACAAATACATCCTCTCCCTCTCGCCCTTTATGGTATACCATCGGCATGTGCTGTGTCTTGACAGTTTAGGGTATTAATAACCCCTTGAGCACGCGCATTTTATAAAAAACAAAAACATGGGAGTGAAATGATGCCGATTGGAGCATTTTTTCCTTAAATTGAAGGATCAGCGAACTGGTACCCTGTGTGCGGAGAATACATTTTAGGACAGCCTGATTTCGCTAATAGGTATCAAACTTCTAGCAGACCCCTCAACTGTACGATGGTTTTGATTCAGCTTCCATCTAACCATACAAAGACTACAAAGGGGAAGTAGCAAATGTTGATACCAGTGACCAATTGGTACAAATGGAATACAGTCGCAATAATTAGCTAGCCACTATGGCTTCCAGTTATTATACTCGTAGAATGAATCCACGTCATCCTTTTTTATTTGTACTGGATGACTGCGCTGCGTACTGGGGGTAAGATGGGATAGCGTCCGTACTCTTTCATCCCGGCCTGTTCTTCGGGAAATATTCATACGCATTGAGATTGGAAAGAGGAGAACCGAACTAGTGCCTCGAGATTAGGACATCCACTGCATATGATTCTCTGATAAGCCTTTTAACAGCGTCACACAACCTGGACTTTGAATTAGAGGAAGAGCTCTCTGAGGATTATATTCATGAATTTCCGCAGGACAATCTTGCTTGACTTGGAAGCCTTGTGTAACTGACCTCCAGATTTCCATCGCAAAACAAGAAAGAGACCAGCTCTAGCCAACGCAGTCAAGGTAATTGTGGCATCAAAAGGCGTGACAGCAGTTATCCTCGCCTGAAAGTAGCCAACTGGCTCCTTGGCTGACTGAAGTTTAAACAGCAAACAGCATTGATTGTTGACGCACTGACATTTGGTCAGAAGAATGCCTCTAACAACAAATCCCTCCAGCCGCGCGAAATGTATCTAGCTGCGTCGAGATGCGTGCATCAATTTGGTTGAAGTCGTTCTTCTTTCTTTTCGCTGCAAGTTAACCGAAATTTTTGCCTTTCATCTCAGACCATCGCCTTCAAGTTAATCTATCGAACATGCTACGAAAACTAAATAGATTTGAGGAATCTGACTCTATGCACATCAACCAATATCCTCCTCCGAAGCATGCTAAGCAAAAGGCGTTCCTCCACTGTCATCATTCCAGTTCTGAAATAATACCGAAACACAGGATGTGCTCTGTAAATCGAAAATTGATCTCGTTGCCGCACAGTACACATGTATCATTAGAGGAAACATTCTCGTTCCAATGCACACAGCGACTGCCGAAAGAGGAGGATGAAGATTTAACCGAATAAATGCACGGATGAATATGTCTCTGCTGCAGAAACCTTGTCTCCTTGGACGCCGGGACAACCAACTTCATACTTGACGGCCCACCGACTTCATGCTTAGCATTCAAGTATGCGGTCCTGATCGCATTGCCACGCCATCCGTCCATGAGCGCACGACGCCACGGGCAACGAATGACGGGCGAACAGACAATGCTCCTGCTGCGGAGGAGGAATGAGAACAGAAAAATATCGAGACATCACAATTTTCGAATTCGTATCCATTCCATTTCGTTATTGGCCATTGGCTGTTGGCCTAATCGATGTACCTGCTGATGTCCTTTTTTGTGTGTGTTTCATGTCCGGGATGTGTTGTACATACACTGGATCTAGTCTCCCCCTTGTCCATTCCATTCATTCATGCGTTTCGGTTGTGTGCCTGTCGTGTGCTGCGTCCTCTTTAAGGTTAGGAAAATCGCATGCCGGTTCAGTGGGTCGAATCAAGTCAATGATGGCTGCGCCTTGTGCCATTGAAATGGGACTTGAGCTTTAGCGATGTGTGAGCATACCTTTAAAATTGGTGGGTGATGCCGCCGCCATCAATGGCGGTGCCAGGCACACACACACACACACGCGTCCTTCCAGGTGACCTGTATCTGCAGGAGTTTGCCTAGAATTGGAGTCTCCTTGAGCACACGGGTGTAGCCCATTTTGGGAGGGAGGCAGCCTTTCATCGTCGTGCCCGATTAGACAATTCGTCAGAACACGTACCCTCCTTCAGTTTCAAGTTGTCACAGTCCATTGCGTGCAAGTAGTGGCATCTCCCTGAAGAACCTGAAGATGATGTACAAACAAGCGCTCAAAGGAATCCAAGAAGGACAACTGTTTCGAGGATGTCTTAAGGATCTGCTATTTCGATGCATATTGTGACATTTTTGAAGTTGAAGTTTAAGACGACGCCGACGACGACGATGATGAATCGCCGGGAATGGGGAAACAATGCAAACAAAAAAAAAAAAACAAAAAAACGACAGAGCAAAGAACACGGTCAAAGCGGAGGCTGTTGTTTGCTTCTTCCTCTTCTGTCATCCTGCGAGAGTTGACACAGGACGAATATGACAGAGAAGCCATGCAACTAGAATGTATTTGTGTTTCTAGAATTCCGGCCTGGGTTTCTATTCTATTCCATTTTTCCTTTTTGTGTTCGTGTGTTGTTTCCATTTCGAATGAATGAAGCACTAAAAGTTTAGAGAATCTCGGAAGAGGTTCACAAGCACGAGTTGCCGGGCCGTGGGTGGGAAGCAGCAAAACGAGCGCACGAAAGATGCGGAGAATGCGGATAGAAATGCCGTCGTCTCTGAGGATAGAATTTTATTGCATGAACGAAAGTAAATTTCTCCTCTTAAACATTCTTAATGTGCTGTGCTTTTATAGTGTCTTTGAATTATCCTTTGGATGTTCGGAGGCAAAGACAACGGAACCTGGGACATTTGCAGCACATAAGCGCCAGCAGCACACCGAATCCGCAAAAAAAAAAAAAAAAACAGGAATAACGATGACGATGAAATTTATGAGATGCCTACTGATATGCGACTGTAGTTTGTTGTCTCACATGAAGCACACAGCACACAGCACTCCTTCTGCGGATGGTCTCATTAATTAATCATCAAATGTTTATGTCTTTTTAAATGTCGCAGGGATAAAAATAAATAGATTTGGTTTTATTGCCAAGGATGATGCCGGCCCGCATGGAGGAGCGCCAGCCTGATTCGATTGGTTGCGAAGCTGCCGGAGGGACAATTCGATTGGAAATGCAATAAACTCTTCAGATAAAGAGAACATCCACACATATGTGTGGGAAAACGAGCGAGCGTTAGAAGGGGCATCATGTGGGTGGTCATTACAAATTAACAAGGGCTCTGCGGGTGGGCGACAACGACGACGACGACGACGACGTCGACTTGTAAGTGCTTTACTGCTGACGATGTTGATTTTTCGAAAAACCAGAGGCTGTGATAAAGAATTTAATTCCCCAGCAGTCACCCAAGGGGAAATGAATTGTTAAAAAGGACTCGATTACCTTGGCCTGATATCGGAGATTCCTGAGCGAATCTATAGAGTGGCAGTAGGACTCTCGCATTCACCGCACGTATGCATGCGTAAGTGCGAATGGTCGGAATATCTTTATGAATTTATTTCTAGCATTTAGTGACCATGCAGCACTCGGAGGTTCGCCCTTGACCAGGGTCCTGTTATGCAAGGACAGGGTTTTGGTTGGTGCACTCGGAATGAACTAAGCCTTCTTCTTCTACTGACGCAGCTAGTAAGGCAACGTGGCTTGATAGTGTGATCAAAAACATGAGGGTACGTCCTTGTGTTACTGACTCTGCTGCCAATGGACGTTTTGTGCATGAACGTTGGTCCCGAGTGACTTGGTCTCTACCATAGGTCTCACTTGTCGAAGTCTTTTGATAGGCACTACAGTTCGGAGTGAACCTAGGACTCAACCAATGGCTTCAACTAGCACGATCTCTCGCCAGATGCCATCAGTCTTTCTCCACTTGAGTGCGCCATCTCGTTCGAGGATATCATCTGTTGTGTTGTTTCAATGACTCGGCATTAAAGACTCTTCGCTTCGGAGCTTTCGTGTCCACCCGCTCTACATGACCCAGCCATCTTAAGGGTAAGAGCCGAAGACGCTTAACTAGATGCATGCCTCTGTACAGCCCGTGCAGTTCATGTTTTATTTTGTCCTCCAGACCAGTGACGAACACGCGCACTTCTGCTCCTTTGACTGAAGCTCCAGTCCTGGGTGGGTCTCGACCTGAAGTAACTAGCTCGATCGAGCTACCACCAATCACGTATCACAAGTTGGTTGAGGACCTTCTCCAATTCTGAGTGCAAGCGGTTTCATGGGAGCCCGTTCATAGTCAAAAACTCATTGGTCTAGAGTGTTGTCTATGCTCTAAATATCTATCTATCATCTTGGGCATCTAACTACACTCAAGTCGCTGTACAGTCCGTAGAGCTCGTGGTTGAATCTTCCCTCCATTTACCCACACAGGCAGAAAAGACATTTTCTCAGGACTTCTTCATCCGCTTGTGAGATTTGTCCATGTCCGGGCGGCATAGATCAGGACAGTATTATATAAAGTCAGCTTGATGTTTCGAGAGATGGCCCTGTTACTCATTTGCCTCTTGGGCCTAAATAATCTACGATTGGCACTGCGCTTGATCTCGGCGCTGGTGTTATTGTCCGTCTTTACTGCAGAGGCGCGGTATAAGGAATCCTTAACTACCTCAAAATTTCGAAGTCTGGGCTTGAGCAACGTTGAATTGAGCTGCGATCTGCAGTCGATGCGACATAATACGATGAATAAGAAAATCTCAGTGTCCCGCAATCAGCAATAGCATCGATGGTGTACATTTATTTGAAGCCCGCAAGTCTTCTGTGGTATGTATTTGTTGTCGCACTGCTGCAAAACAACTGTAAGCTGCACAGGACGCTTCTTAGTCTAGGCCTTTCTTGAGGAGTGACACCATTCTATAGATATGGCATTAGGTAAGATGACTCTGTTTGTAGACGTGTTATGGTAGGTATGTAGGTAAGATTAGGTTAGGTTATAGTGGCTGACTGCTAAGGGCAGTCACACTAAGGCCAGACTGGGCACATTGTGATACCACGTGGATTGCCTTCTCCTATGATTGGAACCAGTTGGTGGTTGTAGTGAAGCGATTTAGCTGGCCTATGCTGGCGCTGTTTAGCTCATTGAGGTTGTTGGAGTTGTAGGCCCCTAGGTGTAGGCACCTACGACTAGCCAGAGCACTATAGGAGCCGAGTAGGCGATGAATGTTTTCTTCCTCCTCTTCATCCATGCAGTTTCTGCAAAAATCATTATATTGAGCACCCATCCTGCAAGCATGAGTGCCAATTCCACCACAGTGCCCGGTTATGACTCCTATGAGAGTCCTTAATGAGTGCTTGCTGAGTCTGAGTAGGTAGGTAGGTAGGTAGTGGCATTCTTGCACTTCGGCCAAAGTAGGTTCATTCTACCACCACGGGGGTAATTCAAGTTTAAAGAAGTAATTGTGATAGCCGGTTTTGTCAAGTACTGCTGACGTCACTTGGGCTGTCAGAAAATATGAGCCTGTAGCGGCATGTTAGTTGTCCACCCCGGACTGTAGCGCCAATCAAAGAAAGAAGAAAGAAGTCGAGGCGAAAGCAAGACAGTCGCAGAAGAGGTGCTGGATAAGTTAGGTTAGTTTATTGGGCTACCACCGAAATTGCCAACAAACTTAGACTATTGTTGGTCCATTGTAATATACAGTGTCGCTAATTTGACCCCAACGGCAAATGGACCAGATTTGAAAACCAGATAGAAGCATATTACCCCTTGGACCCGGATAACCCTGGGCAGGCGCTCAACCAACTGCGCCATCTAGCCGTTTAGGAGGTGCTGGGTGCTTTTCTCCTCATCCTTGTCTCGGCAGCTTCTTCAGAAGTCATTGGAGAAGAGTCCTAAACTTTTTGCACGAAGGCAGTATTGAGCAGTGTCCGGTGATCGCCTTATGGAGATCAGATTACTTGATCTTCTTGAATCGAGATGAGGCCGGATTTGCTTAGTTATTGTACAGGTATTGCTTGTCAGCCTTTGTCATTGAGCTGGAGTTTGGTGGTAGTTAAAGAGGTACATACATATGTTACAAGAGATTTTAACAATCAGCAGTCTGGTGGTGTATATAGCGAGTTCGTCAGCACAACTGTTACTTAGGATGTCTCTATGGCCTGGCGTTCACCTGCGTTGGGTGAATTTTGAACTGCTCGGATAACTTGTTAGTAGATGCACGACAGTCGATAATTATTTTTTGAGTTTAAAGAGAACGATGAATAGCTATCCCTAAAGATACAGATATCACGTTACACCTTATCCAGGACAGAGCTTCACTAATCAATCGCTACAGTAATCAGGGACACGAGCAGATATGTTCAGGCTTAGGCACAGAAAAATGCGCTTCCTACACCATCTTCCATTGGATCCACCTGTGCAGATGTGTACGCCACCGTACCACAGGTCCCTTTCAGGAATCATTGTTTCAAATCTGCTTTCTAGGAAGTGCCGAGGTGAAGTGTAGTTGATTTGGGTTTTGGCGAGGCTTTGTTCGTGTAGGATTTTGGCGCGTCCGTAGGTGTAATCGCACCATTCAGAACAAGCCCCTAGGCGAATAGCACAGTTGGTTGCTATTTGCTTACCAAAGATATCCAACGGCGTCAGGTTCAGGAAATTTTAAAGAGCATCTGTAGGAGTGGGCTTAAGCGCTACACTCATGCAGATGCAGGCTTGCTTATTGAGGTGGGTGTTGACCTATAGTATGGGCCACCACACGACTACGCAGCACAAGAGGATTGATGACGGCTACAAGGAGCCAGTGTGTCATATGAGGGAGACTTGGCATACGTCACTGATATTCTAGTCACCGAACGTGCCTCAAATTCTGCAGATAATCTGATGCATGCTCCCTTTCTGAACATCGCCACGGCATTAAAGAACTCAGCTTAGGAACAATCTGAGTCTGTAGCTTTTATGGTGGGAAGACTACTTCATCGCCTGGAGTGGAGATAGCCTGATTCAACTCTTTTCTGGACGAATGTGCATCCAGCTGCGATTTAGTAACAAGCTTACGCTTATTTTCTCATTTTACTAAGATCCCTCAAAGGCCTTCAGATGAGAAGTTGCGAAGACAGTATTTTTGGTGTAGAAGCTTCCTTCATTGCATCTTCTATTCAGACATTCCTCTTGCGTTGGTCTAATTTTCCGTTGCAACGGCTCTTGTTATGACTCGCTTTTACGTTTCCTCTATCGGTGGCGGTAGCGTAACTCTGTTTCCTCCACGTCTTCGATGCTCGAGCCGCAGTTCAGACACAACTCGTTGGCGTTTGTGTTCGACATGGGCATACCGGAGGGTCATTCACTTAGTTACGCTTCGAGGCTCTGGCTATCCAATGGACACTCTACACACACACTGAACACCCCCAAGGAGTACTATTCAATTTTAGTATGATTGCCAGCACTTCTGATTCTGGCGAAACCCCCAAGCCTGCCGCAACATTCCCTCCGACAAATATTTCGGCGCAATTATCATGCATCCGCCAGAGTCAAACATCAAACAACACACATCGCATTCTCGTGCGCGCAATTACACATCCGACAATTAATGAACTCATTAATTGCCATCTGTTGGCCTCCTGCCATTCGGCTCACACACACATACGCAGGCACGGGCACCAGCACCGCCACTTACGGCCTGGCTGAAATTACTTCACTTAATTCCAAACATGGATATGAAAACCTGCCCAAACATCCGCTCTATCACTCTCCGGGTTCATTTGGCGGCGCCCATCAAATCAGCCCCCAACGGGGTGCTCCGACCGAGCAATGAAATCAAATCAGACAGCTGCGGCTCTAGTGCGCGCGTAGTAGCTACATCCTCCCGCGACGGCGAAGGGAATCGCACGAAATTAGTTTTTGCCGGTTTTGTTCACTGCGCCCGCTCACATCCGTGCTCGCCTACATCCGGGCGGCTAACACTAACACTTCTCGTCGTTTTCGGAGGAAAATGTAGGGAAAAACCTTTTTATGATTAACGGTAATTATTTGAAGATGTTCACAAAGAGTGAGCGAACTGCAAACACGCTTTTTCCATTACCTCCAACACAATGCGGCACTTCCGCTGTGAAGGTGGCTAAATAACCTCACACGACGATTTTCCCCGAAAATCTACTTTCCTCTTGTTTTTTTCCTGTTTCCCGGTCCTTTGCTGGCATTCTAACCCAACTTCTAGATCGCACACATGCAAGCCTTTTTTTTTCCCTCAGTTTTTTGCGCTGTTTCCCCCTCATCGCCGGCACTTGTTCGCTGCAGGATTGCACAAGGCTCACACATGTGTTCTGGTTCCCAAAAAACTTCACTCAGCCCGACGACAGCGACGGGAGGGTTGACTCTGCGTCGGCATGGGGCTGGTGGGCGGAGGTGTGGTGGGTGAACTTAAATTGCTAACCAAAGTTCAAAACCTTATATTGGTCAATAAAATTTCGAAAGTTCCTTTCTCCCGTTCACTTGGGTTAAAGTGCTTCAACATTTTCCCTACGTGCCATTGCTGCCAGGCGGGTGTGCGGCCGCCTGCTTCCACCACGGGCCACAGCCGTATCGACATTCGATTTTCGATTTCATCCCCCATTCGGGTTCGGTTCGGTTTGGACTTTCTGTTTTCTCTTTGTTCTAGTGCCGTGCCGATGTCCTGTGTGTTGTTTGTTGAAAAACTTTCGACACACGCAAAACACTGACCAAGTAAACCAATCATCCTCTCACAAAACTGTCGTACGGAGTCGCCGCTTCACCGCCCGGCCAAAGGTAGCGAGCAAAATCGAGAAAGTAGGAGGCACGGCAGAAGGGAAAAAAAGCACCCAGTCGGGGAGTGCGGCCGTAAATTTATGAATTCGATTTGCAGAATGCTCTCCGCATATTTGGGCGGCTCTGTGGGTGCTCTACTTTACTCTTTGAGTGGGTTGAATGTAAAATAGGATTTTCTACGTCGTTTTTTCTTCTGAGTAGGTGCTGGAGGTGGAGAAGGTGGATGGGTGAGACAATTGTAAGAGCAATTCGGTGTCAGATGAAAAATGTATTAAGCCGCAATGTGAATTGGCAGAGTGTAAAGGACTCCTCCCCTGCTCTGCATGGGGGAAGGTGTGGACTTGCAATATTCGATTGAACTTTAGATTAAGGATTGAAATTGAGATTTGAAACGTACAAGTTTGATACTTTGGCTTAGATTTGTGAGAGGGAGGGCCGCTTAACTGCTGCAGGGTGTTGGAAATTAGAAATGGTGTTCAGAGCCCAGCTGTGGCTGGTATGGACGGCTTAGTCGGGTATTAAATCCCATAGAAACTTGGATCCACGTGTAGTACATGGTTGCGATGAGAAGTCGTTACGTTGCTGGGCGTTCACCAACTGATGGCATTTACTTCCTTGGATAAACAGGGGAACAATGGCTCGTGTGGATTAAAAGAGATATGTTTCGTATTTTAGAGTGTGACATCTTTGGGATAGGTCATAGGGATCGCTTCAAAAAGCCAAAAACTGAAAGCATTTACATGCCCGCGGCTATTCCTTTGAATACTCCTAAGGGTAAACCATTGACATTCGTATTGGTAGGTGTTTACTAGCCGCTTCCCCGTCGTTCTTCGTCTTTATGATTCCATATGTTTCTGTTTGAAAAAAAAAACCGACTCAAATCCATGAAACGATGTGTATTGCCGCATGTTGTGGTCTTCCAGGAAGGTGGACCCTTGGGGCTCTTGGTTTCCATCCGAGAAGGTGCGACTACAGTGCTGCCCTGGCTGAAAATCTGACCAGAGCCAGTGTTGAATGCAAGGACTGCTGTCAGACGGCATATTGATGACGCTAGGATCAAAGAAAACGCAATTCCCAAGATCATCAAGGCACCAGTACGTGTTGAAAGATGGTTGTGTTGATTTGTAAGAGGGCCTTAGGCGCACCGTCGTGAAGAAGCTGCATGGATGAAGAGGAGGAAGAAAGTACTCATCACATTTCTCTGCTCCTGTAGTTCTCTTGCCAGTCGTAGGTTCCTGCACCAGGAGCCTACTACTTCAGCGGCCGTTACGAGCTTAATAGAGCCAGCCAACTAAATCGCTTCATTAACAGCACCAACTGGTTCCAGTGTTAGGAAAAGTCAATCCGCGTGGTATCACAATGGGCCTAACCTGGCCTAAGTGTGACTGCTCTTCAGCAGTCAGCCACTTCACCCTAACCTAACCTAACCTAGGAGCACCGTCAAGGATGTGTTCATCTAGGGAGGGCTGATTCTAGAGATGGTTGAACTCGAGTTGAAAACCGTGTCTATCCGAGTTACATCCAAGCCGAGTTGAACCGAGAGCTAAATTTATGTCAAACCGAGTTGTCGAATCGGCGAACCATTCGACACGTGTGAACACACAACTCGGTTGACACGAATTGGCCGACGACGGAGCAGTGTGTGTGTATGATGCGGCAGGTTTTTGCTGGCACCTGAATAGGCTGATGAGGCTGTTATGTTAGTTAACGTGGGAAAATATACACGAAATGCATTCCCACTCGCAGTCGTTCACAACAGCGTCAAATTCCAATGAGACACGCGCAACACTCCACCTTGTACACGCCCGGCAAATGACACCACACTCTGGACGACGAATGCTGACGCTGCGTCTACAAGTCTGATGCACCTGATGGGTATAAATAGGTTAGTTTTTGTAATTTGTACACCAGACAGTGAAGAGGCTTAAATGTTTTAATAGAATAGTTTTTGAACTTGTTTGACAACAAGGACTGTTTTTTCTACATGCCCCATCCACAAAAAGAGTCGATCCTCCCCCCTGCAAGAACTATAGAGGTATAACCCTGCTCAACGTCGCCTACAAGAACCTATCCAGCGTATCCGTCTAAAGCCGCTATGCATCGCACTAATCGGCACGTACCAGTGCGGCTTCCGGCCTGGCAAATCGTCTATAGACCAAATCTTTACACCAAGGCAGATCCTGGAGAAAACCATAGAGTTTCAAATCGATACTCACCATCAGCACCACAGCATTCATCGCAAGGAGCTATTCGAAGCGATGGCCAAATTTGGGATCCCGAGAAAATTGATCCAGTTGCGTCACACCACGCTAACACATACGCCATGCACCTTGCAGTTCGGTTCAAAAACCTCCGAATCGTTCGAAACCTGCACCGGATTTCGGCAAGAAGATGTGTTGTCGTGTGATATCTTCAATTTTGTACTGGAGAAGATAGTGCGGCGGAAAGCAAGAGTCAACACGGAAGTATACGGAATACGCTGATGACATCAACATTATCGCGCGGTCCCAACACGCCGTAGTGGAAGCTTTCACGACAGTTGAAGAACAGGCGAAATGAGCTGGTCCAGTAGTAGCAAAGTGTCTACCTCGGGCAAACGTAAACTCCTCGAACGGCATTTTAGTGGAGATCCGACGTAGAATCGCCCTTGGCAAGCGATGCTACTACGGGTTGTCAAAACAACTGGGCTCGAAAATCCTGACTCGAAGGACCAAAGTCATGCTCTACAAGACCCTTATTCTGCCAGTCCTGCTTTATGGAGCTGAAAATTAAGTAAGACTGCAGAGCTGGTTCTTGGTGCCGTCGAAGGAAAAATCCTACGTCGGATATATGGTCCCGTCTGCGAGGAAGGCGAATGGGGGAGAAGACACAACCGCGAACTCTACGAGCTGTACAAGGATGTGGATGTAGTCCGGAAGGCAAAAATCCATCGACTACACTGGCTCGACCACATCGAGCGAATGGACAACAACGCTCCAGAAAAGAGGGTCTTCGAATCCGAGCCTCCTGGTTGGAGAGGGAGAGGAAGACCGAACCTTCGGTACGAAGACCAAGTCATCGCGGATGTAAGTCAGCTTGGCCTTGATGACTGGAAGCACTGGGCACGCTGCACCGTCACCGATGGTCAGGCAGCAATTGCTCAGGCTCAGACCCTTCATGGTACGTTTACCTGACAAGTAAGTAAGTAACTATTTTTTCTATAGTCTTTCAAAGCAATTGTATTGAGCGAATAGTAGGTTAGGTTAGGTTAGGTTGTAGTGGCTGACTGCTGCAGAGCAGTCACACTTAGGCCAGAGTAGGCCCATTGTGATACCACGCGGATTGACTTCTCCTAACGCTGGAACCAGTTGGTGCTACTGATGAACCGATTTAGTTGGCCAATGCTGGCACTTTTTAGCTCGTTACGGCCGCTGAAGTAGTAGGCTCCTAGATGCAGGAACCTACGACTGGCAAGAGCACTGCAGGAGCAGAGAAGGTGATGAGTGTTCTCTTCCTCCTCTTCATCCATGCAGCTTCTGCAAAAATCATTATATGGAGCACCCATCCTGCGAGCATGAGTGCCAATTACACAGTGCCCGGTTATGACTCCTATAAGGGTCCTTACTGAGGGCTTGCTGAGTCCAAGTAGACTGAGTGACCGTTTTAGGTTAAGTGATGGCCAGATTTCTTTTGTTTTAAGGCAGGTGGTGCCTTCTAGCCATTTGTCATTGGTGGTTTTAATTGTATGAATCTTTAAAAGATGATCGGCTGTAGCGATCGGCATGGAAGGTGGTACCCCTTCTATCGATAGGGATGAGGTTGTACCACACCTAGCGAGTTCGTCGGCTTTGCAGTTTCCTGGTATGTCACAGTGTCCCGGCACCCACATGAGGTGAATGTTAAAATGCTCGGCCATCTCGTTGAGAGACAGCCTGCAATTAAGGGATGTTTTTGAGTAGAACATGACATTGTCCAGGGATTTTATGGCGGCCTGACTATCGGAACAGATGGTGATATCCCTTTTTGATATAACATTGTTTTTAAGCAAGGACTTTTGAGTTCGGACCACAATCGAAGTGTTTTGAGTCTCATGGCTGTGCTTGCTGCTGCTTGTTTCCCGAATATTTCCAATGGTGGAAGATGGAGGAGAATATTCAGTGCGTCTGATGGAGTACTTCTCAGTGCCCCGCTGATACACAGGTAGGCCAGTCTTTATACTCGGTTGAGTGCATTGCAGTTTATAGCCTTGTTTAGTGCTGTCCACCAAACTGAGACACCATACAAAAGTGTAAATCCAGTGAGCGATGCGCGGTTGTAGGCCCCATTTGCATCCAATGGTCTTTTTGCAGCTAAAAAGTGCAGAAGAGGCTTTTTTTACCCCTTCCTGGATATTGCGCTTCCAATTTAGCTTGCTGTCGAGAGTGAGACCCAGAAATTTCGCACTGGTGGTTAGCTGTTATGTAGTGCCGCACAGCAGTGGGGGGTCGAATTGGGGGATTTTGTATCTTCTGGTGAAGAGTACGATATCCGTTTTTTGTGGGTTGACGCCAAGTCCGCATGTTTGTGTCCATGCCTCTAGCTTGTCAAAGGCATTCTGCATTATGTCTCTTAGAGTAGAGACGAATTTGCCGGATGCCGCTATGGCAATATCATCCGCATATGCAATAACTTTGCACCCTACCTCTTCCAGTATTGGTAGCAGTTCATTTACCGCTACGTTCCAAAGAAGGGGTGAGAGAACACCTCCTTGTGGGGTGTCCCTATTAACTCCTCTATGGATCTTAGCGTCTCCCATCTGAGAGTGTATTACTCTGCTGGTGAGTAGCTGATGAATGAAGGCCACTAGGGGTTGTTCGATCCCGAGGTTGCTAAGCGCAAGTGAAATTGCTTCCGGGTTGATATTGTTAAAGGCACCTTCGATGCCCGAGAAAAGTCACAAGTGTGTATTCTTTGAACTCGAGAGATTTTTCGATGGTGCCTATCAGAGAGTGGAGGGCTGTCCCTACAGATTTGCCCTTGTTGTAGGCATTTTGTGCAGATGAGAGTCTGCATACACTGGGATAGCATGCCTGATATATTGGTCTATAAGTTTCTCCAAGGATTTCAGGAGAAACGAGGAGAGACTTATTGGCCTGAGGTCCTTTGGTTTGGCATGGGAGTATTTACCCGCTTTAGGAATAAACACTACTTTGATAGTGGAATACAGAAAATATTTGCATGCACATTCTGTTGTAGTAACCATAGTACCAAGTGTACCAGTATGAAGTGAGCGTCAAGATACAAATGTCTCGATAGGGAACATTTGTTGTGAACGAGCCCTTTTTTTTTTTTTTGGCTATGACATGTGTGCAAAATATTAAGTATACATCAAGTCATTGAACAGACAAAATCATATTTTTTCATTGTGTTAAAAATATCGATATTTGTACCAGCAAGTGATGATTTTCGGAAAGCATTCATATTTTGTTTTCATTTGAAGAAAAGTGCTGCAGATTCGCATCGAATGCTTGTCGAGGCGCATGGTGATCATGTGCTATCATAAGCAATATGCAAAAGATGGCTCCAACGGTGCGAACGTAAAAGACCACCAAAAAAGTTTGAAGACGCCGAATTGTAAACGGTATTTGATGGAGATGCCACTTTGAGTCAAAAGAAAATGGCAGCAATGTTAAATGTTGCGCAACAAACAATCTCTGACCGTGTTGACTTTCCCATTAATAATTAGTGTCTTATTTTCAACAAAATAAAAAGATTTATACCGGTACACCTAATATTGTGCTGATGGTGTGTATGTGTACTAAGCTAACCCGAGTATGGTGTTGTTTGTCTGTTACAAAAAGGAATATATTTTGAATTGGGAGAAACCGGGTCACCAGCAACAGAAGAGCTTCGAGTTGCAACACGGTTCGCTTCAATTCGAACCCATGTTAACTGGGTTTCTCTATTATGTAGGGAGAATAGAAATGTGCTCACACTCGGTTTTGATGTAACTCGGGTTGACTCGATTAACAACTCGAGTTGACGTATCTCTCGTGAATGTACAATATTCCACGAAACACAAGCTAAACCGAGTTGTGCTTGAAGTTTGGTGGTTACAAATACAACACATTTTAATTGGCAATATAATCCACTAGTCCCGGTCATTGTGTTGTCTGATATTTATAAACTACTAAATTTTTGCATTTTATTTTTCTTATTTCTAAGCAAGCACACCCATTATTACTTCAAATAGTGCTTTAAAAAAATCGAGTTAGTTAACTCGAGTTTCCTGTTGACGCATGTTAAGTTGATTCAGAGGTCCATCGAGAGCATAGATAGGCGTATTGACGCAGTCATATAACGCCGAAACAGACCGTTCTCTGAACCTTAGTGCAAACTGCTTCTTCTTTGATTGGCGCATGCAAACATGCCTCTCCAGCCAGTACGATCTTTCGTCAGCTGCCTCCAGTTGCGTAAACCATGTTGGTTGAGGTCCATGTCCACATGTGTGCGCCATCTAGTGAGCGCACGTCGTCTGTGCGTTGCCCCAATGGCTCGCCATTGAAAAGTCTTCTTACCGGAGCTGTGGTGTCCATAAGCTCTACATGACCTAGCCATCTTAAGCGTTGGATCCGAAGACGATTAACTAGGTGCATGCTGCTGTACATCCCGTACAGTTCGTGGTTGAGTCTTCTCCTTTGGAAGCCATCAACACAAACAGGGCCAAGGATCGCACGCAGAACTTTTCTCTCAAAACAACCAAGAGCTTCTTCATTCCGCCTGTTGAGCCCATAGAAGCAGCGATTGGCAAGAGTAATTCTGCGCTTGATCTCGGTACTGATGTTGTTGTCCTGATTTACTCCGTCCAGAGCCTAGGTAGACGAAGTCCTTGACTACCTCAAAGTTTCTGCTGCCCATTATGACGCTCTGTCCGTTGGTGCAAACAGTGGACGCTTATTCCATCAACCGATGCACATTAGAGAAGGGGTCTCACCACTGCTGTGTAGAGTTGAAGCAAAACTTCCCAGCACTCCCAGTAACTGAAGCGCATCAGCGATTTTCCGCTCGAAGTGTTTTGTTTAAAGACGCTTTCCAGCCAGCCACAGATTTGAACTCATCGGAAAAGCATGTATAGTGACACCATATATTTTCATTGGAGTCAAAGTTCGCAATTTCCTCCTCCTCGCGAAGACAACAACCTCTAACTGAAAGCATATGCGTAGAACGCCTGCGCTTTTTAACACAGGCGCATGATGCGATCCGATAGAGAGTACAACCACGTCATTCGGGTAGACCTGGGTGCAGATGATGGCACTATGGAGAGCGACCAGCGGTGTGCCTCAATTTACCGCCGTCATGATATAGTGACCAAAATCCGCATCGTCAGTTAAAGTTCTGTTCATTATCAATGCTGTGATACACAACACTAGTAAATGTGCTTCCAACAAGACAGCGTTTCATACCTTACTAACGACGCAACACTTGAAGATGTGACGGAGCTATTTGTCGACTGCGCCTTCACATGGCGGCCTATGGACACGACGGCTACACGGCAGAGCACTTCCTCTATCACTGTCCCGTCATTTTTTGAATCAGGTGGCAGGTCTTCGGCGCTAAAGTGGTTGGTTAGAGCTGATTTTGTAGGCCCTTTACCACAGAAGAGCCTGCTGATCTTCCGAGGAAATTGTAAGTTGCCACCTGGTTGTACAACGAACCAGCATTGAGTCTTAGTGCTCCATTGTAGTATCAAAGCCTCTAAAAAGCAACATCACACTGGTTTCTTTTGTGTTTTTTAGTTCTCACATAAGGAGGCATTGTGTTATTAAAAACCTTTGTTGGGGCTCATATATTTTCAAAATGACTCGTTTTTTAAGTTTCCGAGTCTCATAAATAACAGATCTGTGGTAACAATTGCTGTTTGTATCCGAAATTCCGAACAAGAGGCTGGAGGCTCTCTTCAGCAGTATTTGCTTCTCAATTAATATCCCACCTCCCAAGCTGAGCGAAGCCACGCCTTTCCAACATCACTCAGCCAGTCGATGCCAATATATGTAATTGTGAAGCTAACGGATAAGCGAGAAGGGCAACATCTGATGGGAGCGACAGCTTTGTACCGTAAAAACAAATAGACCCCGCTGCAACTCACCGACATGGAATTTAACACATCGAACATTTTTTACATTATATTAATGAAAGCCTGTCTAAAAATCACTACCAGCTGCAAAGAGAAGCACTGCGGCTTAAACGCAATGGCTCCTTAACAGCCGTCTTCACCAAAAATGGACGTACGGAAATCTCCCGAGCAACCATCCATTTTGATCTGTAACAAAAATGTAGTTGGACCAAGAAGTAATGAACAACATGGAACATAAATGTAAAACACTTATTTGTCTTATTTTTTGCTTATTCATTTAATTTTTGAATTTGAATTCGCCATTTCAATTGAAGCTTACACGTTGTTCACTATTGCTTCTGTCCCGTTCGCTCTTTCGTCTTCATTTGCACTGAACATTGTTGTATTGCCTACTCTTTCTTCTATATTGTAAGGTTATTACTTCAGTTGCCTTTCTACTTTATCTCCCTCTCCCTTATTCAAATATAATTAAAAACAGTCTGTACTCGGTGTCTCGCTCTCTGTTTTGAACAGGCACTGGCTTGCACCACCTGTTGCTCGAAAAAAAAAAAACACTCCAGTAAACACTGTTTATTGGTTCGTGATCGCGGTGGAAGTGAGCTTGACAAATTGTACAGTTCATGCTTTAAGTATGATGGGAGGGATTATGACAGTGAATATAAGAGCAGATATGCAAGGTAACAGTAATGAGAATTAATTCTGATATGTGGGTTCATGTATTTGTGTGACACTTTGGAGAGATCTATACGTGATGGCTATTGCTGCTGCGAACACTCTCCTTACATCTATCATCATGAATAACATCAATGACCAAAATGACAGCGATGAACGAAAAAAAAAACGGAATTATTATCAAATGTTTTATGTAAAAGCCATATTCATTCACATTTTTCTTATAAAACCTCAAAGTATGTTAACCCCTTAGCCTGAATCTTCATCGAAAAAAGTTCTACATCCAAGCGTCTCTCTCTGTTGTAAAATCCAAGCTTAACTTTTTAATTTAATTTTTTCAAAGGCCAATTCCATCGCACCTCCAAGGTTAAGGTGATGTCCTAAGTTCAGAGTCTGTACGTCTCTTCTCGGATCACATTCCACGCGCAGTGTGGACAAATTGTTGTCAGTAGCACAATCGGTAGAACCGACGAGTGGAATCTAAGTATCGTTTGCCCACAAAAAAGGAGACCCTTTGACTGCGCTAACTACCGTGGGATCAGCCTCCTCAACATCGCCTACAGGATCTACTCAGCCGCTCTGTGTGAGCGCCTGAAACCATTCGTCAACAACATGATAGGTCCTTATCAGTGCGGTTTCAAGTCTGGGAAGTCAGCAATCGATCAAATCTTCACATTACCGCAGATCCTCGAAGAAACCCGAGACACCCACCACCTATTTGTCGACTTTAAGGCCGCATATGACAGTGTGCATAGAGACGACCTATACAGCGCCATGTCTAGTTTTGACATTCCTGCCAAACTCGTCAGGTTGTGCAGGATGACGATGGAGAACTCTCGCTACTCCATCAAGGTCGGTAACGAACTCACCAAGACCTTCAATGTCAGAAAAGGTATTAAGTAAGGCGACACGCTGTCATGTGACTTCTTTAACATCATACTTGAGGAGATCGTGCGAAACTCAAACGTAAACACCAGAGGCACGATCTTCCAAAAGTCGCGGACGACATTGACGTTATTGGCGGAACTCAGCGAGCCGTCAATGAAGCGGTAAAAATAGGTTTAGCGCTGAATGAGGGCAAAACGATGTGTATGCTGTCATCAAGAAAGGACATTCAACATCTACGACTCGGTCAGAACCATAGGAAGCTACAACTTCCAGGTATCAAGGGACCTTGGCTCCCAAGTTAACAGTACGACCAACATCAGTACCGAGATTAAACGCACAATATCTCTTGCCAACCGCTGTTTCTTTGGCAAATTGATTAGTAGACCCCTCTCTCGAAGGACCAAGCTCACATTGTATAAGACCTTGATCATCCCAGTCCTGCTCTATGTCGCGGAAGGCTGGACTATCTCAAAAGCGGATGAAGATGAGCTTGCCCTGCGCTCAATCTTTGGTCCTGTTTGCGTTGAAGGTTTCTGGAGAAGAAGATTCAACCACGAACTGTACGGGCTGTACATCGACATGAGTCTAGGCAGGCATCTACGGATTCAACGCCTTAGATTTTTAAGCCATGTAGAGCGCATGGACAACACTGCTCCAGCCCGAAAAGTCTTCAACTCCAAACCAGTGGGACAACGCAATAGAGGACGACCACGAACCCGATGGCGCACTCATGTGGAGACGGACCTCAACCAACTTGTAGTGCGAAATTTTAGGCAGATGGCTAAGGATCGTGCCAGCTGGAGAGGCTTGCTGACTGAGGCATAGGTTCACCCCGGACTGAAGCGCCATGCGAAGAAGAAGAAGTAGAATCGGCCGTGACCGAAACGTGTTGTTACATCGCACCCGGAATCGCAATTCAAGAACACGATCCCATAAAGTAGTGTGTGCAGGATAGAGCCGTTTCTAGATATTCGGTTTCCAGCTTCATCATGTCTCGAGACCCAGACAATTTTGCTTTCTGCTTCAGATTAAGCGGCTGCAGCTGCTCTTGCTTATTCGTGAGATTTTATGAGTGGAGGAGGAAATATAATGAGGAACTATACGGGCTGTTCAGCGACATCGACTTAGCCAGAAGAGTGAAGATCCAACGTTTGAGATGGCTAGGTCATGTAGAGCGGCCAACGCTCCGGCCCGAAAAGTCTTCGAATCTACCACCGAGGAACGGCGCAGTAGAGGAAGACCGCGACTCAGGTGGCGCACGCAAGTGGAAAGAGACTTCAACCAACTATGCGTGCAAACCTGGAGACAGCTAGCTAAAGATCGAGCTGGCTGGAGGCGCTTGTTGGTTGAGGCCCAGGTCTACCTCGGACTGGAGGGCCACCTTAGGCTTCAGTTTAGGACGAGTCCCAGGCATTTTGAGATTCCACTACTCGTCTTAGATTACGTTATGACACTTAGACCATTGATGGTCCATTGTGGTATCCAGTGCCATTAGTTTGATCCCAACGGCAAATGGTGACTGGACCTGATTTGAAAACAAGAACCCTTGCTTTCACTGGGATTCGACCCTGATACCCCTGTAACCAAGAGCAGCTTCACCACTCAATTGTGTTGGTTCACCTTTGATGCTCATTAGCAACTTAGATCTACGGGAATTGTGCAACTCAATATGCCTTCATGGTAAGAAACTACCGCGTCATTTAGAAAAGCCAGCTGCGGCGGGGATTGGTTTTCGGGTAACCACCAGTAAAATTGCTGGTCTTTGGCAGACTGTCTCCTGGCTCGAGCAGAGATCGCTCTACTGAACCGGAGGGGATCCTGGTGATTGCGAGCGACATCACGTTCATATTGAAGTCGCCTGTCTACTGTTCGGCGTACGACACATACCGGACATCCGTGTGGATCATGTATTAGGCCACTTGTGTCGATGTAGAGGAGCGAATCAGGAGGAATAAAGCCAGCAAAGCGAACTCGCTCATATGGTTGGGGTAGTAACCACCAAAGATCAGACTGTTGGAGGAAGTCATAGCTCGTGCAGTATGCTTTCTGATCAATTATCTGTCCTGTTCAGGTTTGCCTCGTGGTGCAGGACCTCGTTGGGAAAGTACTTCTTGTACTCAGACTCGGGTGGACGATACAACCGAAGTCTCTCAAGCAACCTCATCTTTTAATCTGGGAAGGACGCACGCTGAACCACAGTGGGCAACCGTACGCCATAATTTGCCGGATAAGGGCCATGTAGCAGATTACCTTCATCCTGGAATCAAGTTGGCTGCTGTAAAACAACCTCCTTGCTACAGTAAAGGCCTTGTTAGCACTTTCGCGTGTAAAGGATAAGACATACTGACACTACGAACTCCGATGATATCAACTGTTCTGAAGTTTCTAGTGTACATCACTTTCTACAAGACTTCCTTGCCCTATCAATGTAGTCTTCGTTTATACATCTTGCTGAGGCTATTTTTCCTGGACTCGATTTTAATTTTTCAGTCATCTGCACTTTAACTAACTTATCAGGCAGACGAACCATGAAGGGTCTGAGTCTGAGCAATTGCTGCCTTCCATCGGTGACGGTCCTGGGCACGCTGCTTCCAGTCATCAAGGCCAAGCTGACTTACATCCGCGATGACTTGGTCTTCGTACCGGAGGTTCGGTCTTCCTCTCCTTCTCCAACCAGGAGGCTCGGATTCGAAGACCCTCTTTGCTGGAGCGTTGTTGTCCGTTCGCTCGATGTGGTCGAGCCAGTGTAGTCGATGGATTTTTGCCTACCGGACTACATCAACATCCTTGTACAGCTTGTAGAGTTCGCGGATGTGTCTTCTCCTCCATTCGCCTTCCTCGCAGACCAGACCATATATCCGACGTAGGATTTTTCCTTCGACGGCACCAAGAACCAGCTCTGCAGTCTTACTTAATTTTCAGCTCCATAAAGCAGGACTGGGAGAATAAGGGTCTTGTAGAGCATGACTTTGGTCCTTCGAGTCAGGAGTTTCGAGCCCAGTTGTTTTGACAACCCGTAGTAGCATCGCTTGCCAAGGGCGATTCTACGTCGGATCTCCAGTACGATGTCGTCCGCGGAGTTTACGTTTGCCCCGAGGTAGACAAACTCCTCATCATTTCATTTCAGTCATCTGCAGTTTTTAAAACTTTCCACAGACATTCGTGTTTGATTATTACACTGGGGCTTATAAATTAGCTGCTATGATTACAGAGTCGACGTCGTTCTTACAATCCAAGCTCACAGTTGCATTGCACTCAAAGGTCAGAGAGGTAATAATTGATTTCAAAAATGTTGCCAACCACTCCAGAACAAAGGACACACATGCCCCATGTGAGTTCGGCTAGTCCTTAATTGATTCCCAAAATTTGTCTAAGTTCTCTTGAAGATTTCTGATTTCTAAGACACCACCCACCATGGCTACTGTCTTCCTCTATCCAAATTTACCCAAAATGCAACCACCCATAAATGAAGACCCACCACACGTCTAATTCAATTCGTATCCCAGCCAGCTCCCACCTGCTAGTGACGTGATATATTTTTTTTGTTAGTTTCGACTTGCGAAGTCTTTCGACACTTGTACACTTACCTGCAAAATTATGTGAGATTTTCAGAGAAATGCTCAACTTTCAGGTGCTGCACTGGAGTGCCTCATCGAAGTTGATCTCTTCTCCGTCAGCACTCCGACGTCTGTGGCACACAGCACACCCGTAGCGGTTTTGGGTGTACGAGCGGTGTGGCCTACACGAGAATTTTGAATAATTTAATACACGAAAGTTTAGCAATGTTCTCGGCTTCTGACAAAATTTCAGCAGCTCTGAGGTCTGCTGTGGAATCGACAGCTGAGTGGGGTGAGGGTTGTGTTTCTATCGAATACATATTTTTTTCTTAATTTTTTTTTTTGTTCGAGACATTTGTTTGTGACAAGTTCTCAAGTGGAAATGCTTTTTTTTGGCGTTTCGCCGCCTTTGCGAGCAAGACTTTTGGTGTGAATTTCGTGTCGCCGTGAAGGGGGAATTAAACTCGCTAAACTTGTGCACTTGGGAACGGTGAGTTATGACAACAGACGGGACGTAATGATTTCAGCTGCTTTGGAGTTCCGAAGAGGAATGGGAGTGGTTATAAAGGGTGTCGCAAATGTCATCGTTTTTTTTGAATGAATGTTTATTTTGACAACTAGGGTAATTGGCGTGTCCAGCTGATACACTTAACTTGGGTCTACAGTCCGAGGTGGACGTGGGCCTGCTGGCCTCCAGGTGAAACAACTTTACAACTTTACAAAAAAACTTTACCTTACAACTAAAGAGAGAATAAGTTTACAACAACATGGGTTTATGTCTGGAAGATCCACCTTAACTAACTTGACTTTATTCACGAAATATCTTTTTGAATCGGTCGAGTCGGGACATCAAGTTGATGTGGTTTTGACAGATTTTAGAAAAGCTTTTGACACAGTATGTCATACAGTCTTGGTAAATAAATTAAAGTCCTTTGGTATTCATTCTACATTCCTTAACTGGATTTCGAGTTACCTATCAAATAGGACTCAAACTGTGAAAATTGGTACTTGTCAATCTAGAACTATCAAAGTATTATCTGGTGTCCCTCAGGGCAGTCACTTAGGGCCATTACTATTTATTTTATTTGTTCATGATATTCCGTCAATTTTTAAATATGTCAATTGTTTAATGTATGCTGACGATTTAAAAATTTTTCTGCGAGTTACAAACATCCAAGACTGTACAAAAATTCAAAATGATTTAGTCGCGTTAGTCAAATGGTGTGATATCAACCATCTGGAGCTAAATGTAAATAAATGTCATTCGTTTTCTGTTTTCCATACTTTGTTGCCAATTCTCTCTGAATATACTATATATGGGAACTAACGAGAAAAAATGAAATTAAAGACCTTGGTATAATTTTTGATACGAAATTGAAGTTCACATTTCATATTGACTACGTAATTGCTAAAGCAAACTCAATGCTTGGGTTCCTTAAACGTTCTTGTTATGCATTTTCTAATCCGTATGCCCTAAAGTCAGTTAACATGTCTCTTGTACGTCCGTATCTGGAATACTGTTCCGTAATATGGTCTCCATCGCATTCAAAACACGTGTTACGTTTAGAAAAGTTTTAGAAAAGACCTTTACGAGATTCGTTATAAAAAGAATGAATTGGAACCTTGAATCTGTGCCTCCTTATAAAATAAGATGTGCCTTAATAAGACTAGATACACTAGAAAAAGAACGAAGTATTCAATCTTCTTCTTCTTTGTGTGGCGCTACAGTCCGGGGTGGACCTGGGCCTCAACCAACATGCCTCTCCAACTAGCGCGATCCCTGGATAGCTGTCTCCAGTTTCGCACACCAAGTTGGTTTCACTTGGGTGCGCCACCTTAAATGCGGGCTGTTGCTTTGTCCGACAAAGCTTCGCACGATCTTCTCCAGGAAGATTTTGAAGAAGTCACATGACAGCGCGTAGCCTTGACATTGAAGGTCTCGGTGAGTTCGTTACCGACCTTGACGGAGCAGCGAGAGTTCTCCATCGATCCTGCACAACCTGACGAGTTTGGCAGGAATGTCAAAACTAGACATGGCGTTGTATAGCTCGTCTCTATGCACACTGTCATATGCGGCCTTAAAGTCGACAAATAGTTGGCGAGTGCCGATCTGCATCTCTTGCGTTTTTTCGAGGATCTGATAGGGACCTGTCATGTTGTTGACGAATGGTTTCAGGCGCTCACACAGAGCGGCAGAGAAAATCTTGTACGCGAAGTTCAGAAGACTGATCCCTCGATAGTTGGCCCAGTCGAATGGGTCTCCTTTCTTGTGGATCGGACAAACGACGCTGAGATTCTACTCATCGGGCATACTTTCCTCCGACCATATCTTGCAGATGAGCTGGTACATGCGGCCTACAAGATCATCTCCTGCTGCCTTAAATATTTCAGCGGACAAGCCGTCCGCTCCAGGAGCTTTGTTAGACTTCAGTCTTGATATTGCTATCTTGACCTCGTCTAGGCTTGGGGGACGGAATTCGCGTCTGTCATCGTCCATGTTGAGTGGAACATTCTGCCTGACAGAGGTATTGCTGTCCTCTTCGCCGTTTAGCAGTCTACAGAAATGATCTTTCCAGATTCTCAGTATCGACTGCGACTCTACTACCAGATGTCCATTTCCATCCCGACAGGCTTCTGTCCGAGTTTTATATCCATTGGATAATTGTTTTACCCTTTGATAAAACTTTCGGACGTCATTCCTGCCATAACACCTCGCCATCTCCTCGACCACGCGCTTCTCATGCTCTTTCTTTTTTCTTCTGAGAAGCCGGTGCTCTTCTCTTCTTTTCTGTTCGTAGAGCTCACGAACAGCCCTCGTTGTTCGATGCAGCGTTGCCTTGTAGGCCTCCTGCTTGGCTGCATGTGCCTGCCTGCACTCGTCGTCAAACCATGGGTTCCTTCTAGGTGGTGTCGTAAAACCCAGCACATCAGTGGCAGCTTCTTTGATGGCTTCTTGACAACGACTCCATTCTTCTTCGATGGTTTGTGCAGGCGGCGTCGAACTTACAGAGAGTTTCTGGGAGACTCGGTCGGCAAAGATCCTGGCAGTCCGCTGCGATTGTAGCTTTGCGACGTCAAATCGTGGTGTTCGTTCTCGACTCCGTTGTTCTCGTGATATCCTGATTCTTACCTTGGCTACAACAAGGAAATGGTCCGAGTCAACATTGGCTCCTCGGAAAGTTCGGACATCAAGAATGCTGGAGGAGTGTCTGACGTCGATCGCAACGTGATCAATCTGGTTGACGGTTGATTGATCTGGGGACCGCCATGTCCCTTTATGGATGTTGAGGTGTGGGAACCGCGTGCTAGCAACAGAGAGGTTACGTCCCATGACAAAGTCCACCAGCCTTAGTCCGTTACTGGACGTGGTGTCGTGTAGGCTGTGTTTCCCTATGACTTTAGCAAAGATTTCTTCTTTACCCAGCTTAGCATTGAAATCTCCTAGAACGATCTTGGTGTCAAAGCTGGGGCATTGATCGTATGTTCTTTCTAGGAGATCATAGAAGTCATCTTTGCTACTATCATCTTTGTCCTCTGTCGGGGCGTGGGCGCATATCAGGCTGATGTTGCCGAATGTAGCCTTGATGCGGATTGTTATGAGGCGTTCGCTTTTACAGTCAAAGCTTAAGACTTTTTGCCTAAGTCTGCCTCGAACAACAAATCCACATCCAAATAAGCGCCTCTCTCTGCTGCAATCACCGTAGTAGATGTCGCAGTTTTTCATCCTCTTCTTGCCCGGGGCATTCCATCGCACTTCCTGGATGGCGGTGATATCTGCTTTATAGCAGTCAAGGGCCTCCGCGAGTTCTTCGGCTGCACGTGGCCTGTTAAGAGACCTCACATTCCACGTGCAGAACCGAAAAGCATGTTCATTTGTTCGTTTGCTGGGGTCGTCAACAGTAGATCGGTCAGTATCCGAGGCAAGTAGTCGTCTCTGAACAAAATTTTTTTACGTGGTGAGGGCGTTAACCCCGCGCACAACCCCCAGCTGGGAGGCCAGGCCCATTTATTTTACCCTTGGGCGAAGGGTCCGGATGACTCCGGTATCGGTAACCTCGCTGAGGTTGTGAGTGCCGCCGTTGACCCTACACGATAGGGTTCCTCCGCCGCCAACTCTACTCCAAAATCCCGATATGACCTTGAAGGCAACCTTTTAGATCTGAGCTCCGAATATGTCAGAGTAGCTCTAAAAGGAGGTGTACCAGGTAGCTCTGGATGTCGCCGTTGGCTAATCTGATGATAAGCTCCTCCGCCGCCATCCGTAGAGAAGATGAGCCCTGATACAGACTCATCCACTCTCCCCCTCTCTCGTTTGCAGCCGCCAATGACTTCCCACGGGGCTTGGGTACCCCATCTTCAGTCGAAGGTGCTCGGCTCCCGGATTTCACCACGTGGACGGAGTTCATTGACAGAGGCTAAGTGCAGACGTCTGTGCCTGCATAAGTCGCTTGTCAACGCTTCGAAATCCAAAGTATTCAATCTATTTTGTTTATTTATGATATTTTCTCGTGCCGTATAAACTGTCCGGATATACTTCAATGTATTAAACTGTATGCCCCAGAAAGAAATCTTCGATCAAGAAACTTGTTGTACCAACCAAGCCACTTATATAATTATGGTTTTAATGAGCCGCCTACAAAATGCATCCTCAATTTCAATTCTGCCTGTATCGAAATAGATCTATGTGATGATAGACTGAAATTCAAAAATTCAATTCCAAATCTCTGAATAAAATTCATATCGTGTCTTAGTTAAATATGTTAAGTTTCACACTGCTGTTAGTTTAATTATTTACTTATTATTATTAATTGTATTTATTATAACTAGCTAATTACTGACTTTATATAAAATTCTTCCCTTATTATTATTAAAATACTATTATACTTATATTTCTGCAATCTGTAAGAGAGTTAAACTCGGTAGATGAAATAAATAAATATTTACACTCTCGAAACAGTTTCAATACATTTTCCGTTAACCTCTTCATAGTTGTGGAAGTTAATCACTATCCCGACCACAGTTCACGGAATGGACGCTACAATTTCTACATATCTGTAAGGGATACACAAATTTTGTTTTCTGTTATGGCTGTCTGGGGATGCTGACTTTTGTTCAACTGCTTGCTTACGCGGACGACATTGGCGTGACTGGACGAAAATAGTGAGCCGTCAATGACTTGTTTGCTGGCAAAGAAGCGGAAGCGGCTTAAATGGGCCTAGAGATAAACCGAGCAAAACAAAGTACATTCTGTCATCGCGAAAGGACGCACAACATCGACGTCTCGGACAGAGCGTCATATTGGGCAGTAGAAACCTTGAGGCAGTCGAGGACTTCGTCTACCTAGACTCTGGAGTAAATAGGGTCAACAGCGCCAGTACCGAGATCAAGCGCAGAATTACTCTTGCCAATCGCTACAAGAGGCAGTTGAATAACAGAGCCATCTCTCGAAACACCAAGTTGACTTTGTACAAAACTCTGATCATCCCAGTCCTGCTCTATGGCGCAGAAACATGGACGCTTTTGAAAGCGGATGAAGAAGCTCTTGGTTGTTTTGAGAGAAAAGTCCAGCATGCGATCTTTGGACCTGTTTGCGTGGATGGCGTTTTGAGGAGAAGGTTCAACCACGAACTATACGGGCTGTAGAGCGGCATGCACCTAGTTAAGCGTCTTCGGATCCGACGCTTAAGATGGCTAGGTCATGTAGAGCGGATGGACACCACAGCTCCGGCTCGAAGAGTCTTCGATACCGAGCCATTGGGCGAGCGCAACAGAGGACGCCCTCGCACTAGATGTGGGCACACAAGTGGAAAAGGACCTCAACCAACTTGGTGTGCGCAGCTGGCGAAAGATCGTGCTGGCTGGAGAGGCATGCTGGTTGAGGCCCAGGTCCACCTCGGACTGTAGCGCCAATCAAAGAAGAAGAAGACTTTGACAGATCGATAACTTTGCGATAACTGCTAGTTAGATTAGGTAAAAGTGCATGACTACAGAAGACATTCACATTTAGACTGGAGGACTCCCATTGTGGTACCACGCCCCTCCTAACGCTGGAACCAGTTGGTGCTAAAGCTCCTTTTGCCATGCAAATGCCTACGGCATGCCAGAGCGCTACACGAGCAGAGCATGCAGGTAATTTCGGATTTCTTCGTCCATACTGCGGGTATGGACACCAATTGAGAAGCGTCCGGTTATGTGTCCGATGAGAATCGTTAGTTTGGGTCTGCTGAGGCTAGACTAAGTGACCGTCTTAAGCATGGCCATTGCGCTATGTTCTGAGGTAGGTTTTGCAATTTGTAGTTTACGGTTTTGATTGTGTGAGTCTTAAGATGGTAGGTAGGCTGTAGCGAGCGACATGGAAAGTGGCACCCCTTCAATTATTAGAGAATTAGTTGTATTTCGTAATGCTCAGCCATCACGTTAAGAGACAGCCAACCTGATTATCCGAACAAATAGTGATTTCCATTCTGAATAGTACATTGTTCCTGTGCCACGACATCTTCTCCTTTAGCTCTATGGTTTCTGCTGATTTCAGAATTTAGGGAATTTCAAAGAGATGTCAACATTTGTACTGTTCCCAATTCACAAGCCAATACAAAGCCGAGAGCAATATTTGTTTGATGTGAATGCAAAGTGTAACTATTTCGGGTATGTGTTCTGCCTTGCGACCCAGATGAAGACTTTCATTAAGATCTTATCTCTGTTGATTTAAATCTCTTAGTTTATTTGCGGTTGATATATCGAACAAAATTCTTGGCGATATGTTAGCTTACGAATTTGTAAGTAACAATTTAACTCGCACTAGTGGCTGCAATTTCATTAAATACCAACAATTTAGAAAATTTTTGGGGAGGAAAATATGCCACATAAGTGGTCATGAAACAATGCGTACGGCAACATACATAAAATAGAGGGGCCTCTATAGAACGACTAACACACCCTAATCCTCGGCATGATTTGCAGCAAATAAGCAGGTATTATTAGTATTGTTGAGGGTGTACGCACCGTGAATCTAAGATCTATTGTGTCCCATTTCCAAGATTTCCTTTCTTAAGAGCTCCCCTCACATGCAGTTGGATTCTGAGATGTATTGAGGGTTGACTAGTGTTGTGCAAAAGCGAAGGAGATTTGTATTGTTATGTACTCTCTAAGCCAGTTTCCAGGACTTCAATACTTCCTCTGATATTAGGTGCATGCCTAGTTTTTTGTGGGCGAGTTCCTCCTAAAATCGCAGTATTTGTTCTGTCATTTCGTTAGATTCTCTGCAGAAATTGCCTGTGATGCCGTATTAAGAAGGATTCGGAGGTTGTTTCTGCTCATTTTTATACATACCTCAAACCCCTTTCGGTTGACTTGACTCATATAGAAGGTTCCGATGCTCCTTTCCATTCGAGGGAGTTGGGCATTTCATTGCCTTATATCCCTGTGTGGCCAGTTATTCAGTACAGCTTTACCCTGTTATTCCTGCCCAGCTTCGTCAGAAGTCAAGTGCCAGGATAGCGGCACGACTGTCATACGTTATTGCAATGTCGCAGTTGTTATAGCTGACAAGATTTATTTGAGCGCATCTGTCTATACCAATGACTTCAGCCTGAAAGACATTGGTGGGTTTGTCCATGGGTTCACAGGCCTTTGTCCGGGGTCCAAACACTCCGCCCCTATTCCTTTTTTTTCATTTAATTTGTCATTCATTTTTATGCTACTAACTTTTTTGTTTCTACCAACGAGGAAGAATGCCATCTCTCGAAGAACAAATATATCCTCACATAAGAACTTGGTAGTCCCAGTGACGCAGTAGCATGGACACTAACTTGGTCGCTTGGAGAGAAAAGTCCTTCGAATTATCTTCAAATACGGATGGTGTTTGAAGGAGAAGACTGAACGACGAGGTGTACAGTGACATCTAGTCATAGTCAAACGCGTTCGAATCTCTCGTTTCAGATGTCTAGGTCACGTCGAGAGAATTAATACCAATGCTCCGGCCCGGAAAGTCTTCGAGTCCAACCCCGAGGGACATGCGGTAAAGGAAGACCACGCCTGCGCCTACGAAGGCGACCTGAATAAGCTGAACGGGCGTGGCTGGCAGCAACTAGCATAAGATCGGGCTAGATGGAGAGGCATCTTGTCTGAGGCTCAGGTCCACCTCGGGCTGTAGCGCCTGTCAAAGAAGAAGGGAAACCAACTTCCAGTTGTCGCAATATGCCAAAGTGTTGTTAAAGTCACGTTTAAACAACAAGGTCAACAAGATATGTTTTCTACCTTAGGATCTGATCTGTACGCCACTAAGTCAGCGGCACACGCGATTGGGCGCGGTATGGACCTAAGTAGATCTGCAGCAAGCTATATCGAGGAACCAACAGCTCTTTGTTGTAGTGTGTTAGAAGTTACGCCGCCACTTTTTACGACGAACTTTCTACCTGTTATCCTGTTGTGTATCATGTACAGCAATGCTTTATGTCAGCCAAGTCCGATGAGCTTAAGGAAGAGGCCCTCTAACCAAACGGCTTAGAACGCCTTCTCTAAGTCGTTCAGACATGCACCCGTACACTGTTTCTTATATTTGGTCCATTGAATGTCGGATACCAGTTTTGGCGGGGCATGCACGGTGTCATGTCCTGCCCTATAATCAAACTAGTTGTCCGGTATAATATTGTTGTCCTCGGCCCACGTTTTCAGCGCTCGCATGACAATCTTATCGACGACCTTGCTGATACAAGGAAGAAGACTAATCTATCGGAGGTTTGACGGAATGCTTTTGTCTTTATTCCGTTTAGGGATAGGTCCGCCCCTATTCCTCCCTCAGTTCGTGATTCATCCGTATACCACTTCACCGTATTGTTGCTCAGACTATGGACTTTGGATTTGTTGCCACAGTATTTTTTATTTCAGCTGAAGAAAGTAATATTGCCACCATTTGATTATCACCATTAGAAAAACGAATCCATTACCTACAGCACGCCTACCACCGTGCTCTCACCAATTAACAATCAGCAGAAATTATTATCAAATTGCCGAATGAAATTATAAGGAAAATAGTCTCATGGTAACCCATATGCCAACAAGTCAAGGAAACCACAAAATATGGCTGAGGTCGTGGCAAGAAAGAAGCAAGGTTCTGTCCTTTCCGCCCTTGGAATGCGGGCCTTCTCCTCAGTGCAAGCAGCACCTTAATCCAATGCTTGTTGCAGCACTTGTAACAGTTCAAGCCACAACGAGTTGAAATGAAATAAAATAACGTCAAGCTGAAGGACATAAGCGCATGTATGCGGTTCAGAGGGGGAACCTCTGTCTGAAGCAGAACATGGCCACAAGGACTGCATGCGATGTACGTACGCTCGGCACACACGCTCGCATTCGCACAGAGTGTAAGTTTAAAGATTAATGACGTAAGGAGATGAGCAAACAAACCATGGAAGTCTCGAATTATTTATTCAATGGTTCGATACCCTTCGTTTGTGTCGACAAGAAGGTTACATTACGACTCCTGTTCCACATTGTTTGCCTACTATTCATCCTTCCGGTGTGGTAAGCACCGAACGTACGCCTGCCTGTGCTGCTCCCTAAACGGTGAGGGCCATAGCAGAAATTATAATAATATTTGAAATTGCTATCTTAAAGGTTGGGTGAACTTATTTAGTAGTTCCACCTCAACAACTCCGGTACTTCCATGACATGTTTATTGTTTCATATACACTCGTCTGGGCACATTCATACGAGCACACCAGCACTGTACATGAGCACGAGGATTAGGGAGGAAACTTACAGTTCCTTCCGACAGGGCCACCACCAGCACGCACCGGGGGTGGATGCAGACTGCTTCGGTGGAGTCAAAGTGAACTTAGTTGGTGTACAGTTGAAAAGTTCATTAGTTCCTAACTGAGAGGGTGTGGCAGAGTGCCTTCAATCAGAAGGATTTTCTCTGCTCTTGAGAGCATCTTGAAACAAAGTGCTAACTCAGGACGTTCGATTTTGAATTGACTTAAAATCAAGCAACCAGAAACTTTACGCTTTCACCGGTAGGATGAACATTTCAATTGCTCCTGCTGTTAAAGCTCCCGATGTCGGCGGCGAAGTAATTCTGTTTGGGAGTCTCAGTCTGATGCCAATTGACGCACGCTCCAACAAGGTAAAATTGAGAATTATTTTGGTTTTTGCAGATAGCTTAGCTAGTCATCAGGTAGGCTGTGATGTTCATTGTGTTCAATCCTCTAGTGTGGGTGTAGTAAAGTAACTCTCGATAAAAGACTTAGGATGATGCTATGACCGTATATATATATATATATGAGCCTGATAGAGCATTGTGCTCTAGTATATTCAATGCGTAAATCCAAAGGGAGATGCTGTCTCGACGGTAGAGCCACTACGGCGCCAACATATGCTCTTGTTAAGTCGTTGATTACTGCGTTAACTTTGCAATTGAAGTTTGGATCGACGCCTAGCTGGACGAGCCCAGCTACAGAAAAGTGCTGATGGTTAAGACAAGGGACGGTTGAGTGCAGCAGCTATATCTTTACTATAGTCAGTGTGTCCTCCATAGGCGTCGATCACCACCGGAAGCGGACCCAAAAGCAATGTAATGCTGTTTAGAGCCGTTCCGACTCAGTATTGACAGCGCAACAGGCAGCTGTGAACAAGGAAGGTACTACAAGACAATTCAACTGTTGGGTTTCGTAGGTGACATCGACAAAGTCGCGCGTTCCCAACGTGCCATAGTGGACGCTTTTATGGCGATTGAAGCGTAGGCGAGACAAACCAAGAAACGTTCCGTCATACACCACCTGCGAAAAATTTTGTTCACCTCGAAGCAAATGTGAACTCTACAAGCGCCATTCTAGAGGATATCTGATTCCGAATAGCCCATGATTGACGTGGCTTAGTTACAGTGCATGAAGTACAAAAATTTGACGTTGTTTGCCTCAGTCTTAATGCATTTTTATGTACTAAAATTAACAATGTTAAAATTGTATTTATTAACATTCCATGTATTATGGCTTTATCAATAAGAACATACATTCCGGTCGATGATGAATTACAACGTCGTTCAAGCGGCTGCCACAGCTGGCTTGGCTGTAGAGCTGGATCATGTGTTGTACGGATGATGTTCGTCTTAACTGATTGACTTGTTTGTATGACAATGGTTGTTCACAGTTTCACATAAAAAAAAGTCGAAAACAGTCAAATCGAAACTCCAAGGCGACCAATTGACAGCTTTAAGACACATGTAATTCAGATTACAAGATTTTAGAATTTGGCGCGCAAAAGATCGATTGTGGCATGGCGCGGCATCCTTCATAACCCCAAGGTCGTCGAACTCCATGCCATCATCATCATCGTCATTTTCTGACCTGTATGATCCACTAACATGATCGGTGGGGTATAGCAAGCACTAACGATATCCAAGCCACTCGCCTTCGCCGTCGATTCGGACTACTCAGGATTTATGCTCAGCCGCAACCAATTGAGTTTTTGTACTTGCTTCAGCGACCTCGTTTTAGGTCTGCCACCATTTACTGCACACCTCGAAAGCCGTAGTGAGGGAGACATTCGTGCCACGTGCCCAAACTATCAAGGCATAGCCCTTTCCATTCGAAGTAGATGCTTAACATTGGGTTCCTGTTGTACCGCCATGTTTTTTACTCTATCCCGGTGAGAAACTCTCAGAACAGCACGAAGAAGCCTTATGTCGGCAGCTTGTATTCGCGGCAGCTTATTCTATCGGTCAGTAACCAGATTTCATGACCATAGGTGAGAGTTGGAACAAATATTGAGTTGGAAACCGCAAACCTGAATCCGCCTTTCTGACTATACGTCGTCCAAGCTGGTTCGATATTGATCTGGCTTTGCCAAACTTACAGGAAAACTCATAAGTACTCCTACCATCTCTTCTGAAAAAGACCCCGATATAAATGAGCTTCTCCACCTGCTTCAATGGGACTCCACTTACATGTAGAGTGCATTGCACAGGTATTCTGGAATTGACCATGGCCTCTGATTTGTCCACCTTCATCCCAGCATCTCTACACTGATGGAGTTCCATTTGGGAGGATGTGATGATAACCAAATCATCTGCAAAGAGCAAAGGAGCAGATGGCTTACCCTCAACTCTTCCAATGTGTCACCTCGCCTGCGCTGCAATATTCAATCCATATAATATATAATGAAAAGCCCTCAATCGGATACTCCTTCAGAACACTCCAAAGATTACTTCCAAACCGAGTCGTATGTCTTCTCCAAATCTACAAAACAGCTGCTAATTGGTTTGGCTCGCAAACCTTCTCGAGTATCAGCCTTAGAGTGAAAGAGCGGCGTTAAATTTCAGCAAAAAATCGATTAACATGGCTCTCTAAAGCGCATCGTTGACCAATACGTTGATTTCAGCGTCATTTTGGAGGAGAAATACAAAAACCACATGCTGATCTGTGCGCACTATACAACGATGGGGACAGTGAGTGTTTTGCACATCACACAAAACTTATCCTTCAAATACGTACTGCTTGGGCAACACAGCACTCACTTAAGAGGTGTTCATTTCGTTTCGCGAAAAATACCATAATACTGAATTTCCGACATGATTTCGAGCGGAAAAAAAGTGTCATTCTCAAATTAAACTATGATTTATAAAAACGAGTGTTAGCCAGTGGCGTTGTCGGTATGTGAGTCGATCCCAACACAATTGAATCACAGGTATCGTTCGCTTTAAACCTAAGAATTGTAATCGACTGACGTGCACCTCTTAACGAGATATCGGATCAGTGCCAGGCCATCGAGACATTCCAGTGTCACCTGACCGACGAACTCACTAAGCACACGCTGTCTGCCGATTGGGGGAATCTCTTGTAACATAGGTAACCCTATAGCTACCATTACGTTAAAGCTCAATAGCCTTTGTACTCCTTCGTACTCTCAATAAATGCCAAATGGTTGACAGGAAACATCTGCCGAAAAACAAAACAAATCCCTCAATGCCTCAATCCCAATCTTGATCCAGAAAGTTCAGGAGGCTTAGTCTCTCTAAAAAGATCAAATGACCAATGCAGTGGGTATAATCACCTGACAATGCCGATTGGTCTTCCACGCAGTATAGGCCTTTTCTCCAAAGATTTCTTAAGAAGCTGCCTAGACTAGGATAAGGAGGAAAGCGCATACTTTCATGACAACCAAAATGATTCAGACAAGCAATAACCAGACCAGACACTGACAAAATTTGTTGAGAAACCTGGCTGACTGTCATAAAAACCCCCTTCTAATTTGAATTGATGTCCGGTGGGTATGTACACGGTCCCCAACGGACCTGGATCTACGTGTCCAGCTTGGATCCTTCCTTGGCCCTAACTTTTTCGAGTCACTGTCTAGGAAAATGTTCTCAAACTTGACCGTTCGGAGTCGGCATAGAACTGTAAGTCCCTTACACTCGTGAGACGACAATAGTCCACGCAACATGAGTGATTGTTGAGAGGCTAGGCCCTGGACCTATACGGGCTCTAGTTATGTATTTATTTGTTAAAGGAACAAGTGGATGGTTCAGCCTATATTATCCGATCAACGTTGCCGAAACGATGGCTTGATTATATTTTCTCGTCAAAGAATACAACCCGTACTTGATCAGTGCAAACAGTCTTTAGAAGTTCGAGATTCAAGGGGGAATTCCTCTATTTAGCATCCAATAATAAATTCCAATCCACCTACTTGCCGGATTTCTCTTGAATGCATTTGAAAAATAGCCTATTTTCAGAAATCACAAGGCAAATCCACAACAAATGTTCACATGCACAAGCACAAACATATGCACACTTCTTCAAATATCCGTCAGCAACACCCACCTTTGTGATTCACTTAATGCCTGGCATATTTATTATGTCAACAAACATTCGCAAGAACAAGCTGACGGGGACGCCGCGCTCAACAAATGATCGAAAGCACAAAGCAGTCCCCTCGGCACTGAACGCAAAATCAAATCAAATTGACCCATAACAAACGATGGGATGATGTCATAAATGATTGTCCGTTAATTAATCAAATAACTCCCTTCTGCCAGTGCAAAGGAAGTGCGAGGTGAACGGCCAAAGCCATACGACGTACGTACGTACCTAACGACCACCTTTGAGATGAAATGAAAAATTACCATTCGCCCTCCCACAAGCCCTTCGTGCTTTCTTCCATTCCGTCTGTGCGCTTTTTTTCCCCTTCTTCCTCTTTATATTTCTCAAACGTCCACCCACCGTGCCCCACACAGTGGACAGGGTTCGTAAAACAATATCGCGACGCCCTCCTTGGACTCCCTGCATTTTGTTGTCTCCGTGAACAGGATACAAGGGATGGATGGATGATTTTTAGCGGAAGTAAAGTAACCCCCAACGGCAGGGCGAAGCTAAACAAGCGCAAAGAGGCGGAAGGGGGAGGAAGGAAGCAAGAATCACGAATCCGAAAAAAACGTAAGCATCTGTAACGTTGAAATGCGATTTATCTTGATTTTGGCGGCGAGCAAAAAGGATATCTGCTAAAAGTGAAATTCTCATTTCGAGTCAACACAGCGAAGATATGCAATTTCATATTGCTCCTGGATCCCTCATTATTTTTGTACATTTCATCATATCCTATTGCTGGCAGAGACGACAGACTCAACAGAAAACAAAAATTCGAGCGTTTGTCGTCTCGAAGGATAAAAAGTTTCTCATTTGATTGTCATCGACGTTGCATTGTTCTTCACCGAGTGTAGGTTGCACGCGGAGTCAAGGGAGTCTAAACGAAACGGCAGGGATCGAGGGAAGTAAAATAATTGTGCGCAATATGAGTCAAGACCTCAAACGCGATGCCAAAGAGGGGCACGACAGTGTGTGCAGAAAGAAAGTAGTGAATATTTAAATGACAAGTCTGTGACATTCGGTCACATTTGGGCAATGTGGACTATTTTAACATAAATTGTATTTGTTGTCACCAAGGGTGCTTTTGGCAGTGTTGTTGTTGTTCTTGTAGTTTAATCTCGGGTTGAAGCAATTTGGTCAAGAGCGAAAACCACCGAAACCAACACGACACCGATGGAAGTGGAGCAGGAGGGTTCGGAAATGCATGTACTAACGCCCATCCAATACAGCCCTGGTCATGAAACTGACAATATCAATCTCTCTGACCGCGAGCTAACCATCACCCCGCTCAATAGCCAGCAGGACTCTCTTCTGGAGTCTGGCACCGACGATGAGGCCAACACAACAGTGATGGAGATAGTGTCTACGAGACGGACATGTTATCCGACAGCCATACTCCGGGTAACACAGATTAATCTCCACCACTCCGTAGCGGCCTCGGCCGCTCTTCTTCTCCTTTAACCTCCTCTATATAAGGAATGAAGGTAAGCCCAGAGCCTGCTTTCTTACAAAGAGCTCTTTGAATACTCATATTCTCTCCCACCTTAGCGTTCGCGACTCAGTCATCGTATGTCTGGAGGCAGCAAACGACGGTTGCTGATGCGGAAAGAGCAAAGCCCGCGCTTGTCTTGGGAGCACGGGACAAGCACGGACATCAACCAACGAGGTGAGTACCTTTTTGATTACCTTGTAAGTAACAAGTTGGATTTGTGTAACCAAGGTAATGTGCCCACCTTTGTAACTAGGAATAGCCAGGAAGTCCCAGACATAACACTCGTGGAAATTGGAGGATATCATCTGATCGCTCACTCTCTGATCACCGCTATATACGAGTACCCCCACCACATCCCAAAGAGTCTTTAGGAATCCTAAAAGGACCAACTGGGACAGATATAGAGAGATGGTTGCAGCAGCATTGTCGAATACCAACATCTAAATCTATCCCACTGACCTTGACCACTCAGTAGACAAACTCACAAGAACTCTCCACAATGCAACGCAACGCTCATGTCCTATCAGTGGGCAAAGAGGAAAATCTAAATCAACCAGGTGGTAGCAGGAAATAGACCATTTGCGCAAGAGATGCAGGAAGGTCTTTAATGAGGCGAAGGGATCCCGTGATCCTCATTCATGAGGACTCCACCATTCTGCCGCATACCGCAACCAATATGCCTCTCCAGCCAGCACGATATTTCGCCAGCTGCCTCCAGTTGCGCACACCAAGTTGGTGGAGGTCCTTTTCCACTTGTGAACGCCATCTAGTGCGAGGACGTCCTCTGTTGTACTGTGCCAATGGCTCGGTTTCGAAGACTCTTCGGGCTGTGGTGCTGTGGTGCTGTGGTGTCCATCCGCTCTACATGACCTAGCCATCTTAAGCGTCGGATCCGAAGACGCTTAACTAGGTGCATGCGGTTATACAGCCCGTACTGTTCGTGGTTGAACATTCTCCTCCAAACGCCATCAACGCAAAAAGGACCAAAGATCGTGCGCAGAACTTTTCTCTCAAAACAACCAAGAGCTTCTTCATCGGCTTTTAATAGCATCTATATCTCTGCGCCATAGAGCAGGACTCGGATGATCAGGGTTTTATACAAGGTGAATTTGGTGTTTCGAGAGATGGCTCTGTTACTCAATTGCCTCTTGAGCCCAAAGAAACAGCGATTGGCAAGAGTAGCTCTGCGCTTGATCTCGGTACTGACCCTATTTACTCCAGAGTCTCTAGGTAGACTGCCTCAAGGTTTCTGCTGCCCAATATGACGCTCCGTCCGAGACGTCGACGTTGTGCGTCCTTCCGTGATGACAGCATGTACTTTGTTTTGCCCTGGTTTACCGCTAGACCCGTTTTAGCCGCTTCCGCTTCAATGCTAGCAAACGGCTCGCTGTGTTCGTCCAATCACGTCAATGTCGTCCGCGTAAGCAAGCAATTGAACGGACTTTTGGAAGATCGTGCCTCGGGTGTTTACGTTTGAGTTTCGCACGATCTTCTCAAGTATGATGTTAAAGAAGTCACATGAAAGCGTGTCGCCTTGCCTAAAACCTTTTTTGACATTGAAGGTCTGGGTGAGTTCGTTACCGACCTTGATGGAGCAGCGAGAGTTCTCCATCGTCATCCTGCACAACCTGACGAGTTTGGCAGTAATGTCGAAATCTTGAAATCCTTGAAATCGACAAATAGGTGGTGGGTGTCGATCTGAATCTCTTGAGTCTTTTCCAGGATCTGCCGAAGTGTAAATATTTGGTCTGTTGTCGACTTTTCTGGCCTGAAACCGCACTGATAAGGACCTGTCAGGTTGTTGACAAAAGGTTTCAGGCGTTCACACAAAACGGCGGAGAGTATCTTGCACGCGATGTTAAGGAGGCTGATCCGTCGATAGTTGGCGCAGTCAAAAGGTCTCCTTTCTTGTGGACCGGACAAACGACGCTGAGATTCCACTCATCGGGCATGCTTTCCTCCGACTTTATCTTACAGATGAGCTGGTGCATGCGTCCGACCAGATCATCTCCAGCTGCCTTAAGCAGTTCCGCGGACAATACGTCCGCTCCATCAGCTTTGTTCGACTTCAGTCTAGATATCGCTATCTTGACTTCGTCTATGTCGGTGGGACGGAATTCGTGTTCATCATCGTCCAAATTGAGTGAAACATTCTGCCTGACAGCGGAATTTGTGTCGTCATCGCCGTTTGCGGCATACCAGTACCCCTATATCTAAACAATTGGCTCAGGGACATGTCCAACCATTACTGGGCACACACGGAAAGTAAAAGGCAGCCCAAAATGTTCCCACCAACTATTTCTCTTCGTAGAACGAAACAACTCCTCAGGCTCAGAATGAAGTCTATTGGCAGTATATAAACATCTAAGAACCATGAGTCTAACACAAGATGACACCTGCCGAATGTGTAACAAGGGCGAAGATACTGAAGAATACAAGTGCACACGCTCCCAAAGTTGCAGGGCGTCGCCGACCATCCACCGTGGGACCGAACAACATCAAGGGCATCGTTCAACGACATCGACTGATTAGAATAAGTAGAGTAAGTTTAGTTCTTAGTTGACTTCGCGCTGAGTAACGTCTGCAATTTAAATCCCTCCTAGAGGGAAACGAAAAAGAAATTGGGTTTAATTTACATCCTGTGTCACTGCAACTGCCTAGTAAGGATACGTCATCGACACCTAGGCGGATACTGTCTTGAAGCGGACAAAATTGCCACCAGGCTTCCTAAATGAATATAAATGGAGGAAATAACAATAGGCCCATCTATTTTATTTTTGACAGCAGCAAGGGGTGGTGCCTGGCTTGGCTGGGATGGGTTCATTTCGACCATTCTCCTAGGAATACCTGCTGGTATTCGTTACGTGTCAGTTAATCCTTCGGCTGGTTAGGAATTGGTGTATTAACCAACGAAGTGATGCAGTGGCAGCATAAGATATAAGCTTCGAAAACTCATGAATAGCGCTTCTATCGATGCGACCAGAAACTATCCATCCTTGGTATGTGCATGAATACAACACGTAGTTGGAATGATCAAATATTCGAGGTCGCCAAAAATGATGGGAAATTTTTAGAATTCCTTAAACGAAGCTAGAAATATTCACACCCCCTGACTAGGCTTTAATTTACATCGCGAATATTCGTCCTAAGCTTGAGTACAACGCTAATATCTGGTCTGGTGCTTCCAAGACCTCCCTGCACTTATTAGATGGAATCCAAAACCGAGGGATAAAACGTTCAGGAGCCGTGTGTCCGTGTTTTATCGCTATTTTAACAAACGATGCGCAAGTGAGCTAGCCAACTGCGATCCTTCTCTCCTTGAATTCACCCGCAATGTGCTTTTCGTCAGGAATGATCATCAGCTTACCCTTAAGCCTGCTTTCGGACGCACATTTAAATTTAGGGACAGGCCGCGCAACACGAATTTGGAATGCTCTTTATATAATAAATAATATGGGTGGCGCTACAGCCCATAGAGGGCCAGGGTCTAGCTACTCAGCAACCACTCGTCATGTGAGTGGAAAGGACATAAAGTTTTATGCCGACTCGAACTGCAAAGTTTGAGAAGCTTTCTCTAGACAGAAAATACTCTTTGAGCATTGTCAGTGACTCGAAAGAGGTGGGGTCGTGAAAATTATTTTTGCCGCTCAGAGCTGGAATCGAACCTACGACGTCGAGCTTGAGGTCGACACAGTATTTCCTACGCAATTTGCTTTTTAAAACCCACGATTTCTCACAGACTACAATTTGGAGATAATTAAGACCAAAGTGTACAGGCACCTCCTATCCCTCTGTCTTTCTTTACCATCGGCCCGTGCGTATCTTGACTCCGGACAATAAAGGGCCCACATATGCACATATCAAAAATAAGAAATCTGATTCACAACTGATACAGCCCTCCTAACCCCACCCAACAGTAATGGCTATAGAATGCTCAAATATTCTTACTGCATCAGTCGTTAGTGATGTACGCAGGTTTAAGGTTCACATTCAAGATGAAACCATTAAAGAATACCACCACATTTCTCTTCAACCAGACTGTGCCATAGAGCAGAACTAAAATTCCTTGCACTTGGAAATAATTGAGAGAAGGATTCTTAATCCTCGTTTAAGTATCCGAACTTTAAACTGCACTCGATGTTTGCTTCTGTGACTTTTGTCGGAGGAAACAATTGCGAAACTTCTTTCCCGGATATGAGGGCACTCACACATGCACCCCACTCGTTCGTCGTTGACATCCGAGTACTCCAGCCCGCCGAGCCCTACGCTTTCTTAACCCTTTTTTTTTTTTTTTTGTTTTGTTGGTTTTGTATCAATCCCAAGGGAATTTACAATCGAATCACATTGCTTTGCAGCCCAAAAATTTCATTAAAACTTTGCCTTGTTAAAGTTTTTCGAGTCTTGCCTGCGGTGGGCTACGAAAATCAAGCGCCAGTCTCTTAACGGGACGGAAATTACATCGTATTCACAGCTTACGCGATTAGTCACGAGGAGAGAGTCTCACATATAAAGGCATTCTTCGTACTTATCCTTGCGAAACTCTCGCAGTTTTTGCCCTTCACGGTCGGTAACTTTACTGCAGAAACTATCGAGTCGCTCCAGTCTTGGGGGAGGGGCGGTACGTCATACCCTTGACTCCGTAAATTTGGTTAACGCAACCAGAGACCAATAAAATGACAGTGGTCTCACCCCGGAGAGGGTGTACGACAAATAATAACTCCGGCAAACACGGCCCATTCAATCCTTCGTCGTGCGCCCCTCTCCACCGGCAGACTGAGGAGCCCCTGTGATGGGAAGCATGTTGTTGTGATACCGCCAAATAAAGACACAAATTTAACTGCTTAAAAACTTGCCCCAGAATTACTATGTCAGTATAGTTGTGCAGGGTTTTGTGGAGCAGTGGAGTGTGTAGGGGGGGCCTGTGCCAACATGGAAGCTGGCGCTCGACGTTTCGGGTATGTTTGCGTTTCGCATTACACTGTCATGATGTTGATGGGGCTGATGATGCGACGATGTTAATGAGGGAACTCGGGTCCTGCCAGTGAGATGATAAGGCGGCAAACACTCATAATTAGCATAAATTTAGTTCTCCTAGTTAAGGACGAATAACAGGGGGATAAAAAAAGGGAAAACTTTATTTGTTGTTTTATCTTTTGACGGGCGGTGGGTGGAGCAGAGCGGCCGTCCGCTCTGTGGGGTGTACTGGTCATGGATTTCTGGAGGCGAAATTTTATGCTTGATTATTTACACGGAATGTCCTCGCTCGGGTGCAGAGAAAGTATAAAACCAACGACGATGTCATCGTGTTGTGACCTTGGCAAACACAGGCCATGCCACGGGGACTAGATCGTCCGAGGGGCTGCGCTTTGTTTGTTTTGTACTTTTCAAGTCCTCAGATGGGAGGTCGGCGTTGGATGCGAGAAATGGTCATTAATCTGAGTGCTGCAAAGGTGTGCTAAGTGCTGCCTTTGTAAACAAGGTACACTGGAAAACTATGAAAACGACTGAAAGAACTGAGAGTGGTTATATTTGTTGTCATCAAGGGTGCTTTTGGCAGTTTTGTTTTGTTGTTGTTCTTTAAGTTTCGCTCTCGTGTTGCAGCAATTTGGTCAAGAGTCGACGAATCGACGCAAATGTTGATGTGTAGTGAGGGAGGAATAATGATCTGATTTGAGACCTTTGCTATCTGAAAGTGTGAGGGGAAAGTTTGCTTACTTGTTTGGTGGATCTGGTGAAGCTGGTCAAGTTCAGATATTTCATGGCATGATGTTATTAAAACTGAGTAACCGGGGGTCCAACATGCAAGAGAGTTACTGAATGAAGCGGCATGCTATAGACCTGCCGTACCATCAATCGTGACCGCAAAACAGTAGTTCGCTTGTAAATTTCGTGTACACTTCTATTCTTCTTGTGGCGCTACAGTCCGGGGTGAACCTGGGCCTCGGTCAACAATCCTCCTGCCTCCAATTTCGCACTCCAAGTTGGTTGAGATCCTTCACCACTTGAGTGCGCCATCGGGTTCGTGGTCGTCCTCTATTGCGTTGTCCCACTGGTTTTGAGTTGAAGACTTTTCGGGCTGGAGCAGTGTTGTCCATGCGCTCAACATGGCCTAGCCATCTTAGGCGTTGAATCCGTAGACGCCGGACTAGACTCCTGTCGCTGTACAGCGCGTATAGTTTGTTGTTGAATCGTCTTCTCCATAAACCTTCAACGCAAACAGGACCCAAGATAGACACAGAACTTTTCTCTCGAAGAGACCAAGTGCGTCTTCATCCGCTCTTGAGATATACCAAGCTTCCGCGCCACACAGCAGGACAGGGATGATCAGGGTCTAATATAATGTGAGCATGGTCTTTCGAGAGAGGGCTTTATTACTCAATTGCCTCTTAAGCCCAAAGAAACAGCGGTTGGCAAGAGTTATTCTGCGCTCACACAGAACGGCAGAGAAGATCTTATACGCGATGTTAAGGAGACTGATCCTTCGTTGTCAAAGGCGCCTCCTTTTTTGTAAATCGAGCAAACGAAACAAAGTTTAGACTCGTCGGGTATGCTTTCCTCCGACCATATCCTACTGCTGTTGCTGCTTTAAACAGTTCCACGGAGAATCCATCCGCTGCAGCAGCATTGTTCGGCTTCAGTCTCGATATCGCTACGTTGACTTCGTCTAGATCGGGAGGACGGAATTCTCTTCTATCGTCGTCCATTGCGTGGAATGGAACATTACGCATGACAGCGTTATTGCTGTCCTTCAATAGTCTGCAGAAGTGAACCTTACAGATTCTCAGTATCGACTGCGACTTTACTACGAGTTGTCCCTCTTCGTTCCGACAGGCTTCTGTCCTACGTTTTGTTTGGCGTTTTGACATCGGTTCCACTGTTCGTCGATTGCTTCGCCTGGCAGGGTTGGACTCCCTGAGAGCTTCAGGGAGACTCGATTGGAAAAGTTCCCAGCGGTCGATTGCGATTGTAGTCTTCCGACGTCAAACTGATTTGGTCTTGCTCCACTCCGTTGATCAGAGTCGATGTTAGCTCCTCGGAACGTTCGGACATCGAGGACACTGGAGGAGTGTCTGACGTCGATCGCAATGTGATCAATCTGGTTGACGGTTTATTGATTAGGGGACCACCAGGTCCCTTTGTGAGTGTGAGGTGGTGAGGTTTCGCCCCGTCACGAAGTCCAACAGCCTAAGCCCATTGTCGGACGTATGGTCGTGTAGTCTGTGTTTTCCGACGACTCTAGCAAAGATTTCATCCTTGCCCAGCTTTGCATTAAAATCTCCTAGTACGATTTTGGTGTCGTAGCTGGGTCATTGATTGTATGTTCTTTCTTGGAGATCATAGAAGTTGTCGATGCGTTTTTTTCCTCCGTTGGACCGTTGGCTCACATTAGATTGATTTTGCCGAATAATGCTTTGATGCGGATTGTTGTGAGGCGTTCGCTTATGTTAAGACTTCCTGCCTAAGTCTGCCTCAAACAACAAAACCGCATTCAAACAAGCGCTGCCTCCGCTCTTTGTAGCAATCGCCGAAGCATATGTAGCAGTTTTTTATCCTCTTTAGTCCCGGCCCACCACCTGGATGGCGGTGATGTCAGCCTTATAGGCTTCTAGGGTCTCCGCAAGTTCATCGGCTGCACGTGGTCTGTTCAGGGACTTCATATTCCAGGTGCAGAACCAAAAAATCGTTGTCCTTGTTTCGTTGTCCATGGTCGTCAGCAGTAAGGTCATCCGTATCCGAGGCTTGTTACCGTCTCTGAACTAGTGTGTGTTTTACACGGTGGGGAAGTTAGCCCCACGCGAAACCCGCGACCCTGGAGGACCGGGTCCTGGTTTTAACCCCCGGGCAGAGGTCGCTGCATACATTGGTTCACCTCTCAGCGGTTGCGGTAGAGGCTATCCAGGGGGCTCCGCTAGGCTGGCATCTCGCCAAGTTGAGAGTATTCAACAACTTTGCCCTGCATGCACAGGCCCATTTATATAAGTTTCATATTTCCCTTGGTTGGAAAAAGTGGGCAAAAATATCAGCGGGTGCCGTAAATAGCGAGTGCCGTAAATAGCACAGTGCCACCATTACTTTGGACTAGCTGTTGTCCCTTGGGTGGGTTGCATATTGGTTTGAAATAGGAAGATGCAGCTGATATGTTCACAAACCCAGGCGCCAGGCACATTAAAGACGCGGACTAAAGAACAATCTTCAAGAATACGGTTCCCATAAACCTCGGGGAAAGGTCCTCTCAAATAATCCTTCAAGTGTCCACAAGCATCCGACGAGATTCGCAGGGCCCCAGCGACCGGCTGCAGTCAAGTCCCCAGCATCCTCGATATTCTGGAGTGTTTCCCATTTTAGATTTCAAGTTGGCCATCGAGAATCACTTTCCGCAGGATCGACGAGTAAGGTTTAGCAGAAAATAATTACTCAATCCCATGAGAGCGTTTAATTGAAGGCTTCCTTCATCGTTCGCCTAGTTAAAATCCCCATCACCCAGAGCAGTTCTCTCGAGACAAAAATTGAAGAAAACGAAAAGAAAAACCAAAAAACGAAACTATAAGCCAACCAACCAACCAAACGCTGTGCAGTTGGTCGTGTAGTGCGGAACTACTCCCCGAAGAGCTTATGTCAACTTGAGTTCTCCTTCGACTTTTCTTCCCCGCCCCTAATGTTATTACATTTTTCGTTTCGTTTTACTTTCATCTCTCGGTGTTCCTTTTCCTCACTTGTCTGTCGTCATTTTACACTTCACTTGGCTGCCGTGGCCCTGTCGTTGACATCGATGAGAATGGCCACCACTGCGGTCGATGGTTACACTCGAGCGAGTTCCTTACCATGGAGGACTCAACTTACCGAGGCGGAGATGAGCTCCAATGAAAACAAAGCTGCATTTAACTAATTAATCCATTGTGGCAAACTTGGTTGATGCGCGACGGGGACCTGTTACGCAGGCGGTAGTTGATTCGAAACGATGCCCTTTGCTGTGGCGTCCTTGATGGTGTATGTAGTTGCGTGGTATAGTGCTGTAGTGGCGCGGGGGTAAGGGAGTAGTTCAATTATTAATGTACTCACTGTAGCTGTAGGGTAACCCACTGGAAAGGGGAATATTAATAACCTTGAGAAAATGTTTTTTAAAATTCGAACTATGAGACATTTGGAAGGCTTCCCTGCTTGCAGTAGAGCACTCATCACTAGTCGTGAAAAATGCAAATTGCGTACAATGGAATGGCAGTCCCAGGTGGATTTGATAGTGCGGCGTACCATTTTTTCGCTAACTCATGTTCCATCTGCAGAGGCACTTTAGAGGCGGAAGCGGGATGACGTGCATTCTGTACTCAATAAAGAACCAACAAACTACACAGCTTCTCGATGGGCATTATTTGCTCCAGGGGCGCCAAGGACTTCGTACACCACGCACCGGAGTAAGTGTCGGGATCAGAAGCAGAACAACTCCTGACATCGTCCTTTGGCTGAAAAGAAGTTTAGTATTAGAGCCCTGTGTCAAAGGATCTACCTTGTCAATCAACCTGGTTTTGATCGGCATTGATCAGCTTAGTTCGAAGGGGATTCTGGACAAGGGACCAAATTGGGTTTTCGGACAATGAAACCGAAAGGGTTGGAAAGGAAAGTTTATATCGGTGAGTAAAGCAGGGTCTACATGTAACTTAACGACAACGTTTTCCATTGCAGTAGAAATTTGCAACTTGGCCCAATACTAAGCTGAACTATGCCGATCGCTTTCATCTTAGTTTTCACACAATTAAAATAACCAATCGCCTAGCTCCTACTATGCATACTAAAAATCTCAGCGAGCCGAAGACCGTCTGCCTTGCCAAGCTAAGCCAGCTCTCGAGTAGCAAGTGCCTGCATGCTTAGTCTGAGTCGGGGCAATCGTCCATTCCACGAATGACATCTTAGTTGAAACGCGACGTAGAATCGCCGCTCACAACCGATGGTTCTTTGGTTTGCCAAGACAACTGGGCTTGAAAATCCCATTTGGTCGAAGGACCAAAATCATGCGAGTTATTCTGCGAGTTCTGCCTGACGGAACCGAAAGCTAGACGCTTAGCTAAACTGCAGACCTGATTCTTGGTGACTTCGAAATGAAAAATTCAGCGTCGGATATAGATCTCGTCTGCTAGGAGCGAGAAATGTAGGAGAAGACTTAACCGCGAGCTCTACAAGCTGTGCCTGGATGGAGTACGGAAAGCTAAAATCATTAGATCGGCTCAGTGGTGGCGCCGGTGGCGTTGTGGGTATGTGCACAGCCCCCAACGCACTTTGACCGTTTAACCGATACCCACCATCTTTTCATTGAAGTCGTAGGTTTGATGCCTAGTCTGTTTGACAAACACAAAAATATTTTAATAATAATTGTTCACTACTCCAGCTCCTTCAGGTTATTGACAATGGTTAAAGGGTATTCCCGTCTAGAGAAAGCTTCTCAAACTTGGCCGTTTGGAGTCGGCATAAGACTGTAGGTACCTTCTACCCGTGTGAGAACAATAGTCAGCATAACACGAGTGGTTGCTGAGAAGCTAGGCCCTGGCCCTCTATGGACTGAAGCGCCACCCATATTATATTATTATTATTATAAAGAGGTCGCGAGGTAAAGCATGTATTAGAAACTTCTAGGCCATTTGATTCTCGGCCATCGACTCTAATTCATTCGGATTTATGCCCAGGCGCAACTAAGCGAGATTTTGGACTTGGTCCAACCACCTCGTCCTGAGTCTGCCAATTGGGCGCATTCCTGATGGACAAGCTAGTCAAATCGACCATAGACCAAGTCTTCAAATCTAGAGCAAATCCTGGAGAAGACCAGCGAGTTTCAAAGCGATAACTACCATCTTTTCATCGAATTTAAAGCATGTCACAGCAATTCATTGCTAGGAATTATTTGAATCGATGGCCGAATTCGGGATCCCGGCAAAATTGATCCGGTTGTGTCGCACTATGCCAACACATACTCGGCGACCTTCGGCGCCAGGATCTCTGAGTACTAGAGAATAAAGTGGGGCGGGCAAGAGTCAAAACGGCAGTCACTTTCTTCTATAAATCAGTCCAACTGTTGGGATTTGCAGATGACATCGACGCCATAGCGCGTTCTAGACGTGCCGTGGTGAAAGCATTTACAGCAATTAAAGAAGAAGTGTCGATAAGGTAACTTTGCGTCACACACCACCTAGGACAAAATATAGGACAAACAAGCTGGTAAGGATTTTTGTCTACCTCTTGCCAAACGTTAACTCCCCAAAAGGAATCACAGTCGAGATCCGCCGTAGTATCACCCTTGGCAACCGATGTTACTTCGGTCTGTCCAGGCAAATGGGTTACAAATTATTGACGAAGGACATGCTCCACACGACTTTTGTTCTGTCAGTCCTGCTTTATTGAGCTGAAGGCTGGAGGATAAGTTCAAGGCCTTCGAAAGAAAAATTCTACGTCGGATATTTGGTCCCGTCTGTGACGAAGGCGAATGCAGGACTAGACACAACCGCGAACTCTACCAGCTGTACTAGGATGTGGGTGCAGTCTGGAAGGCAAACATTCGTCGACTACACTGGCTCGGCCACATCAAGCGCATGGACAACAACACACCAACAGAGGGGAGTCTTCGAATCTCAGCTTTTTGGCTCGAGGAAGAAAGGAAGACCGAACCACACGCATAGAGACCAAGTCATCGTGGATGTTAGACAGCTTGTAAGCTGCCTGCCTAGAACCCTCACCGATGGAAGGCAGCAATTACTCAGACTCTCCATGGATAGCCGGCCTCAAGGAGAGTAGGTCTGCTAGTTTACTTTGTCTTTACTCTATTTACTGTCTACCACTTAGACGACATGTACATCATCTAGCCCCCTCTATCCATGACATATCCGTTTTGGTGTCATTTATGGCATCGGTGACATGATTCGATTGCTTTCAGTGAGAAATGGGGTGTCTGCTGATTCTCTACCCGCTACGTTTCTAGCTAACACATCGGCTCTCTGATTGTGGGGAGGGAACCACATACGGAATCTTCTGTTGCGTTGTGCTACTGCCTCCGCCTCGAAGACCTTGTCGGCCAAGCACATGTTACCTATGCGAAATCCATGACCTTAGGCATTGGATTCATAAACGCCTAGCTAATTTCAGATTTCGTCGAAGATCGATTTCTGGTGTAAGCTTCAGCTGCTTCGCATTTTATGAAACTTGATCCAGTGTACACATCTGCCGGTCGCACATCCTAGAAATCTCCAATAGGCTTCCTTAAATTCTTAAAACTAGGCCCTTCTGCACGCCCATCGTTCATCTTCCATTAGTACGATTCGATTGGAATGAATTTTATCAGAAATCGATTCCCCGTGAAGCACTTCAATATTTGAAGATTCGATAACCTAATCCAACCTGACGCCACCGTAAACCAAAAAGAAAAATGCGTCCATATGGGCAACCCCACCCACTCCGACATCGGAATTTAACATCCCCCGTCTCAGGGACCACCGCACGCGTGGGAAGCACATTCCGAGAAGTCCGCAACTCCCAGTGAATGCTGTTAAGCCACCGCTTTTCCACTAGCAACATAAACTCATTTGATATTCAAGATAATCATATTCAAAGTGGGTCCTTAGCCTGCAATTTTTCAAGGATACCACATTTCATTCAACCACATCTTGCCATTGCCGATGCTTAGATCAGCGGACAGGGGGCGGCCGTACGTCGCATGCCATCCATTGAATAGTCGAGCATAACTGAAGGCAGGCAGTAGAAAAACGGACGATACCACACATCATGGTTGCGCTACTGTGGCCTTAATGGGACGATCCGTGATAAGAATTCCCTGTGCGCTCCTTTGAGCTGGCTCGTGTGCGCCGTGCGGTGTGTTCGCTGATGTTGGTGTGCGGCGTCCTGGTCCCGGGTAATCTCGAAAAAGCGACATAAAGTATAAAACCAGTTACAATGTATGGGGGTTGTATCCCCCGAGTCAATTGGCTAAATGCAAGGATTTGGACACCTCTCGGAGACGAGCGTATATGGGATTTCTTTCATGGCCCGTATCATATATCAGCAATTAAGGCTTTGAGTTGGGCAACGGATTCAGACGGTTCAAATGGCAGCTGGGGCTGCGTGGATTTGGTTTCATTGAATATACACTCACTTGAGACTATGAGGCACGCTTCATTTTGGCCTTTGGGGATGTTTTGCCTTCGGGTTTATGTGGGACACATCATGGTGCGTGGCTCTGGAAATGACGGTATGTACGTTTGATCTGGAAACTATTTGCTATGGAGGTTTATGGTGGTTTTCTTAGAATGGTGAGAGAAATACACAGGCACCCAATTTGCATAGGACGTCCTTGGCGGTGGTTAGTGGCAAGCATGGAAAGATTGGTTTTTGGCTTAGAAACACAATCTTATTAATGAAATAGCCCGTCGTCCCTGTCTACAAGACTGTAATATCTTCTGATGCAAAACCTAAAGACAGAAGGCTCGACTACATGCGCAACGACTAATTGGCTTGGGACTTCATGCGGCGTTCAAGTTTAGACCAGCAGATGAAATCGATATTTGCAGACTGAGGTTTGGAAAAGCGGACTTACTACAATTTCGTTAAAACGATTGCAAATAGAAGTTCAGAAGTCGGAGGCTATTTCCACTACATCATGGATGAGATTGGAATTCCATTCTTCACCTTTGAGTGGCGGTACAGTCCGGAGTGGACCTGGACCTCAGTCAGCATTGCTGTCCAAATAGCGCTTACAGTTTCGTACATCCAGCATATTAAGATCTCCTTCCAGCTGGTTAAGCCATCGGAGGTAAGGTTTTCCTCTATCCCTCAGGGTTGACCTCGAAGAATATTCGAGCCGAAGCGTTTGTGTTCATTCTCTCTCCATGTCCTATCCATCTGAGTCGAGACAATTTTCGTTTGACTAGGCCAAAGTCGTTGTACAGCCCGAGGCGTTCGTCGATCAGTCTTCTCCTTCAAACTAATTCTTCATAAATGGGACCGAATATGATTCGAAGGATTTTCCTTTCGAAACGACCAGGCACCTCTTCATCCTCATTTGACATTGTCCACGCTTCTGCGCCATACAACAGGACTGGGACTATCATGGTCTTACATAGAGACAGCTTTGTTTTCCGAGATAAGGCCTTATTTTTTTAAAATACCGCCCATGTCCATAGACACAGCGATTGGTCAGGGTTATCCTACGTGTTATCTCCGCGGCGATGCTAGTTTCGGAGTTTACTGCAGAGTCTAGACAGACAAAGTCTTTAGCTACATCGAAGCTGCCTCTGTGTATTCTGACACTTTGTCGAAGATGTCGATGTTGATGGGCCCTTCTTGTAGACAGCATGTACTTTGTCTTACCTTCATTCCCCGCCCCCCACTCGATGTTAGCAAATACGCCTCTGACAGCCCGTCGAGTTGTTCCGATAAAGTCAGTGTCATCGACATATGCAAGTAGTTGCACAGACTTGTGGAAGATCGTCCTCTTGTGTTGACATCAGAGTTTCCCACGATCTTTTCGAGAATAAGTCGCATGACGGTGCGTCGCCTTGGCTAAAGCCTTTTTGGGCATCAAAAGTTTCCGTTTACAGATTTTGACAAGGCAACGGGCATTCCTCATCGTCATTCTGAAACGACGGACGAGTTTCGTTAGGATGCCAATGCTAGACAAGGCGCTGTATAGCTTGTCTCTATAAATACCGTAATACGCGGCCTTAAAGTCGATGAATAGGTGATGGGTATCGACTTGAAACTCCTGGGTCATTTCCAAGATCCGCCGTAATGTGAATATTTGGTAAGTAATGCATATCGCCCGCCTGCACCGATATTGACCAATCAGGCTATTGACGTTTACACAAGATGACAGAAAAGGTTTAGGAGACTTATAACTCTGTAATTGCCACCGTTTAGAGGGTCTCCTTTCGTTTGGATCGGGCAAACGATACTGGGATCTTATCCGTCGGGCAAACTTTCAACCGACCGGATTTTACAGATGAGTTGGTGTATGCACCTTACCAAATCAACACCAGCTGCTTTGAAGAGCTCTGCAGGCAGTTCTTCGGCACCAGCATTCTTACTGTGCTCCTGTTTGGCGTTTGCTGCCCTTACACCACTGATGTCGGGTGGGCGGAGTTCTTGTCCATCATCGCCTATATTTGATCGATTATGCTGCCTGACGGCGGTAATTTAGTCGTCCTCGTCTGCAGAAGTGGTCTTTGCTATATTATCAGCACCGACTGTGACTCCACCGGTGTTCTTCCCTTCTTTTCTGCTCGTACAGCTCACGAGCAGCCCTCGTCCTTCTCTGCGGCGACGCTTTGTATGCATGTTGTTTGGCTTCATGTACTCGCCGACATTCGTCATCCAACCATGGGTTTCTTCTTGTGGGCGGGGCGAAATGGTGCGTATCAGTCGCGGCTTTTCTGATGGCGTCTTGACAGAATTGCCATTGGTCTTCTAGACTTGACGTCGGCTGCAGAGGACATTCTGAGAAGTAAACGGAGACTCGATCTGAAAATTCACTTCGTCCGGGAAATCCTCGTTCGTAAACTGGCCACCACTATGAAGTAATCCGAATCTATATTGGCGCCTCGTAACGTGCGGACATCCAGAATGCTGCTGGACTGTCTTGCGTCAATCGCAATATGATCAAACTGATTGACTGTGGACTGAACTGAAGATCGCCTTGTACCCTTACGGATATTAAGAAGCGGGAAACGTGTACTTGCTACAATGAAGTTACGCCCCTTCGCGAAGTATATGAGACCAAGTCCGTTGCAGGAGGTGGTATCGTGTAGGCTATGTTTTCCGTCTGTACTGCCAAAGATTGCCCCCCTGTCTAGCTTCGAGTTACCAAGAATTATCTTGACGTCAAAGCTAGTACATTGCTCGTACGCTTTGTCAAGGAGTTCGTAGAAGCATTCTTTGGTTGCGCCATCCTTCCACTCAGTTGGGGCGTGTGCACATATTAGGCAGATGTTGGCGAATTTTGCCTTGATTCGGATCGTCACCAATCGTTCGCTTGTACACTTAAAGCTCAGGAGTTAGTGACTAAGTCTGTTGCCAGTGAAAAATCTGTACACGAACGTGCGCTGACCTGATTCACCATAGATATCACAGCTTTTCATCCTTCTTTTGCACGGCTTGCTGTATTACTTGGATTCTTGGATCATTACACTGTATTTCTTGGATCGCAGTTATATCCGCCTTGCAGCGGTCTAGAGCCTGCAGCAATGGCGATCTGAGAACATCGGCTTCGTCCAGTTCAATGACGAAAACATTGCAGACAATGTCATCGCCGACGAAGGGGTTCATCCCCCGTTCATTTCGAAGGCAGATCTTCAAGCGGTCTTCGCATCATTAAAGAAGAAAAAGTCGGTTAGAATCGACGGGATCTCCAACATTGTGTTAAGACATCTTCCTCTGGAAGTGGTCACTATGTACACAATCCTTTTTAACAATGCTCTGAATAATGCACATTATCCGGAGCATTGGAAAACTGCGATTGTACAGCCCATAGCCAAGCGAGGAAAAGATTCTTCGAATCCGTGCAACCTCCGGTCAATTAGTCTCCTTCCGAACATCAGCAAGGTATTCGAGAAGGTGATAAATAGAACTCTGATCAACTGGACAGAGGACAAACATATAATTCCGGATAACCAATTCGGTTTCAGAGCGGGGCATGACACTATTCATGCCGCGTCGAAACTGGTGTCGGATATCCAATGGAACAAGAGCCAGAAACAATGTACGGGCGCCTGCTTGATTGACCTGGAGAAGGCCTTCGACACCGTATGGTTAGAAGGACTTTACTACAAGCTCAATCGGCTAGGCATTAGTAAACCACTGCTGTACCTACTGTATAACATGCTTACCGGTAGACGGTTTGTAGTCAAGAATGGCAACGTGACCTCTGCAGGTATTTTTGAAGTTAAAAACGGCCTCCAACAGGGTGCCGTTAATTCGACGATCCTGTTCAACATTTTCTTGGGCGATCTGATAAGTTCTCTACCGCACGCTATTGCGTATGCGGACGACTTGATCGTGTACAGATCGGACAAAAAGATTGAGGACATCACCAGGCTCACGCAGGGTGACTTCGACTCATTCATGAGAGATTGCGATGACTAGAAGTTGAATATCAACTTTCAGAAGTCGGAAACCATTCTGTTCAGGACTCCGTTGTATAAAGCTTCATCGGATACGAAAAAGAATTGGCGAAAGTTCTCTATTGTTGGACGGCACGGGCAACCACTGACGCAAAAGATTGTTGTCAGATACCTGGGGATCTGGCTAGATCAGTATCTATATTTTAACAAACATGTAGATGCTGCTCTGGCCAGGGCCCGAGGCCCTTTCGCCCTTACAAAGAGACTGTTTTACAACAGCCAACTCGATGCATGGGTAAAGGTAATCTGCTACATGGCCCTCGCATGTGGCCAATGCTCACATATGGTTGTCCAGTGTGGTTCAACGTGAGCGCAAGCTTGATGGAAAAGATTCGGGTGTTTGAGAGGGCTCGTCTTAGGGCTTGCTCTCGCCTTTACAGAACACCAGAGTCCCAGTACAGAAAATTCTCCTCCAATGAGGTTTTATACAACAGGGCCAAGCTGATACGATTGGACAATTTCCTGGTGAAGTTGATTCGAGGCGATGAACTCGGTTAATATCCTGATCTCCGCGGCTTACTACCCCAACCCTCAATACCACGAGAGGGTACGTTATAACGGCTTCGTCCCTCCAGAAGCATTCCTCCATTTCGACAAGCACGGTCTGATACAAAATGAAAATGCGGTACCGCTCCTCTATCACATCGCCAGGTCAACTGTGGATGGGCGAATCAACCACTACCGTTCCGTCGTACAACGAGCTGAGGAAGGCCTCTGACTCAGTATGGCGGTTTCAAGATGCGATGTTCGGGATGTTGCAATGCAACGTCGAAAATGCTGGTGGCTGGGGAGTGAAGGAACTCCCTCTTCGAACCCTTTAGACACGGGTTAAAAATGGGCAGTGCGTCTCCCCGAATGGGGAAGCAGTCGGTCACTGTCTTGCGGCAGTAAGACAAGGGGGCGCTGCATACATTGGTTCACATCTAAGAGGTTGCTTAGAAAGACTATATAGAGGGCACCGCTAGGAGGCTGTATGTCAACTTGACCTGTGCACTTACAGGGATCGTTGCTGGCATCTCGCTAAGTCGAGAGCAATTACCAACATGTCCTCTGGATGGAATCCCAGGCCGAAGGTATATTAACCAGATGCGATCATCTAACGTTAAATGCAATACTCCCAAGTAATTTTCCAAATCTTTTTCTATACATACTTACTTACTTAAGGTGGCGCTACAGTCCGGGGTGGACCTGGGCCTCAACCAATAAGCGTCTCCAGCCAGCTCGATCCTTAGCTAGCTGTCTCCAGTTTCGCACGCATAGTTGGTTGAGGTCCCTTTCCACTTGCGTGCGCCACCTGAGTCGCGGTCTTCCTCTACTGCGCCGTCCCTCGGGGGTGGATTCGAAGACTTTTCGGGCCGGAGCATTGGTTTCCATCCGCTCTACATGACCTAGCCATCTCAATCGTTGGATCTTCACTCTTCTGGCTAAGTCAATGTCGCTGAACAGCCCGTATAGCTCGTCGTTGTATCTCCTCCTCCACTCACCATCTATGCAGACGGGACCGAAAATCACCCGAAGAATTTTCCTCTCGAAGCAACCAAGAGCTGCTTCATCCGCTTTTGACAGAGTCCATGCCTCCGCGCCATATAGCAGGACTGGGACGATTAAGGTCTTGTAAAGCGTTACCTTGGTTGTTCGAGAGAGGGCTTTGTTTACCAATTGCTTTCTTAGCCCAAAGAAGCACCGATTGGCAAGAGTTATTCTTCGTTTGATTTCAGCGCTGGTGTCGTTGTCTGAGTTGATAGCGGTTCGTAGGTAGACAAAGTTTTTAACTACCACAAAGTTATATCTGTGTGCCGTGACGTTCCGACCGAGACGTCGGTGTTGGGTGTCCTTTCTTGTTGACAGCATATATTTGGTCTTACCCTCGTTTACCGCTAAACCCATCTTCGCGGCCTCCGTTGCAATACTCACAAAAGCGCCTTTGACATCACGCTGCGTTCTTCCGATAATGTCAATATCGTCGGCATATGCGAGTAGTTGGACGGACTTCTGAAAGATTGTTCCTCTGGTGTTGGCGTTTGAGTTTTGAACAATTCTCTCAAGAACGATGACAGCGCGTCGCCTTGTCTGAATCCTTTTTTGACATCAAAGGTCTCGGTTAGGTCTTTACCGACCTTGATGGAGCAGCGTGCATTCTCCATCGTCATCCTACACAAACGGACGAGTTTGGTAGGGATGCATATTGAATGTAGGACGGATTATTTTCACAGGCCGGTGGTGTTCTAGGAGCACGCAATTTGACGAGCTTGAGCTGAAGAGCCATGTCTTCTCATTTCAAAGTGGGACTGATAGCTTTAACCACTGACTGCACTATCTTCTGGAAATCGCGTTCATTGATCGTACGCAATCGTCATTTGTGGAATTGCTGACATAAACAGATGAGATTATTATGGTCTGAGGAAAGCAGCCCGCTTTCATGATTGCTATGATAGAATTCCGACGAAGCACTTTAACGTGCGAAGACATTCGTAACTAAACGGACGCAAGTTCTTGAACAGAATTGATCCCCAGTGCACATCCCACGTAATGGCATCATGAAGGACCAAGTCTGCTCTGCCAGTTATATCATATGGTACACATGCTAATCCCACTGGCTTACAGAAGAGAAAGGAACTGTCCCTTGAAAGTTCCACATTGATGACGACAGTGCTTCTTGCTTCATCACTAAATCACTTGTGAATTCTGCGACACGTATCCGGTTTATTAATTGTGCAACCTCTGTTTCAAATTTTTGGTACTATATCTTCAGCCCTTCAGCTTCATTTTGAAGATGATATAGATATATTCACATCTATATTTCCATTAAAGGTCATCATGTTCTTGATTCGTTCGCCGATGTTTGCAGGACGTCCACAGGAGTCCGTAAACACCAAACTTAGCCGGGGTGGGATGAGGATATTCGCGTCCAATACTTTCACTTGCATACGTTTCTGTTCAAAGGTGTTCTCTGTCCCTGTCCCTGCCTTACCAGTGGTTGCTGCTTCAGGAAACTTGTTGAATACATCGCAATTTCCCCACGACACGTAGGTCTGTTCAGTGCTACTTAACATTTACCAACCCCATCGAACAACGAATAAATATCCCCTTCAATCAACCTAAAGCCTGTCTTCGATTTCAATGCCACTCATCCACCTCTCTGCATGTGACTCACATCACGTGACTGTCACGATGTTACTAACTCATGTTCAGTACCAATCGCCCTTCGGAGAAACTCTCCATTTCCGCCAGGCATTTCACAGTGACACATGATGAAGAACACTTCCTTGTTTCCGAACTTTTTAAGCATTACTCTTTCCGATCTCTCGAACTTTCCCCACACAGACATGGGGCCACGCTCACGGTCACATCTTAAACATTTCACCAGAAAGGTCAAAGTCGTGTCAACTCTCAGGGACTTACTGAGTGGCTGTCCTGTCGTTCAGAGCACACGACACGACACCAGTTACGAACTGAAATCACATAAATCTTGTAAAAATCATTGCCCTAAACCGTGGCAGAATCTGCATGCGCAGGGTCAAGCTTTATCGGATTTCAGCGGATAATAAATTATTTCTACCCAAAGTGGGATTCAAAATCCTTGGTGGACATCATCCGTCCAGCCAGTCGGCCATCCGGCCACACCCTTGCAGAAAACAGAGCTCAACTTGGCCACGTGAAATATGGCACACCCCAGGCAACTGTGAGCTGCCCCTGCTGCGCGGCGCGCCTTTGAGTGTACCTCGAGAGAGTGGAGTGTGGCTCCCAGTCGCTCAAATGAATTTCTCATTTTTCCCCCTCACTCCCATCGTTTTCTTCAATTTTGTTTCCCTTTTTCGTTAATAAGGACCCGAAAGCAATCTCATTTTTTCAATTTAATTAAATTACTACACTTGTTGCCTTCGCGCCAAATTAATGATGAGTACACTTATAAATTAAACAAATTTCACGCGCCCATTAAGCCATCAGCATTGCCATAGCCATCATCATTCGGACGTCCTTCGTCCGCCGTTGATGTGCTCCTCCAAAGCGAGCACCTGCCTAGCGCTAAGTGCCAATTAGTCGGATAATTAAATTAAATTAACAAAACAAAAAAATTTAACAAAAGATGTAAAAGGCATTTAAAATGAAAAAAAAAATGTCCGAAGAAGAAACCTCACAACATTTGCGAGCGGAGCGAGTGAATTGAACAAACAAAGGTCACCCGGGCGGCCCCGGGGGCTGACCTCTTTAGCGGCACTTATGTATCCCTCTGCTTGTGCCGGAAGTGTAGCGCTGCAGGATGAATGTGTAATTTGTGTTGCCAGTTAAATGAATGGCGGCAAAACAGGCTCAATGCGTCCCTTTTTTTTTTATCTAAAAGAGGGAAAACGAAATTAATTCGGCTTTACGACTCGAAAGGGTAGACGCCAAGGATAAATGACCGGGCTAGCGGCGCGGCGGGTTCGTGAATGCGAGTGACATCAAACCTTCTAGGGATTAGAGACAAGTTCAAAGTGACCATTTGGCCATTAGTGAGGATCTTCTCATTAAGAAATTGATGCGAGGGAAGGGGTTGCGTTCGTCTTGGGGGAGTCTTTTGTATTCAATCAGATCTGCGGCGCGGACCTTATCACGATGGCTATTGTTCAGGTAGAGTTGGAGAATAGAAGCAAGAAGGCAGCAAGCAACAGGCGATACTGATTGTTCCAGTTCGCCTTCGCTACAACTCTGTCTATTTGTCTGAACCAATCAAAGTGCTTTGTGTGTTCACATCACGCCGAGTTAAAAGGCTGGCAGTTTAATGTTCAATTTAGAGATGGCCAATTCGAGTCGATATCGAGTCAACCCAGTTGTCTGTT
>OU744316.1:59211104-59470490 GCA_916610145.1 Eristalis arbustorum | reverse complement strand
ATCCGCTTAGTCCAATTTTGGCATACTCTTTCCAACATATCGGCCGGTGTCTCACGAATAAATGCTTCAATGTTGTCTTCCAAAGCGTCAATTGAAGCGCGCTTGTCTGCATAGACATGAGCTTTAACATAGCCCCACAAAAAATAATCTAAAGGCGTTAAATCGCACGATCTTGGCGGCCAATTGACCGGTCCCGAACGTGAAATAAAATGTTCATCAAACTCGCTTAATAAGTCCTTTTTTGCGCGTGCTGTGTGGCATGTGGCACGTGGTCTTGTCATGCCAGTCAAGCTCTTGCATTTTGGGCAAAACAAAGTTGGATATCATCCCACGGTAGCGCTCACCATCATTGAAAGCATAGAACTGCACTATGTTGTTCTTCTCCCAGTTCGGAATTCAATGATCCGGGTTTCAATACTACGTTCGAAGGGCGAGTCTTAGAAAAAGCAAATTTGAAATATGAAAGAATAGGGCTGCTCTCATAAGCAAATGAGTGGACTCAATTGCATGTGACAGACAGGAGAAAATGAGAAGGAGTATCGGAGACTGAACAAAGCCTTAATGGATACCAGCGTTTATTTTCTGGATATAAGACTTAAATCCTTTCAAAACAAATTTAATTGGGCGGCGCGAATGGTACTTACTTATTCATTAAATAAGAGATTCATCGACACCATAAGCACGCATTTTCGACGGAGGAGTTCTACGCCAGCCTCTGTCAAATGCCTTAGAAACATCAAGCGCAACGTTCGCCTTTATTAGGCAATTAATGGTTTGAGATTTGGGAGAGAAGCTACCATATCGGTGATCCGTGGTGTTGTGGGTATGTGCGACGACCCCAACTTCGACGTCGTAGGTTCGATTCCTGTTCTGTGCAACTCTTTCAAGTCACCGACAATGCTCAAAGAGTATTTCCTGTCTAGAAAAGCTTATCAAACTTGGCCGTTCGGAGTCGGCAAAAAACTGTAGGTCCCTTCCACTCGTGAGAGAACAAGAGCACGCACAACACCAGTGGTTGCTGAGAAGCTAGGCCCTGGCCCTCTACTGGCTGTAGCGCCACCCTTAGTATTATTATACTATAAGCTAGCAAATCACCAGTAGAACTGTTGCTGCGAAACCCCTACAGCTGAACGTTAAGAAAGCATGGGCCTGTGCATCCAGGGCAAATTTGATGATTGCTCTCATCTTGACGAGAAGCCAGCAACGATCCGTGGTAATGCACAGGTCAAGTTGATATACAACCTCTTCGTGGCGCCCTCTGGATAGCCTTTCCTGCAACCGCTTAGATCTTAGGTCCTCGGAGGTTAAGTGTGGGGCTAACTTCCCCACAGTGTAAAAACTCTAGTTCAGAGACGACAAAAAGAATCTGATATGGATGATACTACTGATGACGACAAGGACAACGATTTTTGGTTCAGCATGTGGAATGTGAGGTGCTTAACATGCCCCGTGCAGCCGATGAACTTGCGCAGGCCCTAGAAGCCTATAAAGCTGAAGTCACCGCCATTCGGGAGGTGCGATGGGATGGGCCGGGCAAAAAGAGGATGCAAATTTGCGATATTTATCATGGCCCGTGGCGTTGTGGGTATGTGCGTCCGTCGACGTCGGTTCGATTCCATCTCTGAGCGACAAAAATAATTTTCACGGCACCACCTCTTTCGAGTCACTGACAATGCTCAAAGAGTATTTCCTGTCTAGAAAAAAACTTCCCATACTTGGCTGTTCGGAGTCGGCAAAAAACTGTAGGTCCCTTCCACTCGTGAGAGAACAAGAGCACGCACAACACGAGTGGTTGCTGAGAAGCTACGCCCTAGCCCCCTATAGTCTGTAGTGCCACCCATATTATTATTATTATTATATATTATGACGATTGCTACAAGGAGCAAAGCTGGGCGAGAGAGACGTCTTTGCTGGAGTCGTTGGAAAACACCAGAAAAAGAAGAAGAAAGATTATAATCGGATCGGATCAGTGGCAGCCGCGTCACTATCGAGGAAGCATAGTGACCAGTTAAGATTTCTAAAGAAGTTTTGAGTCCGCTCCAATTGGCTTTCTCGTACAGCCACAATGTTATGTTAGGAAGTGTAACTTGCGCTTGTTACTTTGAAGGCAGTAAGGTTGGAACGAAGCTTAGACTGGGTTGATCCAGTAAACCATATGTCGTTTTATTTAAAATATTTTGTTTAATATTCCACACCTGTTTCCAAAGTAGGAGTGGTACCTAAACATCGACTTGTTTATAATGTAGCTCAGTCAACCTTACTGTGATGCAGTCAAGAGCAGATCATTGCATCTTACTTCGTCGTCAGAAATCATCTCATCTCACAAAATGAAAGGCGTAGGAAAGAGTATAAATGTGAACCTCGAAAAGCGTTCTCAAAACTAACACCATTCACAGTGCGGCGCCGTACACTGTAACTCAAGTTGTTACCCACCGTCCTTCCGTTGTGGGTGTGGTCCCTATTTCTCTAATTGAACTGTGAATATTCAAAGAAAACCTCAGCAAGACGGGCTCTTCTGCCAGGAGAAGAAATATCATTCACTGTCATCGCGGAGAATCCTCTTAAAGGGACAAATACACCCCACCGCCCGACGCTCACCCACGTTCAGTACAATTCACAAGTGCTGAGCCACATAGGAAATGTGAAGCAGGAAAAAAGGTCATCTCGCCGACGACCCATTATGCATTTGCAACTGTGGGAGTGGCCCAATTTGCCAGGAGAACGTACTAAGAAAACCTCTCATCCGTTTAAGTTCGGGATCCCGGCTCGGCTAATATCCTTGCCACGACCTGTTCGAATGGGCAGCCCTTCGAAGCGCCAGTTTCGGATGTGCCTCCTTGGCGAAAGGTAAGAATATTTAAATTTTTTTTCACGAAAATGATCATAATCTGTGTGTGGCACAATGTTAAGTACGACCGAGGGCCAAAAGAGAAAACCACCCCCAGCACAGCCGCCCAATCTGGGTTCTCATAATTTCCGCTTCCTTCTTCTGAGTTTGGGGGCAGCAGGACCCAGAAAAAGCTTTCTTTTTTTTTGATTTTTTTCAGCAATTCTTATTTATTTTTGCTCCTTTTTTGCGAGCATAAAATTTTCAAAGGGAAACTTCCTTACAGGCAGCACTTAAGTTGAGTGTATCTGCTGGAGGGTGCAACGGATGGCGGCGTCGGTCGCCGCCTCGGACCGTCCACGGGGCAGACGTTTTAGTATTAAATATTCGCAATATCAAGCAATTTTAAATTTCAAATGAATAATTAAAGGCGCCCCGGATGCGGACGGGGGCAGAGAAAAACGCCGACACATAAACGAAGGCACAAGAGCCGGAGAGGAGCAGAAGAAAATAGAGGAAACAAGGGATTAACAGCTTACTGCTATGATGTCCATCTGCTTCATCATCTTCCGTGTCCTTTAATCCGGACGAGGGAAATCAACATATTCGACAACACTAGAGTTTTTCGTCATTCGTTCACGTGTTTTTTTTATCTTCTGTCACTCAAGGCCTTTTTTCGCTAATTTTTTCTTTTGCACAGCGTCTGTTGGTGAAGTGGTGGGCGGGAGGGAGTGGGAATTGAATGAAAGGATGCCAAGAGGAGAAATCGCTTCCAGTTGATGAGGAGAGCGGGATTACTTTGAAGGCTTTTCTTTTTTTCGCTTTATTTTTCGTTGGCTTGACATCAAAGGAACTGTTTAAAAAGCCATTAAAAAAAGGATACAGTGTTCGTTGACTTTCTGCTAACTGTCGCAGGAATATTTTTGAGACATCTGATTCCATTGTGAGGGGATTAAAGGGCATGGTAAGGGTGATGAGAAAATTTGTTTGTACCTCAACTACTGGAAATTGTATGTTTAGTCTGCTGGAATACTGGAATGTCTGCGACTGATTGAGGTTGTCCACAGTCCAGGGGTCAAGTGAAAGGTTTTCCTGAATAGATTTGAACTGTTCGTGAATGAAATTATTGTCAGGTGGGGGAACAAAGTCAAAGTGAATCAGTTCAGCTGCAAAACATTTCAAGGATGATAAGAAGAATCTTAAAATGTCTGAAATTACCTGCAGGAATGGCGAAGGTATGTAGGTAATTGGGTGCCATGTTGTTTTTATGGCCGTGGAGAAATTGTGCATTTGCTAAAGAAGAACCTTAGTCCCTAAACCAAATTCTCCATACTAGGTTTTTCAGTTCGACAACACTTAACTCATCCGTTCAGTTTAATTGGAAAGCACTTTCCTAGCAGCTGTGTATTAATTGATAGAGTTGGGAACTTCCACGGCAGATGTTGAATTGAGAATGATTCTTCATCATCTATGCAGGTTCTGTAAAAGCCGTTTTGCTTTGTGCGGCTCCAAGACATATTTTCGTTAGGCATCCAGCGGTTTCGTTTTCCTTCTCACAGAACAGGACATTTCGCTGATAGTTTGTCTGCACAATGTCGGTTACATTGTAAATTCTCAACATTAATGTCGCCTCCTGTATCGGCTTCAAAACCCTTAATTATCATCGATTTTTTGAACTGACCACAGAAAAGAAGAAAAGAATAACCGTCTCATACTGTTTTTCTACAAGTGCTTCTGGGCGGAAAAACGTAAGTCGAAGGTCTTTGTTGTTCTGCACTGTCGGCCAATTTGTAACTTTAATTCGTTTTTGGTTACAAAATACTGCATCTATGAGCTTACTTATATAGATGTGCTTCTGAAAAGTCTCAGTTACAAGACCGATTCTTCAAATTTTGAAGTCAGTTCAGTCAAAACCATGTTCAAAGCCGAACACTACGAAGAGGGTTCGCTCATAGTACCTACTGTTCGCTTTGAGTACACTAAATCATCTCCCTTCTGCGACAAATACAGTAAAACTTCGATATCTTCAACCGTTGTTTGCCAACAACAATAAGTTGTACATTAACACAACAATTTGATATAAATCCTTAAAAAATATCAGGAATGGCACAAGAACCATTATATAATGAATTCGTTATTTTTTTAATTTGTCCTTAAATGCAACCACAAAATGCTTAGCGAATTTGATTTCGCTCCAAATCATCTTCCACATCTTTCTATATTACATTACTGTCGGTATCATCGTCTAGCTGTGAGTATTCGGAGTCAATTTTGCAAACCGCTTACACGTAACTGTGTGTTTGTTCTTCCTCCTGGTGTTTTCTTAGTCGCCTACTTTTTTTTCCAAAACTATAAACTTAGCTCTGGATCAATGTACCATATGTTTGCTTACTGTTGCTGCTCAGAACTAACAAAATGTCGATGTTAGCATGTATATTATATATTTGGAGCCCACAGGAAAATATGATAACCAAGAGCAATTCCGGCGAAAGCGATCCAATATAAAACTTGCAGGTACAAGCAGAACTTGTGTCTAGCTAGACTACCAAATCCCTTTAGAATTTGTCTTGTCAAAGGCAACGTCAAAAAGAAAAAGCGAAAAAGTATAAAACATGTAAATTTCAGTTTTGGCGCCGTAGCCAACTATTTTCTTTAGATTTATCAAATATTCGGGTTATCAAAGATCGAATTATTATTTTTGTAACCAATTGGCAGATGGTTTTTACTTTCCAATGTCAAGTGCTAGAAGAAAATCATCCTTGGATATTATTCCTAATTTTCGAAAACATTTGAATACCATTTATGAAAAACTCACATGCTACTTGGGCTTGGTTAAGTGACTGAGTAGACGCGGGGTAAGCCATGTGATCTCCGACGGGTGAATGTGACTATCTTGCTCCTATTTCGTTCTACTTCATGTTGGTAGTGACGTGTTACTCAGTACTCAGTAGCGTGTTTTATGAAGAAAAAAATGTCTCAATTTTGTATGAAAAGTGGTGTCAGAAGTGTGTGTTAACTAGTAGATTATGAATGCACTTAGTTGGGAATAACTCATGACTAGATTGCATTATGAAATGGGTAGGCATGCCCATGTAGACTATCCAATCCATTGTACTGTTACGGGCGGCTTTTACATATTGCACTTACTTACTTGTTGTTCCTTTATTGGGATATTTTGACCTTTTCCTTAGGAATTGTAGAACGTTCTGTAGATGCGTCCTATTCAGAGGTAGTGTACACTGGCAGAGTGACTGGTACTCTGTAATTCTGGTCTCTTTGGTTTGGTTCATTTTTTTTTCTAGTGATGCTAGTTGGGGAACTAAACTACCTCTCTAGTAACCTTGGTCGGATTAAAGGAGTCTGTCAGTTTTTGCACTGCTACGCTTGGTCCATTACATCCGTATTGCCTCACAGGTGGTTAGAGTGTTCTATTGGAGTGTTAATTTTTATTTGACATCAGCAAGCATAGGACAGCCTAAGATTGTCGGTTTTAGCACCTTTCTTGGTAAATTGGTCCACTGCGTCGTTGCTATTCCTTGGAAGTTGTGATCCAGCAGTGAGTAATCCTCCGCCACCGCCGTGAGTGCATTCGTTTTTAAATTTTAACTTTTTTAAGGATGCTCTTAGTTTCGTTAAGCTGGTGATTTTGTGTAGCTGCAATGTAGATCTTCAACTTAGCTTGTGGTGGCCCGTGGCATTGTGGGTATGTGAGTCGACCCCAACTTCGACGTCGGAGATTCGATTCCTGATCTGTGCGACAAAAATAATGTTCACGGATCCACTTCTTTCGAGTCACTGACAATGCTTAAGGAGTATTTCCTGTCTGAAAATAGCCTCCCAAACTTGGCCGATCGGAGTAGGCATGAAACTGTAGCTCCCTTCCACTAGCGAGAGAACTAACAGCACGGACAACACGATTGGTAGCTGAGAAGCTAGGCTCTGGCCCTCTACGGGCGGTAGCCCCACCCCTATTATTATTATCATTTGTAGATCATTGCGGCTTGAATTCGAAATTAAATGCCAAGATTCTGATGTGCGTGGAAAAAAATAAATCTGTAGTTGTGCTGGGTTTTTGCAAGCAGACGAACTAACCAGGAATACATACGATGAACTGCTGTGCATTATATTTGGAAGACAACTTCGTGAACCAAATCCAAGCTCCTACTGGTCACACTGATCTAGGAGCTCATGCTACAATAATCGGCTTCCCATTTACTGAATTATCCGTCAGCCTTCTGTTATTGCCCTACATTATCATCAGCCAGAAATCACATTCCAGGAGAATACCTCCTCTCTCATGTCTCCAAAATTGCCTTAAAGACTTTCTGAGAATTTATTCACGAAGTGAAAGTGTTCCCGGATCAACGGCCTTTAGCCGACTACAGTGGCAACACAGTGAACCCTCTGACCAGAGTGAAGATTGTGAGCTCCCAACAAAGTTTACACTGAATTTCCGGTAGCGTGCGTAATTTCACACCAGATTGTGTCACAGGGATCACGCGGGCAGCAAGATAGTATTCAATCAACAACCTCCATTAGACCAAAAGAGACAATTGCACGTAAATAATAATACAAAAACAAAGAGAATCTCGAGAACGCCACCAGATCACTAATGACATCAGAAGCATCGCCACGCCATTTGGAAACAGTTTCCAAACGAACAAACAAACGAATCTCAATTTAATCTCATTCAACGCAACAAAGACGACAGATGAAAACCTACCTCCCGGCCGCCCACCCAACCGACGGCCGGCTGCCGCCGTCGCGTTGCTTAACCATTGCTTCTTTGACTGTTCAAGAACTAACTTCGTACTCCTGTCACGTTCATGTATTGGAAGAGAACAAAAAAAAAAATGAAATAAAAAATAAAAAATCCAATTGTCTTCAATTTTGTGTGGATGAAAAAAAAAAAAGAAACAAAACACAGAAGAAGAATCGCCATACTATGCGGAGGAAATGGAAGGACGACGGACGCGATGGAATACGAAAAAACACATTCACTAACGAAGGCCAATCGGCTGGCAGCACAAGAATCGAATTAACCGACATCATGTGACGAAGACGACAACGACAACGAGAACGACAGCTACAGCTACAGCGAGACAGAGACGTCGTATTATAAGACGATGATGATGATGATTCCAAGAGAAATCCTATTCCATTGTCGTGTTTTGAAAGAAGAAGATGCCGGGACCTTATTATTATAATGCGCAGATAATACGTGATCATTTGACGGAGAACAATTTATGCCATTTTAATCTCATCAAAGGGATCAGCCCCGGGGATTTGTCCACTCTCGCCCCGATTGTGGTGTGTACGCCAGTGAGCATGTGCCCAGCGCCATAAGTCACTGTCTCGTCCTTGAATTATTGCAAATAATCATGAATTTCCATACACCATCCATGTGGGTGTGACCTTTAGGCTGCCCCAGCAACAGCTGCAGTTCCGCATCACCTCCTTGCTGAGTTATTGCAGTCGCCCGCTGCCCGGCTGGGGCTGCACACGTACGACACGCTGGCCGCCTGCAAACTGATAGCGACGGACGATTGATTAGAATCACCAAAAATGGCAAAAATAAATCAGAAGCGCACAGAACCGACCCGACTTAGGCGAGTCCTGAAAAAATCGCATTTCTTGTGCCATTTAAGCCTTATCTTCGGCGCTGGCTCTCTTGGCCTTTTTGAGATGAATTATTTTTTCCCATTACAAGGATCAAAGGGAAATAATTGCGAAGCGAGGTCAACTGTGTAATTGGAAAATGTCGGTTGAATTATATTTTCTTTTCTGTGTGTCTGTGTCTGTTTTTTTTTTTTTTGTTCGCTTTTGACTTGTGCTATTTTTTTTTTTTCATTTTTTTTCACGTCCATCCTTGCGCCCGGGGCCGCTGTGTGGGCGGCGTTTGGCAGATGAGACGAGCGAGTCTATTCCAGAATGAAACTGGCATTTTCGTGCAATCGACTCGTGCAACGGTAAATTATCCCGTCATCCCGCAAAACGGGAACCAATCAACCATTGACTAATCGCCTTTATTAAATGAAAATTGCTAAACTGATTTGAGGTCGAACAATTTTCCAGTATACTGAAGCTTCTCAAAAGGACCAGAGTGTACACAGCTAGTTGGACGATGACGGAATGGGAGTGCTAGTTCAAGTCTTACACTGGCAGAGACTGAAGGAGACCGAGAGCGTGGTGGTGTGTCAAAAACAAATATTGTCTGGGTCTAGTCGACGGAAACGGATTGTATTTGATTGGGTGGCTTTTGAAGATGTACGAAGATGGGATAGGGCAGCGAATGGTTTAATTCAGTTTGAAGGAGCTACTGGGAAAGTTAATCGGGACATAATCGTGTGTCTGAGGCCAGATTTCTTCATGACGTCCTAGTCTGTGGCAGACTGACTGTGAGGGGGTCATTAGCGTTGAAGCTCGTTCAATGGCTCGTTCAATGGCTCGATGGAAAGCAGTACAAATAAAAGAGACAATTCGAATTGATACGTGCTCTGATTTGGGGAGAACGACTCATAGCGTCGTCCTTTTTTAGGGACGACTCTCGGCTCTGGCTCTGGCTCTGGCTCTGGCTCTGGCTCTGGCTCTGGCTCTGGCTCTGGCTCTGGCTCTGGCTCTGGCTCTGGCACTGGCTCTGGCTCTGGCTCTGGCTCTGGCTCTGGCTCTGGCTCTGGCTCTGGCTCTGGCTCTGGCTCTGGCTCTGGCTCTGGCTCTGGCTCTGGCTCTGGCTCTGGCTCTGGCTCTGGCTCTGGCTCTGGCTCTGGCTCTGGCTCTGGCTCTGGCTCTGGCTCTGGCTCTGGCTCTGGCTCTGGCTCTGGCTCTGGCTCTGGCTCTGGCTCTGGCTCTGGCTCTGGCTCTGGCTCTGGCTCTGGCTCTGGCTCTGGCTCTGGCTCTGGCTCTGGCTCTGGCTCTGGCTCTGGCTCTGGCTCTGGCTCTGGCTCTGGCTCTGGCTCTGGCTCTGGCTCTGGCTCTGGCTCTGGCTCTGGCTCTGGCTCTGGCTCTGGCTCTGGCTCTGGCTCTGGCCCTGGCCCTGGCTCTGGCTCTGGCTCTGGCTCTGGCTCTGGCTCTGGCTCTGGCTCTGGCTTTGGCTCTGGCTCTCTGGCTCTGGTTATGGCTCTCTGGCTCTGGCTCTAAGAATTCACCGCAAGAAGACACACCAACGCAATGCCATTCTTCCCTAGACTCGGTAGTTCACATCTGAGATCGAGAGTTTTTCTCAAGTTTTTCCACACTAGATCCCCTATTTTTGGTAAAAGCTGGGGCACCTCGAGCAGGTTGTGATTTGGCCAAGTATAGTGATCTTGGAGAGAAATTCCTCCTTGTTTCCCACGGAGACTCAAATTAAAAAAACAAAAAAACCCACGTACCTTCGCGTAGAATTGTTTATTTTTAATTTTAATCGGTTGTAGTTTATACAAGGAGGGAGCCAAGTAGGTAGGACCATTTAATCCATAACAAACAATCGGGATGGTTGAAACCACTTCCGACACACGTAAGAAACGTGTTTGTTGGTAACATATAAGATGACGCTCATTGAACGGAAGCGAGCCCACACTCCTCACACTGTGAAAGCTTGAAAACCAACAAAATGGGCAACACGAAAACTGTTACTGCGGCAGTTAATCGTAAGACGACCGCAGTACGTGTGTTGATGAAGGGGAACAATAGGTGGCTGAGTCACGCGAGAAATAATACTCTTGGCGGTTATATCTTCCACGGCCTTCAATAAATGACGCATAAAAAATGAAGCCCTTGTCCTTTCACCAAGAAACGACGATACAAATACAAAAGTGAATGAAGCGCTGGGTGGGAAGGAGAATTTCCCACTCTTCAAAAACTCCACAATCAAACGCGAAAGAAAACCTCCTTCTGCAAAGAGTAAACAATTTGAAATTAATAACAATAACCAACCCAAATCCGCCCTTTTGTTGCTGCAAAGGTAATTGAAGTCGATCGGGAAAAATTAATATTGGATGCACTTCGTCCCACATTCCGACGGCCCAGATACAAATTTGGCGGTCCTGGACCATCTTCTGTGCCAGCGTGGCACCGCTCAAAGAAAATTCAGGAGCGCATAAAATTAATTAGGAAGTTTTCCTCCTGCTTTTATACTTCTGCCCGAATGCTTTATTATATTAATGATGTATCCGTGCAAAAGTTCGAGCTGGAAAAGCGCCCAAGAAGGAGATGTAAAATGTTTACCCAAGCTCGTGCTCTTTCGTTCATGTTTTTTGAGAGAAAAATATTTGTATGCTTATTGCATGCGCGTAAAACGAACATATTCTTGTGCTTGGCAGACAGAGCAGTGGTGGTAGTGTCAAAGACGTAGATTCGGGAGGCAGTAGGTGAGTAGGTGGGAATTAATGCTCTTAAAAGGAACTGGAAGCTCGGCGGTTCCAATTTGCAAATTAAAAAAACCAAACCACATGTTTGATGCCTTTGAAGATGATGATGCCATCGCAGGTTGCGTCATGCCTGTTCATGGGTCGCCTTTTTGTCCCTTCTTCGGGAGGATTTGTGATGGGAGGACGCTCCAGTGAATGGATGGTCATGAAGAGACAGTAACCGAGGGAACCGAAGTTATGGAATATTAATGCATCCCGTTCAAATGTGACGACGCCCATGACGACATGTCCGTTTCACCTTCGGTCATCCATCATATGGCTCCTGACGGAATTAGCTTCACAGCTAATGGGCATCTGAATGTGGAGCGCACATTGGAGAGGCACTATTTGATGAAGATTTCCTTCGTAGAATGTATTTGGTTTGTGTGAGTGTGTTTCGCGTGGGATTGAGAGACAATCGCAGACCAAGGCCATCTGATTGTTCTCTCGGCAACGAATCCGGCGACAGTCTCGACTGCCGAGCAAAATTGTTGAATGACATCTTTTGATTTACGGCGTCTCCCAGGCTTTTGAATATTGACCCGCAGGCACTTGACTTTGCTTGTGTTTGACGTCGGGAATGGGTCAGCTGGTTTTTTTACACGATTGTCTGTTAAGTCCAAACAAGTATGGAGTATGGAAGGGCTTGGAAAGACGCTCAAGCAGTAGAAGCATTCATATTACGTTTTGAACGATGAACACTGACCAATGCAATGTCATTGGTCATCGATTCTCGACGTACGATACCTGAGCATGCCGCAGTCAGTTGAGACCGCATCACTCTTCCGCCAATTCATTAAAAGTCAGGAATAATGAAACAATTCAGGTTGGCGCTTGACAAAAGTGGCGGAGGTTTCAATTGCCTTTTAAGCAAGTTTCCAGGATTAAGAAGGTGCACGAAAATTTGAAGCTGGTATTTTTAATGGGCCACAGATAATTCGCCTTGTGAAGGATTCTAATTTTGTCAAGTCAACGACAATGAAGTCGAATCGAATTAAATTGATTTGGTAATGTGTAATTTCTTAGGCAAAAAGAAATCTGAGCTTGTTAGGGGCACGCTATTGAATTTGCGGGAGCTACATGAGTATAAAAATAAGTAACTTCCTGTGCTCACATTTGGACAAATTTCCGCAAATCTCCATAATTTTAGTGAGGGGTGAGGCGAAGATTCCATCAGGATCTCTGGACAATAGACGAGAGTTATCGGAGCGGTAGGACTCGCAAATGATGGTAGAGTACTGTTGGAGTTTGCAAGGAGACCTACTTAGAGCCGTTCATTCAAGGAAACCTTATGAAAGATCGTCATCATCTTCTCTTTGGGCTCAATCGATTTTTTTCAACATGCTATCAGTAGGTTAGGTTAGGTTATACTGGCTGACTTGTAAAATGCAGTCACACTTAGGCTAAGTTAGGCCCATTATGAAGCGATTTAGCTGCCCAAAGCTGGCACTGTTTAGCTCGTTACGGCCTAGGTGTAGGAACCTACGCATAGCAAGAGCTCTAAAGGAGCATAGAAGGTGATGAGCGTTGTCTTCCTCCTCTTTTATTATATGGGGCACCATCCTGAGAGCATGAGTGCCAATTACCATTGGTAAAAATATGTGAAACTCATATCACATTAAGTTGGCATATGGTACATATGGCTGCTGGCAACAACGTAAATCGATCATCTATTCGAATGGGCTCATGTAAGGGGCGCTTCTTTAATCATAGTCATTCAAGGGCCTCCACCATTCTACTCTTGCCAGGAATCATTAAGCAGCCGATTTTCGAATCGATACAGCATTGCTAACGACCACAATTTGTTTACAATACCTTGTGTCAGCCGTCTAGGTGCCAAATTCTGTATGAGGAGAAAACACTGCTGTTGCATGCGAAGGTTTGCGACAATTTACATCATCTCTGATTGCGACATCTCTGATTTGCGACAATTTTGCTCATATCTGCAGATCCTACAGAAGTCATTATAGAGATGGGCTGCGTAGTCTAAGAACGTGAGTTCAAAAAGCGCCGTGTCCTGTAACAACCACGCTGAGAATGCCTTACTCGTACTGATTCGGTTACGTGAACGCTTCTTCCTTTGGAGTCACTGTCCGCCTGATAATGCAAAAAAAAAATAATTACGTGTAGAAAAAGTTTCTCAAACTTGGCCATTCGGAGTCGGCATAAGACTGTAGGTCCCTTCCTCGTGAGAGAAGGCACAATACGAGTGGTGGCCAAGATGCTACTCCATGGATACGCGTTCCAAGCTACAGTAGATGTTTTAAGGCAGCTTAGGTGCGTAATTGGTGCGGTTCCATCTGGGAAAAAATATGCGGAGTCGTCTCCCCACGACTAGAGAAGAGAGTTAATGCGTTTTGGCCAATGGATTCGTAGGGCCTTGTCTCTGTCCGAGGTCCAAAACGCATGTCCCAGTTCGTGCTCCATCTGTATGCCATTTCAGCGTGGTGGTGATCAGTCTCTGTTCGTTTCCCTTTATTTTGCCGTTCTTATGCAACGGAGTCAGTTCCAATAGTATCAACTTGGCACCAAGTGTAACACTTTCAAGTCTGGTTTTCCAATAGAATCACGCTAGATCATGCGACTTCGACGACCAAACACCTGGTTCATGTGACGACACATTGTCATACCTACTGGCGACGATGTAAACTGCCACCAGCCTCCTCAATCTGATGGAATACCATCCCTCTTGGTGTAGTCGCGACTCCCCTGGAGTCATAGAATACAGTAATGGTTATGTTACCTGTACGTTGTCTGAAGTCTTCTCTGCCAGGAGGTAACAGAAGTGCAGCAGATTTCTTGGAGACGTTCGAGGGGCATGCGCTTGGCTTCTGTGCATCCTGGCAAGTGATGCTGAAAATCTGCAAAAGAAACGAAGCGGATTTTTACGCAGGATGAACACCTCCCTTCAAATGAAATATTGCCATTGACAACTTTGCTCGTGCAGGCAGTTGCTGTTCAAAATTTTATCAAAATCAGCTTATATCACAGCTGACAAGGATTTGCTTGCAGGCCTCTTGGAAGACTGTCAATTCTTGGGCTCTAAGCGGGAAACCAGCTGTGGCAGTTGGAAGATGAACTCGGAAAGCCTGCCAAATTGTATGCTATCCGCTGTCAATATTTTAAGTTCGATGTCGGACCTAGGGAGCACCAAGTATGTATCGACGTGGTGCCTTCAAAGTGGCAAGAGCTTCGGCCATCGTTATTTTCAGTCCACCCGCCCACCAGTCTGCTCTAGTGGCTCATGTCCAGGTATGGAACATCAGAACTATAATTAGAACGTCCCCGATCTACTTTGCTAACCAGCAGTACAATGAAGTGCATAAGTCCTCGCAAAGACCATTCAGCCAGAAACTGAAGGGCCAACTTGAGATTTTTTCCCACTAACTACACTTCAGCTACCCACAGGTTTTCTCGGAACAAGACGATCATGGTCGTAGCAAATACAAGAAGACTCCTGACCCAAGGGCACTCCTCTCAGCAGTATTAGTCCGAAGTGTTTCGAGCAAATGCTGCGTGCAAAGTCGCACACAGAACTTAGCCAAGCACACATCAGTGCTCCAGTTAATCCCTTTATCCTTTGAGTGTATTCATCATCATATCAAATCATCGTACTCATACAGCCACAGAACAGGCTTACAACTTTCCATTCCCTTTAATTAACCACAAGTAGACATCTCGTGGAGTATTAATTATGTGGATCTTCATCATGTTTTTTCTTCTCGTTCTGTTCATCTCCTTTGATGGATGGATGTTTGTGCACGATTTTGTGTTGTTCTCTCCCCCGTACACTGTACCGACCGACCGAACCTTCTGTCCGGCGACGTTTGTTTTCTAATTGAATCCCGTGCAGAGCACCCACCGTGGCACTCCCACGCCATCGTTCCGACGGTGAAGTGTCTTCCATTAAACCCATAAAACAGTCATGATTAGAAAAAAATCAACCCAAATTACAGGAACTCGTTTTCGGTGTTTCTCTATAAAACAAGGACACGCTCATCCCCCGCTTCCATTTATTTCCACTTTTTGATCGAAAAAGAAGAAAAAAAAAATCGCACGAAATTTGTTGGTGACCATCCTAACTAAATCGTCGATGTTCTTTAACAGAAGGTCGTTGGAACTAATAAAAGTTTTCTCATTAGAATGCTCCATTCCAGCACAGCACGGCACACACAAAAAATAGCACAGCACGGGAAAAAATGTAGTCTTCGCCGTTTGGGAAGCAGGAAAAAAGGCTAAATTAGGGAACACATAAAAATGTTCGGCCAGCGAAAAGTAGAATTAGAGAGCGACACACACAGGCGAACACGAAAAAAAGGAAAAAATCAAAACACGGATGAAAAGGAAAATCGTGTACAGGCGGAGGACTAAAAGGACATTCGAGGAGACTACTTTAAGGAGAAACTTGAAAGTAAGTTCCTTCCATCCTTCGCTGCTGCTGGTGAACTTCATTAAAATTTAAAACATTTCGCATCCAAATTGACGGCGATTTCTCCTATTTCCCGAAGCGGGTGGTTTTTATCTATTTTGCTATTTATCCCAGTTACCTAAGTTTCGCTGCTGAGCAAGTGGTCTGATTCGCGTTCGGCCGGAAGGATGTGTGCAGTGTGTACGAGGCAGTGACACGGTTGAGGCTAAGGAACTTTCGGCTGAGAGTTGTGTTCGTTCGCGTCAGCGTCCGATGAATTGGACTTAATACATATAACGTTGAGTTTGACGTGGATTCAATTTAGTAGTCCAATTATACGGAGAGGCTACAGGCGTGGTGGGTGGCCCTTAGCATGAACTAGTAATTCCATCCGTTTGCGAAGCTTGCTGTTGCTTTGTGACGGAGCAGTTTTTTTCCCCGTGGCCGGGCAGTTAGCCCGTCTGTACAGAACCCAACCTAGTGGGCCAGATCATTTTTGTAGCCGCCCGGAAAGGTCGCATTTATAAATTTCGGAAGTTGAGTTTGGCTTAACTACAACCAGTTTTCGACGACCACACTGTGAGGTAAAATAAGCACAATTGATGTGCAAGAAAAGTTGTAACACTAGGCATAGCCATGTTAAGACCTCACAAACCCGCAGCACTTAAATGGCACGGACATTTTTCAAATCCACCCCCGAGAGTCGAGACAGATTACGACTCAAAAGTAAAGGGACCCAAGTATGGGGACGAAACTAGAGGCAGATAGCTTGGGATCGTGCTGGCTGCAGACACCTCCTCGACTGAAACTCTGGTCCACCACGTACTGTAGCGCTACCTTAAGTAGCAGCTCTGAGCTAGCGTCCCAATCACGAAATATTTTTAGGTAATAAATGAGGACTTAACATCAACCCAACAAAAACCGAATTGCTGTCCCATACTGAAAAGAAGAGAATTTCTGAATTATGTGTCCATAAGTGCAGTTGAACTCGACTTGTCAAAGACAGCAAAAAATTTCAGCGAAGGACGCTGTGGACAGCTGGTAGTGTCAAGAAACTTACTTACTTACTTATCAGGCAGACGACCCATGAAGTGTCCGAGCCTGAGCAATTACTGCCTTCCAGCAGTGACGGTCCAGTCATCAAGGCCAAGCTCTATTGCATCCACGAGGTCTCTGTACCAGAGGTACGGTCTTCCTCTCCTTCTCGAACCACGTGGCTCGGATTCGAAGACCGTCTTAGCTGGAGCGCTTGTAGCCACGCGCTCGATGTGGCCGAGCCAGTGTTGTCGACGGATGCAGGGTGCCTTCCAGGCTACATCTACATCCTTGTACAGCTCGTAGGGTTCGCGGTTGTGTCTTCTCCTCCACGCGCCTTCCTCGCAGACGGGACCATACATCCGACGCCGAATTTTCCATTCGAAGGCACCTAGAATCAGCTCTGCGGTCCAGCTTAATGTCGCTAAGCCTGGGGCCAGGCTTTTTTGTAGAAGGCCCGTATTTTCTATTTGTCCCTAGACTCTTCGATATCCTTGAGCTGTTCGGTTGCGAGAGACCTTTTCTTCAGCCGTAGTAGCCTTCTCTCCTCCCGCCTTCTATCCCGGTACTAATCTTGAGCCGCTCTTGTTTTCCGTTGCAGCGCTTTTATTCATATCTCGTCGCTGGCACGTTTTCCCTCACACTCGGCATCATAAAACGTTTTCTTGTCGAGGGTGGTAGGTAGCCTAAGGTAGTTTCCGCTACCTCTTTGATGGCCGAGCGGCTATGTAACCGCATCTCGTTGGCATTTATACTTGTCGTGGCATTTATACTGGCGAGTCTCTAGCTTAGATGCTCTTCATAGGCTCGGGCAATCTCCGGTGTGCTTAGGCGCCCAATGTCAAAGGTCCTCTTTGTAGGCTGTTGCAGCTTTCTGGCATTGGACAGTCGAGCTCTGAATCTAGCTGGAACAAGAAAATGGTCAGAGTCGACGTTCGCACATCCAGCATATTGGACGCGTGTCTTCCTTCAATAAGCACATATTCGATTTGGTTGGCGGTTCGACCATCCGAGGATCGCCACGTTGCTGTGTGGATTTTGTTGCGAGGGAACCTTGTGCTACTCATGCCATATTACGTGCTGTCGCAAAGTCCGTGAGTCGGAAGCCGTTGTCTGTTTCCGGGTCCTGAAGGCTGTGCTTTCCCATCACTCCGATGTATTCCATACCGCTTTTAGCATTGAGGTCTACGAGTACGATTCCCCAGACAGGCTCCGTATGCACCTACCAAGATGTCGTAGTAATCCTCTTTGACAGAGTCTTCAGCTTCGTCGGTAGGGGTGTGTGCACATATGAGGCGGATGTTGTAGAATCTGCCTTGGATGCGGTCAGTGTCAAGAAACAGCCAATCTAATTAGGAGAGAGTTTGAGCATTATTTCCCGTCTTGCACATTAAATTCTGCCAACCAGTCTTTGAAGTAGAGAATCGTAAAATGTACATCTTGATAAGCATGGATTTGTACAGCGCTTTTGCGCATTTGTAGGTCAACCAGCCCTTCCCTGCTTTTAAATAGGATGAAAGCCAGACTGATTGATCTAAAGTGCTTGCCGAGTGAGTTTGTCATGTTACTGATTTTTGGTTTGAAGGTCTACCCAACCGAGCGACTGGGAGTCCGAACATTTACCAGTCCCTGACTGGCTGTGAATATTCTTTTTAAAACGGGCAGTCCCTGGTCTGGTGGTAGCCAGCACGCGGTTCCCTCACCTCAACATTCACAAAGGGACCTGGCGGTCCCCTGATCAATCAACCGTCAACCAGATTGATCACATTGCGATCGACGTCAGACACTCCTCCTGTGTCCTCGATGTCCGAACGATCCGAGGTGCCAACATCGACTCGGATCATTACCTTGTTGTAGCCAAGGTCAGAACTCGGATATCGATTGTACAACGGAGTAGAGCAAGACCAAAACAGTTTGACGTTGGAAAGCTACAATCGCAATCGACCGCTGGGAACTTCTCCGATCGAGTCTCCCTGAAGCTCTCAGAGAGCCCAACCCTGCCAGGCGAAACAATCGACGAACAGTGGAACCGTTGTCAAAACGCCATTAGAGAAGCTGCCTCTGATGTGCTGGGTTATAAAATGCCACCTAGAAAAAACCCATGGTTTGACAACGAGTGTCGGCAGGCGCATTCAGCGAAGCTAGCAGCATATAAGGCGACGCTGGATAGAAGGACGAGAGCGGTTCGTGAGCTCTACGAACTTAAAAGAAGGGAAGAGCACCGGCTTCTCAAAAAGAAAAAGAAGGAGCATGAGAAGCGCGCGATCGAGGAAATGGAGAGGTGGTACGGCAGAAATAATGTCCGAAAGTTTTACCAGCGGGTGAAACAACTATCCAAAGGGTACAAACATCGGACAGAAGCCTGTCGGAACGAAGAGGGACAACTCGTAGTAGAGTCGCAGTCGATACTGAGAATCTGGAAGGATCACTTCTGCAGACTGTTAAACGGCGAAGAGGACACCAATACCGCTGTCAGGCAGAATGTTCCACTCCACGCAAAGGACGACGACAGAAGAGAATTCCGTCCCCCCGATCTAGACGAAGTCAAGATAGCGATATCGAGACTGAAGTCGAACAAAGCTGCTGGAGCGGATGGATTGTCCGCGGAACTGTTTAAGGCAGCTGGAGATGATCTGGTTGGGCGCATGCACCAGCTCGTCTGTAGGATATGGTCGGAGGAAAGCATGCCCGACGAGTGGAATCTTAGTATCGTTTGCCCGATCCACAAGAAAGGAGACCCCTTTGACTGCGCCAACTATCGGGGGATAAGTCTCCTTAACATCGCATACAAAATCTTCTCTGCCGTGAGCGCCTGAAACCATTCGTCAACAACCTGATAGGTCCTTATCAGTGCGGTTTCAGGCCTGGGAAGTCCACTATCGATCAAATTTTCACATTACGGCAGATCCTCGAAAAAACCCAAGAGATGCAGATCGACACCCACCACCTATTTGTCGACTTTAAGGCCGCATATGACAGTGTGCATAGAGACGAGCTATACAACGCCATGTCTTTTTTTGACATCCCTGCCAAACTCGTCAGATTGTGCAGGATGACGATGGAGAACTCTCGCTGCTCCATCAAGGTCGGTAACGAACTCACCGAGACTTTCAATGTCAAAAAAGGTTTTAGACAAGGTGACGCGCTGTCATGTGACTTCTTCAACATCGTGTTGGAGAAGATCGTGCGAAACTCACACGCCAACACTAGAGGCACGATCTTCCAGAAGTCCGTTCAACTGCTAGCATACGCGGACGATATTGACGTGATTGGCCGAACTCAGCGAGCCGTCAATGAAGCGTTTGCTTGTATTGAGACGGAGGCGGCAAAAATGGGTTTAGCGGTGAATGAGGGCAAAACAAAGTATATGCTGTCATCAAGAAAGGACACACAACATCGACGACTCGGTCAGAACGTCACCATAGGCAGCTACAACTTCGAGGTAGTGAAGGACTTCGTCTACCTCGGCTCCTAAGTAAATAGTGCGAACAACATCAGTACTGAGATTAAACGCAGAATAACTCTTGCCAACCGCTGTTTCTTTGGGCTCAAGAGGCAATTGAGTAGTCGAGCCCTCTCTCGAAAGACCAAGCTCACCTTATATAAGACCTTGATCATCCCTGTCCTGCTGTATGGCGCGGAAGCCTGGACTATCTCAAGAGCGGATGAAGACGCACTTGGTCTCTTCGAGAGAAAAGTTCTGCGTTCAATCTTCGGTCCTGTTTGCGTTGAAGGTTCTTAGAGAAGGAGATTCAACCACGAACTGTACGGGCTGTACAGCGACATGAGTCTAGTCAGGCGTCTACGGATTCAACGCCTAAGATGGCTAGGCCATGTAGAGCGCATGGACAACACTGCTCCAGCCCGAAGAGTCTTCGACTCCGAGCCAGTGGGACAACGCAATAGAGGACGACCACGAACCCGATGGCGCACTCAAGTGGAAAAAAGACCTCAACCAACTTGGAGTGCGAAATTGGAGGCAGCTGGCTAAAGAACGTGCCAGCTGGAGAGGATTGTTGACCGAGGCCCAGGTTCACCCCTGACTGTAGCGCCACAAGAAGAAGAAGAAGTCCCTGGTCTATAAAAAGGGTCGCAAAATCTGGGAAGATGGTATGGGTAACTGGCGACTTGATGCCATCGTCATTTGGCAATAGCAATGACACATTTTAAAGCGTTGACAAGCGTCTTATGCAAGCACAGGCATCTGCACTTAGCCTCTGTCAATGAACTCCACGTAGAGAAATCCGGGAGTCGAGCAACTTCGACAACAGGCCCATGTCTACCCCTGACTGGAGCGCCACACAAAGAAGAAGAATAAGCAATGACACATATTTTCTTCTTCTTCTTGGAGTTCGGGGTTTACCTGAACCACAACCGATATGTCTCTCCTGGGTGCGCCATCTGTTTCGTGGGCTGACTCTATTGCGTTGTCCCAATGACTTAGGAAAAGAGTTTTTGGACCGAAGCTGTGGCACACGCTTGCGTCAGTGTATGCCTCTGTACAGCTCGCACAGTTCGTGGTTAAATATTCTCTTCCAGACGCCAAACAGGATCCAAAATCGGACGCAAAACTTTTCTCTCAAAAGACCAAGAGCTTCCTCATCCGTCCGGTTTTAATAGCTTCCATTCCTCTGCGCAATGGAGCAAGACAGGGATGATCATGGTGTACCATACAAAGCCAGCCTGGTCCTACGACAGAGGAGTATATTACTCAATTGCTTCTTGGGCCCAAAGGAACATCGATTAATCTCGGTACTGATGTTGTTGGTCCTATTTACTGCGGAGCCGAGGTAGACGAAGCCCTTGACTACATCGAAGTTACAGCGGTCCATTGACGGTCTGGCCGAGAAGACGAAATTCTGCGTCCATTCGTGATGACAGCACGTAGTTTGTTTTTCTGGCTTATCGCTAGACCCATTTCAGCCGCTTCCGCTTCAATACCAGCATACGCCTCATTGACGGCTCGATGTGTTTGTTCCATCAAGTCAATGTCGTGCGCGTAGGCGAGCAATTGAACGGAATCCTGAGTTGACGAGCTTTGCAGGTATGTCAAGACTAGACATGGTGCAGTATAGCTCGTCTCTACGCACGCTGTCATATGCGGCCTAAAAATCGACGAACAGATAGTGAGTGTCGACTTGCACTTCTTGGGTGTTTTCCAGGATCTGCCGTAGTGTGCTGATGTGGTCCATTATAGACTTTTCTGGCTTGAAGCCACGCTGACATGGACCAAGCCAGATTGCTATTGAAAGGCTTCAGGTGGGTACACAAAACGGCAGCAAATAACATGTATGCGATCCGAAGAAGACTTATCCCATGATAGCAAAACAAATAACGAAACAAATTACTGTAAATACAAACTGCAACTCACCCCAGTCTATGGTTGAAGTTTCCTTTGTTAATAAATAGTAGTTAGACAATGAGACTGTTTTAGAACAGCCAACTGGAGGCGAGGAGGAAGGTTATCTGATGCATGGCCCCATACCGCCAATGCTCATCTATGGCTGCACCGTGTGATTCAAAGTGAGTATAAGCTTGATGGACAAGATTCGATTGCTTGAGAGTGACTGTCTGAGGGCTTGCCTTCGCCCTTACAGAACGCCAGAGTCCCAGTACAGAAAATTCTACTCCAATGAGGTCCTATAAAACAGGGCGAACCTGATACTAGGGGACAATTTAACGGTGAAGTTGATTCGAGGGCATACTAAGCGATGATATCGACCGATTACTTGATCACTGGGGCTTACTACTCCAACTTACAAAGGCCAGTAAGATATTTGACTAGAAGTTTTATAAAATTTTTAACATTACACAATTTTAGATTTATTTTTCCAATTTGGCGATTTTCATTTTTGATTTTGCGATTTTGCTATTTGAAACCTGAAAACCCTGACTGCGACCATGTCTCCAACCATACAAATGATAAGTTGCATGTCTCAAACACATCATCAACAGCTGCCTTAAACAGATCCGCGAGCAGCTTCGGCTAACTTTAGTCTCGGTATTACTAGCGTACCAGTGCGCAATGTTAATCAGTTCATTTCCAGGGATAGGAGGTGCTTGTAATAATGATTCTGACTTGTGTGTCTGGAAAAATTAGTCTCATGCACAAAACTGAAAGCCTCAGTTTTCGACTCAGAGCAGGCGCCTGCTTAATCAGCAGAGAAAATTTCCTTTTTGTCGATTATTACTAAAATTCAGCAGCTAGACGCAAACCTAATTACGCAGCACGGTGCACTAAATGATAGTGCGCGGTAACTGCAAAAAGTCCCAACATTATCAATCAATTCACATGCATCTCCCGGTGGCATTGACTGACTGCCTAGCTGAGTCACCTTACTTTCATACACAACTCAACCATAAGCCGATTCTGAATATGATAAATTATTCGCACAAGCGTCACCTCCGCCCTGCACTACCAACCGTGCCACCGCCATCAAGAATACCATCGTCACTCACTCGCATGGGCGGCTCTTCATTGCGTATTTCCGAGAATAATCGCATTTTAAGGACGATTTCCCTCTCATAACACCGGGCATACAGAACAAAACTCACGTGTGCTGAATTAAAATCAAATAAGAGTCAAATCGAAGATCTAGCATTAGGATGTCAATTTTGGAATCCATCCTGGATGAGGAACGACATCGCAGATCCCAGCAAAACAGAACTAAATTGAATATTGATTCCTGCCCCTCCACGTGAAGGACGAACAGAAAAGGATGAACAGCACAAGCCCAACAGAAAGCAAAAAAAAAAAAACCATTATACATACAGACAGGGGGATTGACATAAACGTCTTCGCACGTAATCTCTTTGCCAGAAGTGAGAACGCTCTCCCATCCCGAGTGAATCAATCGGCCAAACTAAAAATAATTACACCGACTGTGATGTGAGCTGGAAACAATGCCATCCCCGACGTCGCACAGGCATACACCGGACCGACTGGGAAATGAGTCCAAAGATTATCACGTGTGTGGATGTGCTGGGTTGGCAGCAACCGACGGCCAAATGGGCCTTACGCCATGATTATTGTGTCTCCAAGATGATAAAGAAAGGCAGAGAAAAACTCCATAGACTGGCGCACAGGGTGTAAAGAAACGTCGCAAACAAAAAAAAAAAAAAAAATAAAACGAAGCCAACTGAGGAGAAGCGAAATTATCTTGGACAACGGAAAGTCCCTAATCTAATCACGGCTACGATGAGCACGGAGTTGAAGTGAAAAATAGAAGAGAATAGTGTGAAGATGGTGCTAAGGAGGTGTATGCCGTATCAAGGGTGCCATGAAGCTGGGCGGGGAGTGCAATCGCTTTAAGAGGATACACAACCCTTGCCAGTTGTTTCGTTCGTGTTATGGCCTTCGGATGGATTTTGTTGTTGATTGAGATCTCAAAGGTGAAAAGAAAGTGAATGAAGTGGATTTTTAATTAAGGTAAAAGCATTGCGAGGTGGAGCGATGCTGTGGTGGTGTCCTAATCCGGGCGCTTCTAGAAGATGAGCAGGTTTTCTTTCGTGTGTAGGTAGGTTTTTGTCTTAAGGTATCCCGCATTGGGTTGCACTCAAGTCACGACCTTGCACGATGCCTAGACATTTGGACTATAAGCCTGGTGAGCACGAAATTTAATGGGTTTCTCCCGCATCGCCAGGTCACTTCAAGATGAGGATACGCAAGCACTTGGTGACAATGAAAGAAAAAAAACCAAGGCCGCGAGCGAGGAGTGCTTAATTTCAAAGATTGATGTGTCAGCCTTGCGGTCTTTCAGCTGCTTCGATGTTCAAGGTGTGAAGATGAATGGGAAATAATTTGTGAAGGGCGATGTCGAACAGAATGTCCTTGAAAATTTATCCACACTTCTGTTGCAGTGTTGTAACTGAAGTCGAATCAGCTAGTGGTGCCGACATCAATCACTGCGATATTGGGCCGACACCTGAAGACATAAAAAAAGACGCACAGCACGCATAGACAGGAGTAAAAAACTCTTCACGTCTATTTTCGACATTCTTGTCAAACTCATGAGGTAATGAATTACAGCGATGTCAAGCGATAACCGTTGTCGATTGCGATAATGTGAGTTCATAGGGAAAATTAATTATCAAAGCAGACCACATATTGACGTGGTCTGTTGAACGCATTGTGGCGGCCCGTTGTGTTGTGGGTATGTGCGTCGATTACAATGCACTTGAACCTATAGTCTAGGTTCGACCACTAGTCACGGTCCCACCACTTTCGAGTCACTGACAATGCTCAATGAAAAAGCTTCTCAAACTTGGCAGTTCAGAGTCGTCATAAAACTGGAGTAAGCATGCTCACCAGTGTGGTGAGTGGTTATTGAGAAGATAGGCTTTGGCCCTCCACGGACACTTACTATCGGGGAAGATAATGAGAGTTTATCGAGCCAATTATTGTCAACAAAAAACGGGGACGTCATGTGATTTTGCAACATCTTGCTGGTCAATAGCTGCCCACATATTGACGTGGTTAATTAACACAACGTATTGTTAGCCAAATAGGTTAGTGGTCCACTAAAGATGTCGAGGGGGCAAAGCAAGAGCTCTCAATGGCCACTTGATCTTCCACCATCGACTCTTCTGAAGTAATGCGCAAAAGCAATAAGGGAAGTGTGTGGAGTTGGTGCAACCATCGCGACTTAGGTACAGCGATGAGACGAGTTCCTGATGACGTCGCATTTAAGGCGCGCTTTGGAAGAGATGATGATGGGCACATTTTTGCCACGCGACCGAGCGAAAGCATCTTATTTCAGCCTTTTCCCCCGAAGAAGTAACTGCTCGACATCGAGTTCGAAACGTTGCTCACCCTAGGAGCTCCTCCGCACGAAGGCAACTTATTTCGTCAGCTAATAGTCGCGATCTTATTTTTTGCGGTCATTGTCCAAAATGTCATTGCCATGTTGTTGAAAACTACTTAGTTGAAAAGCGGCCTTAACAACATGATCGGACAACCTGACTACAGTTCTTCAAAATGTCTCTAAGCTCCAAAAATCCATAAACTGGTCGCATGAGAAGCTAACAATAAGGGCCCAAACTCATAGAATACGACGCGTGCGTTGCAGTTGAAATCCACAAAAATCGTATATGCCAGATTGGAAAGAGGTGGCCAATGAAATACGTGTTTTGCGTCTGACGTATGTATACATACATACAATCCCACACATATGGTACATGGGAGTAAAATGATATACATGCATACGCAAATGAGACACACGTGCGAGAATGAGCTGTCATACGGCGCAAAAGTTAAAAGTCCGCCAACTTCATCCATTCTGATGCATTCCACATATAGCCCACACTCGCCTCGCTCCCTCTTATTAGATCTTAAGAGTTGTCAATTTTTTGACAACACGCAACGTACGTAATGGATTCTATAGGCTTGTGCCTTTAGAGTAAATTGCGATAAGCAACGTCTCCCTCTGGAGAGCAAACTGATCACGCTAAGAGTATTGACAGCTCTCACAAGGTAAAACATGTCTCGCTTTGGCTTTCCTGCAACATCCAGTCTATATTTTAAAAGTAAGAAGTGACATGACGTATCCTTTTTCAACGACCATGATGAACAGTAGTTTATACACAGAATGACCCTCAAACGTCTAACATCATGCCCGTACTTCCGCATAACATTTCAGAGGTTAGGGTTGCACTCAACTCACGACCTAACACGACGCCTAGACATTCGGACCATAAGATTGAACAGTACGAAATTTACTGCTTTTCTGCAGCACTACACCGATATGCGGATCAGCCAGGTCACTTCGCAAGCACTCAATTACACTGATGAAAAAAATAACTTGCAGAACATTATGGAGAGTACCTCAAGGCAAAAAAGAAAAATTAAACCAAATCCCAAAATAATCATATGGATGGAAATAACAATTATCTGATGGCGCGCCTCCGTGAAGAACTCCAAAGAAACAAAGATCATTCAGAGACTTGCATAACTGTGTTTTATAGGAGAAGTTAGTACAGCTCATACGGAGGCTGTAATAAACCTGCTTACTTACCTGTCAGGCAGGCGACCCATGAAGGGTCCGAGCCTGAGCAATTGTTGCCTTTCATTGGCATTGGTATCCATGCGCTCGATGTGGCCGAGTCAGTTCATTGAACGGATTTTTGCCTTGCGGTCTACATCCACATCCTGATGCAGCTGGTAGTGTACGTGGTTGTGTCTTTTCCTCCAAAGTCTTTATTGTTCAAAGCGTAATACCGCCCATCATTAAAAAACATGATTTTTGTATCTCTTACAATTATTTTACTCGTCAATAGCTGAACGGTACTGAATGCAGCGTTTGAGGAATAATGTTGTGGCTGAGTGTGTCTGTTGCCAGATACGCCACATCAAATTTTATAAGCCATTTGAGGAAAAGGCAAGAAGTTGAAATCTTCAGCAAGACAAAAATATGTTTGCACAACCGCCGATGTGTAGCCAACGAAACACCGGCTTTTGCTTACACGTCATTGGATAGACGAAGACTTCAACAGGCAATCAGTTGCTCTTGCTTGTAAGCGATTTTCTGGATCGCGTTCATATGGTCGGATTAATGACCTTATTGTGGAAATTCATACCCGATTCAGACTGAATTCCAATAACGTTGTGGCTACAGTCACTGACAACAGATCCAACTTCGTAAGAGTTTTCAAAGAATTTGTAATAGAAACATATTTTGCCAACAATAATGAGAGCACTAACAGTTCCAGAGACAATGTCATGGACAATTCGTTACCAAAACATATTAAATGTGCAACGCATACGCTTAACTTAGTTGCTTCCACCCGCATCCTGCGCGAACATAGTTTACAGTACACATTCTGTAGATAATGAATATTATGCATAACTTGCCGTCCGTTGACATCTATAGAACTCCTCTGCAAATATCCAGCCCTGAAGAAAGCATGTTTAAGGTATAACACTCCACTACCTGCCATAGCGGCTGTGAGAAGGCTGTTTTCAGAATAGGCTGGTCACTGAATACGGCTCAGAAAGGCCTTTCAGCCCTTTCAGACTGCAATTTTGAAAAATGTTTGGTTCTAAAAGTTAATAGTTTGGAAAGTTGTTAAATATGCAAATTCTGAATTCAAATAAATTTAATTCATTTTAGTTTTTTGTACGTGCTCCATTTTTTAATAGTACGACTCCATCCCCGTCTCCTTTTCCCGACGTAGACACAATGTACTACTATTCCTCTAAACCTGAACCCTGACCTCTGACCTGTTCAAGCCTGCTCTCATACTGAAATCCCAATGACTGCAACAAGAACAATTTGAAGTCCGAAAGACAGCATCAACATTTTTTTGAAGTCCCAAAGATTTCAACTGAATGCGGGTGACTTCAAGTGAATGGTAAGGACTTCAAAGGTGACTTTAGTGAATGCACAATCAGTCGATAGACTTGCATTCAATTGATTTCAAATCAAAAGACCAATTGTAAAGATTGATACAATCATGACTTCAAATAGAATGGTGATTTCGATGCTGAAGTCCAGAAGTTCCAAATGCAAAAACAGATAATTCTTTCCTTGAATTCAGAGATTGCATTCTCAAAAGATTGCAGTCTTTTACTTTTGGCAGACGGGACCAAATATTAAACCTGCCACCTCTGGATATATACAGGCAGATGACAGTTGCAAGGAGTGCCGTAAGGATCAGCTTATCCAGTGACTGGCTCTCAAGTTCCACTAGACTACTTGTATGTCAACTTGGCCCCACTATAAATATACCACATATATACTCCTCCGCTGATTGACTTTGGGATCCCCATTCGATGTTAGTTCCACACCAGACCACTAATCAATCCGTCCATCTTCATATGCAAGTGAACAGGTAGTGGTACTTTTTATTGAATTCCTCCGCCGGCATTCCTGACATTGAACTTGCCGGGAAAGAGATGAAACTAACCCATCCCATGGAGTCCTATGCATCAAACCACTTCTTAGGGATGTCAAGAAGAAAATGGATGACATGTTTATGATGGAAGCTTATTAAAGATGGACCTCCGTAACCACTTGCGTGGCCACTCGGGTGTTGTAGACCAAGTTGTATAGTGCCAGAGCCGACAAGCTACATCAATGTCACAAGAAGGAACACTGGGGGACGGCTTTATATGCAGAGGCTGTAGTGGCTAAGAAGAAACATCTCTTCACATTTGCTACTGTCCCAGTCACTGCCAGTTGAGACCTGTGAGAAAATTTCTTCCAAGGCCTTCTGAATCTAACAAAAAGCGTTCTTAACTTAATTGTAGGCTTATCAGGACATCAGAATGACTGAGTAACCAATCAACACCAACATGCTAACACCATTGAAGTTAGTAAAACCAAAGAGGTAACATTCCATGTTCCACATGGATTATATCTCCGCACATACCTTAGTCAATTAATTTCCTGCATTAAGTAAGGTAAGTCCATTCTAAAAGTTTTGCAAAATTGAGATGAGAAGCGAAGAAAGGGCTTATATGGGAGGTGATCTTGAACGCAACCATTGAGTTAAGGCGATGTGGCGCCGTGTGCTAAACGGATAAGTGACGAGACGGCGATGGTTAAGGATAGCATCTGAGATTGGCATGAAAACTTACGCCTTCGTTTACTCCTGTCATACAAGTTCACCAGTCAATATATTCCACTTGCTATAAGTGCAAGAGGAAGTGAGTTTGAGTTCTGAATTCGTAAATAATAAGTGTGCTCAGATTAGGGTTAGATGCTTTTGAATAAAGTGTTGTGAAGGTTGATCCCTAGCGAGATCTCGTCTTTCCTCTTCAGACGAAGTCACAGCGGCCCCAATTCATCATTCCATCCGGAGACAAGTCGACGAACTCAGTCCTCGAACCCCAACGGACTTGTAGAAGACTTTCACCGCCTCAGCATTTTCGTTGCCTGTCACTTGGTTGTTGCTCATGCTCCTTAATACTTCACAATACTGTAGCCATCTGAGGAATAAAGTTAAGACGTTGTTAAAGTAACACGGCTGAAATTAATTCAACTTCAGTGAGTCCATCATGCTCGCTAGGTTTGTCGCATCAGCGAGATTATCCAATTTTACAACTCCACGCCAGAACTTGGTCAGCACAAAGAAAATTTCATTAATATTAACCGAAGAGCCCCAATCTGTCCCGGGGACATGTCCAGACCAGTCAGGCTCAGCAGGCTGCTCAATCGATGTTCGCTGTAGCATTTACCAGGTGAGCACGATTGTACATCATTCGAATGTAAATGTGAACACAAGCGGCGGCGGCCGTCCCCCATGTTGGTTTATCATTCCTTCATTTCACGTCCTGGCCACGTAAAACGAAACGTTCTCTCTCTCACTTAATATTCCCTCAAAATTGTCAATTTACCCTCGTGATGCGTTGTCGACGACGCCGCGCCGCCGGCAGCCACGAAGGAAGGAAAAACCTCGGTGCCATCCGAATCGTGAAAACATACCACTGAGCACCCATCAGCCGATGCCAAACGTCCTCGCAGCTGGATGCCACAACCGGCAGGACTGCTGCCACCAGAAGAGACGTATCCTTGGGTCGCTGAAATATATCCTCGTCGGAGGTGAAATCTCAGACCCTGCCCCGGCCCCCCTTCAGCCGACGACCAAATGCCGATTGCACTGCATAATTTATCGCCACCTAATATCATCGCCTTAATAATAGAATCCTCGTTATAACTGAATGACCGCAATTATTCCCCCGGGTGGCGCTCGACGTGTGCGCGCCCAAGGTGGGGTGGTCGGGCGTTACATCTCTTTGTGTGCAAACATCACGTAAGTGCCTCGCGAAACATCATCCACTTCCACAAACCACTCTTAAGAAATCCTTTTATGCGAAATGCAAAATTCATGCTGTGAACCAGCAGCGATGCTTACGCTTCCTTAAGAAGCCCAAGATCGTCCATGGTCCTGCGCCAAGCCTCGTGTGTATCGTGAACTTAGCCGGATCCGAGAGATGTCGGAAATGCCTCTCCTGCCCGTGCCAAGGATTCAACGTCTAATGAAATATTGACATATTCCTGCGGTGGTGTGCGAGGGCGCCGCCCGTTAAGGGTGTGCTGGCACCGTGAGTCGTCGTGCAAGAGTGCCTGATGTCACACAACCGGTGGCAGAGGAAGCAGCGATGAGTACGCGGCTGTATGAAATGAAATGTATACGCTTTATTCCGGGTGTCGAAAATCTCCTTTTGTGTGAATGAGGTGAGACGAGGACATATCGTTAAAAATGTATATGATGTGTTAAAATGACGCCATGTTCCGCCATTCAAGGCGCAGAACGATATGGAAAAGTCAAGTGGAGGAGCTAAGTAGTTGCAAAGGAAAGTCAGCGTACTCGACGCTGCTCGCCGAGAATGATGTACCTACATTGTGTGCTTGGTGTTGTGATGTGTGTGCGAATTAAGGGGGTGTGGGGAAGTATGCCATCGAAATTTATTTGAAGGCAGGTGCCTCAGCGCGTCGTGGGAATCAACGTAATGGAGTGTCTTTTAGTTCGGAGAGCGTGTCACGGCAAGTGCCACAAATGGGTGGACAGGGCGAGCACATTCGTGAACCCGTGTGACCTCTTCGTTTGGTCAGAATGTTAGTTTGCTTCCGTTCCTCTGTGCGGATTATGGTCGCGATACTTGTATCGCGGTGACAAATGCCTAAGACGGGTATCAGTGACTTAAGGAGACGCTGGGCTTGGACGAGAAAGAGCATTTTTTACCTGACTTAGAATAGGCGAATGTCACGTATTCCAAAACATTCACTAAGCATAGTTTTTTTGAGGGCGCCTGGAACAACATTAACACAGTTGCGCACTGTGTTACTGCACTTCGTCGGTACTGAACCAATGCTTCCGAATGATTGACACACACCCTCTGGCCTCTGGGATCTTGGATACAGCTACACATGCTCAGTCACAGGAAAAGGAAGGAACGTAACACTGAGTAATGGCTCGAAATTAAACAGAAATCAGAATCAGAAGTGCAAAAGTTTGCCCTCAGGGTGGGGTACTATTTTCCCTCCTATGGTCCATAGTAGTCGGGGCCCAGGTCCACCCCGGACAGTAGCGCCACACAAAGAAGAAGACGAAGGTCCATAGTAGTGAATAAAGTGATATTCATCCTCAACAAAAAAGGCTTCTATGTCCAAATATATGCTGATGACATTGCTGGATCTACTACAAGGGGCATTAAGCCCTGTCGTATACTTGTGCTTTAAGATTGGACTCAATGCAAATCCCAAAGAGAGTACAATAGTAGAGTTCACCAGAAGAAGAAATATACATAAACTAACAAACTCTCTTATGTGAAGGAAAATAATTCTCAGAAGGGGTCAAATCTTCTTCTTCTTCTTCTTTGTGTGGCGCTACAGTCCGGGGTGGCCCTGGGCCTCAACCAACATGCCTCTCCAACTAGCGCGATCCCTGGCTAGCTGTCTCCAGTTTCGCACACCAAGTTGGTTGAGGTCCTTCTCCACTTGGGTGCGCCACCTTAAACGCGGGCGTCCTTTGTTGCGTTGCCCGACAGGTTCGGATTCGAAGATTCTTCGGGCCGGAGCTGTGGTGTCCATACGCTCTACATGACCTAGCCACCGTAGGCGTTGGATCCGTAGACGCCTAACTAGGCTCATGTCGCTGTACAGCCCGTATAGTTCGTGATTGAATCTTCTCCTCCAGAACCCGTCAACACAAACAGGACCAAAGATCGTGCGTTGAACTTTTCTCTCAAATATACCAAGGACTTCTTCATCCGCTTTCGAGATTGTCCATGCCTCCGCGCCGTATAGCAGGACTGGGATGATCAGAGTCTTATATAGAGTCAACTTGGTTCTTTGAGAGAGGGCTCTATTACTCAATTGCCTCTTCAGCCCGAAGAAACAGCGGTTGGCAAGAGTTATCCTACGCTTGATCTCGGTACTGATGTTATTTGTACAATTTACTCCGGAGCCGAGGTAAGTGAAGTCTTAACTACCTCGAAGTTTTAGCTTCCCATTGTGACGCTCTGTCCAAGACGTCGATGTTGTATGTCCTTTTTTGAGGACAGCATATACTTCGTTTTGCCCTCATTCACCGCCAGACCCATTTTAGCCGCTTCCGTCTCAATGTTAGCAAAAGTCTCACTGACGGCTCGCTGAGTTCTGCCAATCACGTCAATGTCATCGGCGTATGCTAACAATTGCACGGACTTCTGGAAGATCGTGCCTCTAGTGTTGGCGTGTGAGTTTCGCACGATCTTCTCCAGGACGATGTGAAAGAAATCACATGACAGCGCGTCGCCTTGTCTAAAACCTTTTTTGACATTGAAGGTCTCGGTGAGTTCGTTACCGACCTTGATGGAGCAGCGAGAGTTCTCCATCGTCATCCTGCCCAGCCTGACGAGCTTGGCAGGAATGTCAAAACTAGACATGGCGTTGTATAGCTCGTCTCTATGCACGCTGTCATATGCGGCCTTGAAATCGACGAACAGATGGTGAGTGTCGATTTGCATTTCTTGGCTCTTTTCCAGGATCTGCCGTAGTGGGAAGGGGTCAAATACCTCGGCCTCACTGGTAAAAACTGGGGCGTAAATGTCAAAATATCTCACTGACTATACACAGCCGTCATCAGACTAATACTCACATACCCTGCACCAGTCTGGTGGTATAAAACAAAAAACTGCACAAGGCAAGCTCAACAATCTACAAGGACTAACTTGTGTTGGCATCACAGATTCAATGAGAACAACCGCCACTGCAGTACTAGAAGTCGTCAAAAACATTCCAATCCCTCATTTGTAGATAATGAAATACCACAGTGTTTTTAAGGCCTACACGCTCATCACAGAGGATGACTTAACAACAGGCTAATCCACCCTGATATTCTTAGGCTAGACCTTGAAAATATTTCTCGTTGACAACTGTCTGCACAAATACAACATCAGACAAATATAGAAGGTGACTCTCCCCTCAAGACACGACTGGCAGCAAAACAGACCCATCTTTATCCGCGAGTCCTTCATCTGGTGCACAAATGGCTCCAAAACAGACGAGGGCTTTAAGGCTGAAAGTATACGGAATCAACCCCAATGACCATATAGATAGACATTCTTACTTAATTACTTATCAGGCAGGCGATCCGAGCCTGAGCAATTGCTGCCTTCCATCGGTGACGGTCCTGAGCACGCTACTTCCAGTCATCAAGACAAAGCTATTTTACATGCGTGGTGACTTGGTCTCCATGCCGAAGGTTCGGTTTTTCTCCCACTCTCGAAATAAGAGTCTTAGATTCGTTGTCCATGCGCTCGATGTGACCGAGCGTTGACGCGTTTTATTTCCTTCCGGATCTGTGCAGCTCGTAGAGTTCGAGATTGTGTCTTCTCCTCCATTCGCCTTCCTCGCAGACGCATCTAAATATCCGACGCACAATTTTTGCGGAGTTATGTATACCCGCTGTATTTTTGATATTTTTTGCATTCTGTGTAAACGCCTGAAATCCTACGTTAACAGCCTGATTGGTCAATATCAGTGTAATTTCAGGCCAGCGCAATACACTATTGACCAAATATTCACATTACGGCAGATCTTGGAAAAGACGCAGGAGCTTCAAGTGGACACGCACCACCTATTCATCGACTTTAAGGCCTCGTATGACAGTATTTATAGAGAAGAGCTATAGAGCGTCTTGTCTAGTTTTGGCATCCCTGCAAAACTCGTCCGTCTGGAAAACGCCCGATGCTCCGTCAATGTCGGTAAAGATTGTACCGAGACCTTTGATTTCAGAAAAGGATTTAGACAAGGCGACGCACTGTCATGCGACTTCATTCTCAAGAAGATCGTGCGGAACTCAAATGTCAACACCAGAGGCAGGATCTTCAACAAATCTGTGCAACTGCTCGCATATTCCGATGACATTGACATCATCGGAAGAACATAACCGGCCGTCGGTGGGACGTTTGTGAGCATCGAGAAGGACCGAGTTGGGGCTTGCGGTTCATAAGGGTAAGACAAAGTATATGCTGTCTACGAAAAAGGTCCACCAGCATCGACGTCTTGGACAAAACGTCACTATAGACAGCTATAACATTGAAGTAGTGAAAGACTTTGTTTACCTAGGCTCCGAAGTAAATACAAACAATGACACCACCGCGGAGATAAAACTGAGGATCACGTTGGCGCACTCGGAAGTCCACTGAAGAATAAAGCCATCTCTCAAAGAACCAAGATATCTCTAAAAAAAACCTTCATAGTCCAAGTCCTGCTGTACAGCGCACAAGCATAGACACTAACTAAAGCGGTCGACGATATTATTGCTCGCTTCGAGAGAAAATTCCTCCGATATATCTTCGGTCCCCTATGTACGGATGGTGTTTGGAGGAGGAGACTGAACGTTGAGCTGTACGGCGACATGGACCCGGTCAAACGAGTTCGAATCCCTCGTCCCTGATGGCTAGGTCACGTCGATCGAATGGACACCAATGCTCCGCCCCGAAAAATCTTCGACTCCCACCCCAAGCGACAACGCGGTAAAGGAAGGCCACTTCTGAGGTGGCGCACGCAGCTAGACGGGGATCTGTAAAAGTTGAACGTGCGTGGCTGGAAGCAACTAGCATAAGACCAAGCTAGTTGGAGAGGCATGTTGGCCAAGGCCCATGTTCACTCCCGGACTGTAGCGCCAGCCAAAGAATTAGAAGAAGACAAATTCCTTCGCCATCGCTTCGTATCCTTCGATATTATAGCTGTCGATTGTTATGTTTTGGCCGATGTGGTGTGCGGCGGATCGTTTCTTGTTCGACAGCACATACATTTAGTCTTGTCCTCGTTGACCTTTAGACCAGCTCGTTTCGCCTGTTCCTCAATTGCCGTGAAAGCTTCCACTACGGCTCATTGGGACCGCACGATAATGTCGATGTCATCCGCATATCCCAACAGCTGGAGAAGATAGTGCCTTGGGCCTTCCGTGTTGGTTTTTGTCCGCCGCACTATCTTCTCCAGTACCAAATTGGAGAAATCATACGACAGCGCATCTCCTTGCCGAAATCCGGTGCAGGTTTCGAACGGTTCAGAGGTTTTTGAACCGAACTGCACTGTGCTTCGCGTATGTGCTAGCGTGGTGCGACACAACCGGGAACCCGAATTCGGTCATCGCTTCGAATAGTTCCTTGAGATGAATTCTGTCGTATGCGGCTTTAAAATCGACGAAAAGATGGTGAGTATCGATTTGAAACCCGCTGGTCTTCTCCAGGATCTGCCTTAGTGTGAAGATTTAGTCTATAGTCGATTTGCCGGGCCGGAAGCCGCACTGGTACGTGCCGATTAGTGCGGTGCAAAACGGCTTTAGACGTTCACACAGTGTAGTTGTTGTAAGAGATGGGATCGCCCTTTTTGTGGATGAGATATTTAGAACTGATATTCCAGTCGTCGTGTGGGCGCGGTACGGATCGAATTCCTGTGAAATTGTTTAAGGCGCTGGGACTATTAACATAAAATTACAAAGTAAATTATTTGAACTTTTCTAATAATCGTTACTTAACGGCCTTGTATCTGGAGGGCTGCTCTTATGTCTAATGGTGGGATTAATGAGGAAACATGCATGCGCGCGAAAAAACAAATGATATCTTTTTGACTCCTTTCTTTTGATTTCCACTGTCTGCTGAGGATTAAGCTGGATGAGGGCCCCGACTGTCACCACCTGACTGTATGATATGCGGTTGATTGCGAGAACAAACAGGTTTTGCCTGTGCTTTTGGGACCGGAAGGCGGAGATTTTAAGAAGTATTTTTTTCCATATTGAAGCTGACAATTAGCTCTCGGTGCTCGGAGCAAATTGGCTCATACGCGACTCAAAGTAGTCAAAGTGAATGACAACTCGAGTTATCTGCGAATTAAGATTTGAAGCAGTCTGGAATTGGAAGTCGTCAAGGAAAGCGTGGTGGTGGTCCGTGGCGTTGTTGGTATGTGCGTCGATCCCAACCTCGACGTCGTAGGTTCGATTCCTGCTCTGTGCTACGAAAACAATTTTCACGACCCCACCTCTGTCGAGTCACTGACAATGCTCAAAGAGTATTTCATGTCCAGAAAATGCTTCTCAAACAAAGCCGTTCGGATTCGGCATTAAACTGTAGGTCCCTTCCACTCGTGAGAGAACAATAGCACGCACAACACGAGTTGTTGCTGAGAAGCTACGCCCTGGCTCCTTACGGGCTGTAGCGCCACCCATATTATTTATTATTATTGCATTCCAGTCGTCGGGCATACTTACGCCTTCTCAAATTCGGCAAATGATATCATTCATGCTCCCTACCAGAACATAGTCACCAGCTTTTGAGGTCTGATGGTAAGCCGCCTCAACCTGCGGGTTTGTAGATACTTAGCCGACTAGTTGGCTTTTCTAATTACTTCGTGGCTAGGTGGAAGGACTACTTCATCAACTGTCACAAAATGACTCAATTGATACCACCTGTCCATGACTGTGTGTTGTGAGCCATTCATAATGCGCCGATTAAGCTGTTGAGCAGCCACAAATACGTTTCGCGTCACTCGACGGTGCACACTGTTCTTGAATAATTGCTAGAGGTGTGCCAACCCGAAAATTGAAGGTACCGAGTTGCAAATCGATGCAACATATATGCATTATATTTTACTTACTTACTTACTTAAGGTGACGTTACAGTCCGCGGTGGACCTGGGCCTCAACCAACAAGCGTCTCCAGCCAGCTCGATCTTTAGCTAGCTGTCTCCAGTTTCGCACGCTAAGTTGGTTGAGGTGAGCGCCACCTGAGTCGCGGTCTTCCTCTACTGCGCCGTCCCTCTGGGGTGGATTCGAAGACTTTTCGGGACGGAGCAGTGGTTTCCATCCGCTCTACATGACAGCGAGTCGCCTTGTCTGAATCCTTTTTTGACACCAAAGGTCTCGGTTAGATCTTTACCGACCTTGATGGAGCAGCGTGCATTCTCCATCGTCATCCTACACCAACAGACGAGTTCGGTAGGGATGCCAAAACTAGACATTGCTCTGTATAGCTCGTCTCTATTGATGCTATCATACGCGTCCTTAAAATCGACGAACAGGTGGTGGGTATCGATTTGTTGCTCCTGGGTTTTCTCCAAAATGTGCCGAAGTGTGAATATCGGATCAATGGTGGATTTTCCTGGCCTAAAGCCACACTGGTATGGACTGACCAAGTTGTTGACGAATGGCTTTAGGCGTTCACACAGTACGGCAGATAAGATCTTATAGGCGATGTTAAGGAGACTTATCCCCCGATAGTTGGCGCAGTTCCATTCCTTACTTCCTTACCTCATTCCTGCAGTAATATTCCCCTATTCTGCCGATCGCGCTCTTCTCATGCTCCTTCCGGTGTTCGTCTCTCCTCCTCTACTCGTAGAGCTCCCGAGCAGCTCTTGTCCTTCTTTGCAGTGCTGCTTTTTATGCTTCTTGCTTGGCTGCATTCGCCTGCCGACACTCATTGTCAAACCAGGGGTTTCGTTGTGGTGGCGGATTGAAACTGATCACATCAGAGGCGGCATCTCTAATGGCTTTTTGGCAATGCTGCCACTGGTCTTCAATGCTTGATGTTGGCGGCGTAGGATTTCTTAAGAGGTTAAGGAAGACACGGTCGGAAAAGGATTTGGCAATCTCTTGCGAATGTAGACGGCCGACGTTGAACTTCCTCACAGTATTTCTTTGTTTTGGCGGTGTTCGGGATATCCGCAACCTTACCTTGGCCACAACAAGGTGGTGGTCCGAGTCAATGTTGGCACTTCGGAACGTTCGGACATCTATAATACTGAAGGTGTGCCTTGCGTCGATCGCAATATGATCAATCTGGCTGACGGTTGATTGAGCAGGAGATCGCCGTGTTCCTTTGTAAATATCAAGATGTGGGAATTTTGTACTGCCTTCTACTACATTTCGCCGCGCAGCAAAGTCGGTCAGTCTAAATCCGTTATCGGATGTGGTGCCGTGTAGGCTGTGCTTCGCCACCGTACTACCAAAGATGTTCTCTCTTCCTAGCTTTGCGTTGAAATCGCCAAGAACAATTTTAATGTCGTAGCTAGGGCATTGCTCTTACGTTTTGTCCAGGAGCTCATAGAAGCTGTCTTTGGTGTCGTCATCTTTCTCCTCTGTGGGGGCATGTGCGCATATAAGGCTTATGTTGGCAAATTTAGCCTGGATGCGAATTGTCGTGAGGCGCTCGTTCACTGACCTGAACGATAAGACTTCTTGCCTGTTTCGCTTGCACGTGGCCTATAAAGGGACCTTACATTCCACGTACATATCCGAAGGTCGTTGTCCTTATATCGTTTGCAGGGGTCGTCATCAGCAAAATCATCCGTTTCCGAGGCTTGTTGTTGCTTCGTACTTATTTTTGTTTTTGTGTGGCCGGGCAGTTACCCCGACGGCACAACCCCCAACCTGGAGGGCCAGTTCCTTTTTTTTTTTGAACTCCTAGGACAAGAGGACGCACTTATAAGTTTAGCAGGTTGAGCTCGTGTGAACTACAACAGGAAAAGTTGCAACACTGGGCATCGCCATGTTGACGCCAGTCAGTGCCTACCCGATTCCCACACCACCCAGCCATCAACATATCATTCCGAGTTAAAGCTTGCAGTTATGATGTTCAATTTAGACTTGACTAACCCGAATCAATAAGCCGAGTCAACCGAGTGGTGTGTTCACTCGGTGTCGAATGATTCACAGATTTTATGTTGAATGTTCATTTATTCGTTTCGACAACTCGTGTTGACCCATCTCCAACCGCATGCATTTCTATTACTGGAGCACTACAATAGCAGCAAATGCAAATACTGCTGACTAGAGGACATATGCAATATTTCCATTTCTTGCACTGAACCCAATTCTTAAGATTCTCTCATAAAATCAGCAAGCCATTCCTCGTTCTGTCAGCGTCTTGTCTTGATCATTTCTCACAGCGATGTGGGCATTTTATTCCTCAAGTCTCTTTTGCAGAGAAAATGATACCATTTTGCTAGCACGCTTTTGTTCCCCGCACGCACACGAACTGAACCGCCTGCTATTAGTTGCATTTCAGGTCCAGCGGCACAACCTAAATCCACATTTCGTTCGCTGACGTGCACAGGTACGGCGCCCATCGGAACCGTATCGAATCCGATTGTCGACGACTATTTGAATGGAACACTCGCATCTCTCCTACGGCCAGGCCAGTGGCGGCAATAGGTCAGTTCTCCTGCACGAGCGAAGATAAACGGTAAACGAACCTCGAAAACAGTGGATCTGGGGAATCCAGTGGAAATGCAGGTTTCTGGCTGGCACGAGTGATTGGTCGCCACGGTAGCCGGGACCACTCGAAGAGCAATGTGGGCTGCAAATACTTTGGCTAACACAACTGGCAGCAAAGTTGGCCTACTTTTGTGCGCATACCAGTCGGACGCCCAAACTGACACGGTCCAATTCGAACAACTGTAGGGATGCATCAGTAAATTACTGTCTAGGGATTGTTGGCGCTGATGGCCGAACGTAGATATTTGGACCAGATGATGGAGGCAAACACATGCGGCTACATTTCTGGGACTAATTAGCAAATTGATTGCGAACACACAGGAACAGTGTGGGCGCGCGAGTTTGGGTGGCTTCGGGCTCGTGCTGTCGGAAGGAAGTGCCAAACAACGCCGGTGGATTGTATTTCCATTTGTTCGCAGTGAGCGAACGAGTTGCTTGATGGTGTGAACATGGAGCGCGTATTCTGAATCGATTATTAATCACCGTTATTTATTGTTGACATATTGACAATCTGCCTTCGGCAACGAGATCACAGTACGCAATCGATGCAGCCACATGAGCATTATGGTGCAATGAACTCGAAAAATATGGAATAATTTTTGGGGAAGGCAGGTCGACGTGAGTTTGTGTTGAATTAATAATTACTTTCGAATGGTAGAAAAGCCATCACCTTTCTGTGTGGTATTTCTGTAGACATCTTTAGGAAGAAGGAATTGTCAGCAACGGCAAGGAGGTGTGGAATCGAAAGCTGCAAATGGGTGTCACTGTACAGGCCATTAACAGGTGGGCATTGATGAGATTTTTGATATCATTTAATTCCATCTAACAATTAGAATCGTGGTTAAAAGAGGCCCACAGCACGGTCAAAGACGTACTATTAATACAGATTTGTCGTTGGATGTCAAGTGTTTACTTATGCAAACGAGTCCGGAAGTATGTTCAACTCGTACATTTGTTACATCGAGTGCAGCAGGGTACTTCCTCTAATCTTTTTGTACATACAACAGTACTGTGGACGCTCATGAGTTATAACTTTCGGAAATTAGAATTTTTAAAGAAATTTGACGCCAAGTCTTTAATGCAAAGAATGCTCTGAAATAAGAACTTGAGGTTATAATTTTAGTTTCTACATAATTGCATATTTCCAAAGTCCCATAAAAATAGTCAGGTAAATATGGTAGAAATTAATTTTCGTTGGAGCTCCGCCATAACCGGTCTGGCTATGTGTGCAGTTGATCCATCTTGCTGCAACCAAATGCTGTTGAAACGGGTCATTCTTCGGTGCAGTTCAGGGTAAAAAAAACTCCCTTAACGTTTTTAAACAACAGTCGCCATTGACGGTTACTATTGCACTGTTTTCTCGAACAGTATGGTCCCACATAGTGGCTCGTTCTGGGTGCAGTCCCGTCTCATAGAGTATTTCTAGATTGGATTCACTCCGAATATGGCAACTTTGCAGGTTAACTTTGCCGTTGAATCAAAATGGGCCTTGTCGGACATAAACAAGAAATTTATCAAGCCGTTGTCTCATTCGCCCATTTCAATTATCATCGAAAAATTCCAGGCGAAATTTCAGAGAGTTTAATTTGCTTGTTATTTGGAATTATCCGGTGTAATGACCGCCTGCTAACTCCAGTCTACGCCAATAAATTGTTCGATTCGTAACGCTGGGGTTTGTCTGAATTGAACACGAACATAGGTATCTCGATGGCACGGCAAACCAGCCTGATAATGGTCCACCTAATCCCAAGGCCTGCAAAGCATGGTACCGATTACTCACACGGAAAAGAAGTTTGTTTTTTGTTATACGATTCGTGCTGGACCCTGTTTTAAAGAATTCCAATTTGTTAAATTGGGACTCAGACCACAACAACATCGACGTAGAATTGCCCCTAGCACAATTGGTGCAAAAGTAGCGATGATGCGGCTTCATATGAATAATAAGTTTACGTACCAATTAGTACTCATTCTACATGAATTGAAAAACCAATAATTTAATCAAATTGTACAATGAGTTGCCTTGCCTGGGGTACTTTCCCTTTACCAATCCCACCAAATTAAGAAAATTGTCCAGAAAGTAGAACATCATGAAATTAGAGCTAGCCTAGAAACAAAGTGGCTCTAATTTCTGAGCGTCCAAAGTATCTGCTGTTTGATTTATTTGCTTCAATAAAAAATTCTTTCATTCAAGTCATCGTGTCCTTGTCACAGTTAAAGCATCATTTCTGTAGCTCTTCGCATAAATAAGATAACCTGGAAGCACTACATAAATAAGGTAAACTTTGGAGTATTATGCAGGAGTATTGAATTGATGATCCTCTTGGGAGGCCGATCAACCATATTTATCTATGGTATGTAGGTATGGCTTGATTGTGTGTACATCGGCGCCACTTCGATCGGACAGTAAAGTTTGGTGAAATGAAATGTACTCCTTTGCCACCGAAGGATGTACGGCTAGACGCAATGCACCACTTGTCCCAAACTTAGATCTAAGTCACGAGCGATTTGTTTGCTGAAAATATCAGGTTCATCTGTGCCTCAGACCGAAAATGATTGCATGGTGTTTCACACAACCTGAGATGAGTTTTTGGTTACGTCCATGATGTCGCAATCCTCGAAAGGTTCTAATAGCCCGGTCTATTAGTATGCATGATTCGAAGGCCCAAGTACTCGATTTTGGAAATATTGTGCTACTCCGATATTTGTTAGGCCTGTTTGGCAACTCTTGTTTCCGCTTCAAATCTCTAAAGCTTCCACAAACAAAATTGGGTGCGTTACATCATCCTCCTGGTTTGGTCAATCGGGATAATAGGGGGAGGCATTCTTTCTTCCGCTTCCGCATTGGAGGTTTTGCTGTGGTAGGCTCGGCTCATCTCGTCCCCGAGAATGTCGATGGGGATCATTAATGCAACGTCAAAAGCTTAAAAGCAGCTTCGTCCGATAATGTCCGATAGCCACCAATTGTCAGTTGCTGACAGTTTATTGACCGTTTACTTTCTTCTCAAGGTATGCGCCAAGATCGGTGCAGCGTATAGTATAACCGAACTTACCACTTTAGCTAGGAGAATCATCTTTTCGTACCGCGGACAACCAACACTTGATGCTTCTTTCCTACGTCGTAAACATTTTGTTTACACCGCAACTGGTTGTCCAACATCATTCCCAGGTACCTTATTGCTTCCTTTGATCGAATACTCTGGTCGCTGACTTGAATATTAACGGCGCCCGTTTTCTATGGTCCGCCAGTTCGAGACTTGCAGTTTCAAGCCACTTCTTTGTTTGGACATTGGCTGCGTTTCTGGTTGACTGCACTTCCTGTGTATGTCGCTACAACTATGATAGCTACATATATCATTTGCAAAGCCGATGGGTAATCAGTACTCCGTCGTACATTATGTTCCACATTAGTGGACTCAAAACTGAACCTTGCGGTACGCCTGCCAGAGATTGCATAGTCCTTAACCCCCCTGTTGTAGTTGGCTGCTATCTTTAGCAGATTGTGAGGTGTTTCCTTGCAGGTTGTCTTCTTAGTTGGGACCACACGGCTGTGTTAGATGCGTTTCCAATGTCACCACCACACAGTACTTCCTTGTGCTCCACCTCCAAGAATGCCTTTCTATATCTGACGACCCGATATATGCTACCGATGATTTTAGCCAAATTTTTTTTTTATTAAGTCAGTCGTTTCATACAACTTTGTTCCATAAAAGTTCAAAAATAAACTTTTCATTAAAAAAATTATTTGAGCGTTGACGGGTTAAGGCTGATGACATAAAGTGATCTGCTGCTCTCTCATATAAATCTATCGAGAATTTGAAATCGAAGTACTAGTCAACTTGATCCAGACGATGCTCTGTAATCTGCAGTCTTGGACAAAAATTTCCCGACTACTTCATTACACCACAACCCAATCAACTCGTTCTATACTGAATTTCAAAGGGAGCTAGACATGTCCACGTTATATTACTTCAAATAATGCGTTTCCATTAGCAATGCACCACAACTAGTTTGAATCAATGTGCATTGCCCAGCTCAGTTAAATCCTCAATGAATTTCCGCTGTAGTCTTCTAACAGCCACCATTCAAAGTAACCGGATGCGTTCCCAACTTTCGGATTTCATGCATCCCCATGTGCACGGCCCACACAAACACATATCACCAAGCACACCCACAATGCAGACGCCCACTGAAAATATTTGCAATTCGCACCATCCAGTTCGCAAAGTATCCTTTGTGTTGCATTCACACCCAGGAGTTGTAAAATTTTGCGCTTTTGATTGAAAATTCCAAAGGAAAACAACAGACACTTTCTCACGCCATCCCGTCATTTCCATCAGCATGTCGGTGCATAGCACTCAGCCAACTAGAACACATGCAGACATTAGAGGGAGGACAAGGAAACAGGAGAAAAAGACCAAAACGAAATTCCATCCTCGCATGTAAGCGGTGGCGACGAGCGACGAAAAGTTTCACGTTAGCACAGCTAATTGCAAGAAACACCAGCGCATGCAGGATAACACCCCATTAGTTGCAAAGTGTAGGGCACAAACGAGAAGAAAAACGAAAAACATGAAGAGCATGTCCTTCCTCATCATTTGGCGGAGGGATGTGTTGTTTGGCTTCGCGATAAGGATGAAAAAGTGCCAGGAAAAGAAGAAGACAAAACAACTGCATGCACAGGACTTGAAGATATCCTTCCGCAATTGAAAGATGAATCCAGAAACCGGAGCACAAAAAAGCACAAACTTGTAAGTTGACTTGTTTTTCCTCGCCCGACCCGAGCCAAAACACAAGTGCGGAACAGGAGAAGGACAAGTCGGAGCGTCATGATACCAGGACATTTCAACGTTGCGCCACCACAGCACGGTGGCGGCGACGGCGGTGAAAAGAAAGCAATGCTCCCCCAGGCAGCCGCAGCAGCCGAAGAGAGACGGACAGAGAGTACGGTTACTGACGCCGGTGGAGACTTATTTAACGAAACTCTCCAAGGTTTTGGGTATACCAAGAACACCCAAGCACCGATGTGCGCAGGTCCTCCCCCTTAGAGAGAGAGAGAGAGAGAGCACAAGGATTCAGAGGAGGATGCTCTCCGCTCCGGGCTCTCTTCTGTGAGCGATACAAATGACATCCGACAACAATTCTTACATTGGGATGCTTGCTTCGAATAAAAGGTCTGACGACTGATAACACTGAACACTGCCGACTGGCGGATCCCATCCGCTCTCTGCACAGATTGAGAGTGCTACTCTCGGAGAGCCGGAGAGCAGCGACGTCAGTTTCCTGGATGTACGTATGTACGTGCCCCTGCTTGGCGTTCGTCTGTTTTTGTTCGTTTTTTCGGCTTGTTTTTTTCTGTGTATTTTCCTTCTTGTACTCCAGGTGGGGTTCGTCCAGTATCCTTCAGTTATCTCCTTTAGTTTATCCCGGACTTGAATATGAATCAGATGGTCCGTTCCATTTCGTGTTTCGTACGGTTTATTTTACTACCTGTCGGATTATTAATTGATAATTCAATTTGACAATGTTACCCTTGAATTGAGACCAGAGACGAGACGCAGTGTCGTGCATTCGATTCGTCGACCAACTAAATGGATTTACACTCGCGAATGGATAATTCAACCGATTGTGCCGAGTGTGCCCGCAAAATATGCAAACATCGCCCGGAATACTCGTACGGTGCATAATTTGTGCAAGGGCCAAGTAACAACAGAGAAATACGTGAAGTTTTGATGTCAGTGCAGAGTGGAGGAGCAGAAGGACGTTCGTGTTGATTTTCTGTTAATTGGGCGTAAACGCGCGCGTATTCGTGTGTGTTTTTGTGCCCAGTTTAGAGTTTTCCATATCAACTTGTGCATTGTTGTTCGTAGAACGCCCCCACGTCCCCCGCGCCCAGTTTGTTATCATCACCCATCGAATGGCACACTCCCGGTGGCTGCAATCCATTCGAATGCAGCAGCAAACTGCCTCATGGAGAACTCTGACAACCAGCAACTTGTGGCAAGAATAACTTGTGATTCAGTCCCGAAAAGAATTTACCAAAAATCAACCCACACTCATATACACACAAATGAATCCGACCACCGAGTCCGGTGCAGTGCATTTGAAACCTTGTTTAGTCCTTCGTCTGCTACCCCCTTTATTCGTTTCGTACTTCTCGTCTCTGGCGTGCCAATTTAAAGTGAATAAATAAATAGAAGAAGAAGAAAAAAAATAAGTATCCCTACAATTGTGCTGTGTTTTTTTGTGTAGTTGCGTGCATGTGTGTGTCCAGGGGGGAGAGAGGGATCAAGGAGAAAATCCAAAAAAAGGATATGCATTGTTTGCTCGTGTCCAATGCTAGTGCTTGTGCTAATTGTCATTTCTCTTCCTAAGTGAGTGAAGGCAAAAAAAGGGAAATTGAATAAATTTTCAGAAACGGCCTGATCGACAGCAAATCTCCCACGATCTCAGTGGAGAGCGTTCGCATTCGCGGAAAAAATAGCGTAACCGCATGCAGTTGCAGTAGTTGTGCATTAATGAGGACGACAACATGGAGCTGCTGGCATGGTTTTTATTGTTCCTATCCGCACTGATGGATTTCACAGATGCTGTAAAGGATGGTTAGTGATTTTTTTATGTATTCCATTAGAATTTGTACATATTTTTTTTCATTCTGCGAAAACACGTTCTTTGGCGGCGAAAATTGTGGGATTCGGGGGGTTGCGTCATATGGAAAATGACTCAATTTTTATCTTATTCCACACGATTCCTAGAAAATCGCATATGTATGTACGAAAGGCGGTTTCAATCTATCACAGAATGGAAATGACATTTTTTTTTGTTATGGGAACCCCCGTGTGGGTGTGCTTCGCGGTTCGCGGAGTCATTCACATCTCGCTGGCAGATAATTTTGACGCTATTCACACAAAATGTGAATCAATTTGTTATCAAAATGAGTGGCAGAGCATTCAACATCGCTTGAGGATTGAAATCGAATTACCATCTCGCCTCGTCTGCCGTGGCTGGAGGTCTTGTCGGGGGTCGGTTCATTAGCTTTGTGGTCGCGGCTATTAATCGAGAGCATGATCTCAATTGGATATCAAATTATCGTCCAATGAACTGAAACTCATTTTTTTTTTCTTCTTTTGATATTTTATTCCGATACGATTCAAATGAAAATGTGCATGGATTTTTTTTTGCTGTACTTAGTGCTGTAGTGAGTGGATTAAATGTCCTACTGGGAATTGGGGTAACCATGGGCGCATGTGGGGGAGCTTGTGGTGCAATTTGCAGATTTCTGTTCTGTTCAACCCTCAGTCGCTTATTTGTGGATTCTAAAAATCCATGTAACACGCGAAAAACTGACATTGTTCCTGACAGCAGAGTTCTGGGTGAATTGAGAGTGCAAACTATTTTATGATTTGCAAATAGAAAAATTAAATTGTTCTAGGACATTGGACAGAGTCCCATGAATTACCTGCACATAAGGTGGAAATAATTTCAGCAAAATTTCATTGTTTTTGTGTGCCAAGAATCTTTGTTTGAGTTTTGTTTAGTTTTTAGCTGTTTAATAACTATAATGTACTTCGAAAACATGGTATTTATGGATAAAATTTGGTTGACAAGCATTTTATTATGCAATCAACATTTTTTAATTTTTGTTTTTTTGTTGAGTATGATCGTTGCAAATACAATTCAAGCTTTTAGAACATTTTGCTTAACAATTGAAACATTCGCAACATTGAGCCACTCTTTCGAAAGCATTATCGATGAGAGGTTCGATTAGCCATTTTTTTAGAATTAAATTTCTTAGTTCTTTCAGAAATGTATCAGCAAAGCACCATAGACTGGTTTAAAATGTTATAAAATAAGGTCTAGAGCGACCGTTTGGTCTGCCCATTCATGTGCGAGTGATAAATAATTTGTGACGCCATAGCCCGCACAGGGCCAAGACCTCGCTACTGCAACAAAGAAATGCTGATAAGTTGGTTAAGAGCATTTACACTTGTTGAAACATTTGATTGGTTTCCATTTTGTTGATACCATCAGTTATATATCTTGATGACGCAATGTGCTCCTGTGAATAATGGCTGTCCGGTTTTTTTCTACAAGAGTTGAACTACGAATGTACATTAAAAATATATTTGAATTTCGCACTGTTCTAATTGAAGTGAGTTGTGGTATTATCAATTCGATTCCTTGTGTAGTGTAGTGTAGAACTACACGCTGGCCGATTTCGTTCAAGCTTACGTTTCGACGTTCTTTCTTGTTCTATGAGAATAAACTACGAAAAGCGATTTGGCAGTAATTTTATTACACATGCGTTAAGAAGTCATCAAGATATCAACTCGAACATATCAAAATTGAAACGCATTTTTCGAGGCTCCTTGAATTCACAGGCAATACACGTCTCGCCAGGAATGCACATCAGTTTACCCTTAAGCCTGCTTTCGACTCTTTTTTTAGCCGCACCACACGAATATGGAATGCTCTTCCCAGCTCAATATTTCCCATAGATGTTTAAGACCAATGTGCACACGTACCTCATCTATCTCTATCCCTCTATTCCTTCGGCCCGTGCTGTGTCTTGACCCCGGACAAATAAGGGTATTAATAACCCCTTGAGCAAGCGCAAATTATTTTAAAAAAATATACCTACATGTGTATAGGAGTGTGAATACGACTCATGTAGCTCGTAGAGGGACAGGACTAATTCCTCAGCAACCAATCGTGTTGTGCGTCATATTTATCTCTTACGAGAGGAAGGAATCTACAGATTTTTTGCCGAATCTTAACGGCTAAGTTGGAGAAGCCTTTTCTTCTTCTTCTTTGGTTGGCACTACAGTCCGGGATGGATCTGGGCCTCAGCCCACATATCTAGCCCGGTCTTTTTTTCTTTTCTGGATCGTTATAATCTTTGATCATTATCAGTGAGTCGAAAAAGGTGGGCCGTGAAAATTATTTTCGTCGCACAGACCAGGGATCGAACCTAACCATGGAGGTTCAAGTGAGATGGGTTCGACCCACAACGCCATAGGCCACCACCATGAACCATAAGACAATGAAAATAATTTGAATTAATTTCAAAGATTTAATAATACTAGGCTCGACATACATAGAAAAAGAAACTATTCCCAGACAATACAAGATTCGCAGCTTTTAAGCAGCCCGTATTTGTGTCGTGTTGCCGTAATTGTGTCCGTGTCACCAATCGAAAACTAAAACTCTCACCTATAAAGTTGTTATCAACAGCAGCAAAGAATATAAAAGAAGTCTCTGTTGTAATCAGTGTTACCACAGGTCAAGAAGCTTAAAAAACGAGTAATTTTTAAAATAAATGAGTCCCAACGAAGGTTTTCAATAACACAATGCCTCATGTGGGAACTAAAAAACACAGAAGAAACCAGTATGATTTTCGATTTTACTAAGACTCAAGACTGGTCCATTGTACTACCAGGTGGCAACCTACACTTCCTTCGGAAGATCTTCGGACGCTTCTGTGGTGGAGGGCCTACAAAATCAGCTCTAACCACATTAGCGCCGAAGACCTGCCACCTGATTCAATCAATGAAGGGACAGTGACAGAGGAAGTGTTCTGCCGTGTAGCCGTCCTCTCCATAGGCATCGCAGAGGGTATCTTCACTTAAACCCAGTGCTTAGCAAAGGTGTAGTGGCCGGTAAGTCGTCTGCAGTCTTTTCTGTCAAGGGACAACAAGAATGCCGCGGAATCGGGAGCAAATGCTTGGTCTATCTACGTACTGGAGAGTCATGCTCTACAATAGTGCTCTCGAGAGGTTCAACCATCACCCTTCCACCTGTTTTTCAAATATAGTTTATTGCGCATAGGCTTCCGCTTAGAGAACTGATACTAAATGAGGTGCACAGTCGAATGTTGTCACCTTCCACGAAAGCAGCGGTCCAGCAGCAGCGGTAGGTTCTGGAGCCACCAATGATGATATATGATATATATTGATGCTACATTCCTTTCCTGTTTCGAAGTCTGACCAGAGCTATTCGTGGGTGCAGTACTAGTTGTCAGGCATTTTAAATGGGAAAATGAAATGTGAAATACATACCTAACGTATGTTTAGGTAATTTTGCTCTTAAAAAATGAGTCACATCAAAAAATTATGAGTCTCCGAGTCAAGCTTAAATAAAGGAGTCCTTTTGACTGTATAAAGTCCCTGTGGTAATGAATCGGTGTCGAATTTTTGAAAGCTAAACATCATGGTCTGTTGGGATGTTCAAATTCTACATGCATCTCATCTTTTGACCTAATCTGCATATTTCCTCTGTCACCCTTACATTTCCAGGGTTCTTCCGTTGTTAATACAAAGAAATTGTAGAATATATCGCACAATACATCTATCAAGCTAACCTAAATCAAGCATATCTTGCGTCCCTATTCTGGTTGTAAAGTCACAACTTACAAATGTCTCTGATGCCTTGATAAATCATGTTTCTTCCAATGCGTGGGAAAAAATTTCTTTCTCTCAAATTACTTATAGTACATATTTTCGCTGCGGTCAAATAGATATTTACTGCCTTAAAAATTCTCTGCAATTATACGAAACAGCAAGTAGCAAAACCAAAGCCGGCGACCCATGGAGGAATCGCGGTCCTGGGAACGCTGCTTCAATTCAGCAAGACCAAGCTGTCTTACATCATGTCTTCACGTCCTTCTCGACACAGAGGACGCGGATTCAAAGACCCTCTCAGCTGGGGCATTGGTGTCCATACGCTCGATGTGGCCAACCCAGTGGAGTCGACTGGTTCCTTACGAACTACATCCACATCCTTGTACAGCTCGTAAACATTGCGGTTCTGTCTTCCCCTTCATACGCCTTCCTCGCAGACCGGACCACATATCCGACGCAGAACCTTCTTTCGTAAGCACTAAGAATCAGCTCTGCAGTCTGCTCCATAAAGCAGGACTGGCAAATAAGAGTCTTGTAGAGCATGAATTTGGTCCTCCGAGTCAGAAGTTGATGACCACAGTTGATTCGACAACAACAAGATCGGTTGACACATGTTGTCGAATGTGCACTGTAATGTCGAATGTGGAATTAACGCTTGCCTCAACGTAGAAATTTCTTAAATTGCTATTTATCACACAATTTTCTGTGATTTACTGTGATACACACAAGCTGTGTCGTTTTCATATTCTGAGAAAAACATCCCTTTTTGTGGGCAACTTGCACTTGTGAAGCAGTTGCAACAGAGGTTTGCAAAACAGGGCTGTTTTGTTTGAATTCTTAATTTCATACCCGGTCCCGATGATAATTCAGAAATCTAGCACTAATCTGACGCATTTGACATATCATGACAGCGTTTTCTCGGACCAAACAGACTAATCAGGATATGCTATACAAATGCCATTTACATTCATTTCATTATCAACTATACAAAATTCATAAAAATTCGTAATGACCTTTGAACAAGAGAACTACTAGCTATGAAGTTGGATATCTCAATACCACTTGATATCTGACAGAAATTAGCTTCAATCAATTCACAATGCTTTTCGTTTATTGACACATTCGACAGTAGGACGGACATTTTGACAGTTAATGTTGAACCGACGTTGATTGAATTTATCATTGCTTCATGAAAATTGGTATTGTCTGATTGGTCGGTGAGCGCTACTCGATTCGGCAGTGACTTCACGGTAACTAGTCAATATTTTTGTCGGAAAATGCTTTCCAATGCTTCAGAACCAAAAAATGCACATAAGGATGCATGTAAACAGGTTATGCAGAAGTGGGAAGATTAACCTGGGAAACGAAAAAAATTTCACCACGCTGGCAATGCAAATTTAGGTTTCTCTCTCTTTTAAGAGTCATGACTCCAAACAGACTTTAAAATAGTCATCTAATCTGAATTTTAAATTTTGTGTGTACCTTCGGTTGTGGAACACTTACCATTATTTTACTGACTCTCTTCATCTTTGGTGTTGAGTGGTGTATACCGACTTCAGTTGTACTTGGAGTATTGGAAATTTTGCCAGCTGCCTCTAATTTCGCACGCCCAGTTGGTTAAGGTCCTTCTTCACTTGGGTGCGCCATCTTTTGCGTTGATTCTTCGGGCAGGAACTGAGCTGTCCATACACTCTACTTATAGCGCACTAGTAATACAAAAATGTGGGTGAAGCTAAAGCTAGTAGAAAGCCAGGGCCTAGATTCTCAGCAACCACTCGTGTGCTGCCGTGCCATTGTTCTCTCACGAGTGAAAGAGACCCACTGTCTTATGCCAACTCGGTACGGTCAAGTATAAGAAGCTTTTCCTAGACAGAAGCAGTCTTCAAACTGTGACTCGCATTTTTTTTGTCGCACAGACCAGGGATCGGTTCAAGTGCGTATGGCTTGGCGCATATACGCACAACACCACTAGCCACCGCAGCCCACCGACTCAAGGCGGCATTCAAAAGCAGATCTTAAGGAAATAATGTTCGTATGGCTTGAGTGTCGGGAATTCTCCTGGGGTATAACAAAATCTTTGCACGTTAATAAATCAAGCAGCAAACTTTGTTCCAATTATTTGTCTATACAAACATTTGTCTATACAAACATGTTAAAGTCACACTTTCTTTAGAAGAGTTAACTGATGTCTTCGTGGGACTGATTTCTGGTTAATGTATGACGTGTAGTCCTAGACGCATGGGACAATTTCCCTTGACCATTATCATTTCTCGCAAAGGTTCCATTTCTTTAAAGGGATTCCAGTAGTATTACAAAGCTTGCTTATATATTGATTTGAAATCATCAACAATTTTGCCATCTCTGTTCAATGTGCTACCTAGCTTCATTGTTTACTGCCCTGCACAAATTTAGCAAACATTAATCGAGAACAAATTAGACTGAACACCCTTGTTTGTTTTTACGCGTCCGTCAAGAAAAACGATGCTGCCACCAATTGTGGCCGTTTACACGAGTGTGGGCACGTAGAGTTATCCAACCGAGAGCGTATAATTTTATATTAATTGAGGGGAAATGGGTGTGATTTGCCGAATATTGGAATCGCCAAGTGGATTGTCCGGGGAAGCACGCTAGTTTTGTGCCATGACAGTCCAATTATGGAGCATTTTAGTCATGGTGGTGGTGGCCGATGTAATACCTCTCACATGGTAGAAGGGATTTTGGGAAATTTGAACACATTCATTTTTTTCCATTTTTCAAAAACAAAAATTTGGTGGTGAATATTCGCAAATTATACTTAAAAGGGAGTAATTCCATTTGGAGGTTTGTTGAGTAGGTATTGGATGAAAATCGTAATCGTGTGGCATCGTGTACCAATTTCGAATATTGCCGTGATACATTACAGATTCAGAGATATTAGACCTGTCATGTTCTGGGGGCAAAATTGAAAATTTTTATTTCTAAACTTCAACGGCATCATTTTTGAGCGGGCATTTTGTACATAAATAAATGTGGTTTTGTTCATAGCGTGAATTATTTTGTGCACAGAATTAAAGACATAAGCGGTTTTTGGTTGTGGTCACAGAATTTCCTATCAGTTACGATTTCAACTTTATTGTGACGTATGAGCGTGAAAAAAGGGCAAAGGGACGCTGGTTGGTAATGCTAAAAATGTGATTAATAAATCAACGTGCAATTAGATCAATTAATTTCCAATGTCGACGTTGTTTCTGGGCTACATCATTGTGGATTTTTAAAATTGCACGTACGTTGAGGATTTATTGAATCGCTTTAAGGGTGTCATCATTTAAAGGGGTTGAGGTTATCTTCCCACCGGGGATCAGTTTTGAGCTGCTAATGATTGCACTGAACATTGGCTTTTGGCTTCGTGGTCTGTGTGTTGGAAGACATGGAGGGAAAATGTGGTGGGATTTTGAATTTCAATCAAGTTGAGTACGCATTTAAAGTCCTCAGCGGGCTACACACATTTTGAGAACGAAATTAAAAACGTCTAGGTAGCTTTTTGCTTAAAACCTCCAACTGCCGCTTGGCACAAGGTGTAGACAGATGAGATGCAGTCGCTCTCAGATCATAAAGGATATATCGCAACGTCGCGTTTAGAGAGATGGTGTCAAACATAACAGGCAACAATAGACGCCTTAGTTTGTTAAAAATTCAAACATAGAATTAAATTTAAAAAAATCAATCCATAATCACCAAAACGCCATACTCCGTGGAAAGTGAACTGTGTGCTATGGCTTACAATGTGCGGTGAAATTACAGCGCGCGATCGCATCATTTCGACTGATACAAATGATTTACGTGAACCCTTCTTTAAACATTAAAGTCGGAACTTCCGAACGCGCATTTGTGATACAGCCTTAAACAGTGAAAGGCAATACTGAGTAGGAAAAATAAAAAATTGTGAAGACAAAGTTGAACATTCATGAATCATCCTAGTCAAAGATTCGAAAACAGCGGGGTGCTTTCAAAAAAGCGTTTAAACGGAACTTATGTGCTGGTACTGCGTTTGAGTACAGTGGAAGGGCGAATAGAATTACATAATTCTATCACTTAGAGTAGCTACAAAATAAGTAAAGATAGGAGACTTTGCTACGATATTCCGAGGAGAAGATCCACTATTTCTAACGCTTGTATTTGGATCCTGTCTCGTAGATGGTTCTTGGTGGAAAGCGAAAATTATACTCTCTATCATCGGTCAAATTATTATTGTGGGACAGGTCAGGAGTAGGATTAGGAGTCGACTCAAATAAACAAAAAAAATAATAATAATCAAACAGACCTCTTAAAAATGTATGAAATTAAACAGAACGATGATATACCACTGGACTTCAAGTACAACCTTGTATGACTATGGATACATCCATAGAATCTTGCATTTGCCTTAATCTTACTGCCAAGTCAAAACTACGACATAGCAATTATATAGGACAGCCGCGCCGGTACCTGCCACTTGACTACCATATCATCAAATTCAAGCTGTTTGTGGGAATGTCCACAAAAGTTTAAGACTCTGAACATGAGAAACTGGGTGAAACTCCAATGGATCCCTGGTTACACGTGGATTAAAGGCAATAAAAGGGCTGACGCCCACACTAGAAAAGGAGCATTGGAACCTTTTGTAGGCGCTGAACCATTCTGCGCTGTAGGAGATCATGCCCTCAGAAATATGTCAAAAAAGAATCGGGCAAAATCGTGGAATAAGACCAAGAAACCCTTGGGTCAGCGCAACCGAATTAGGTTTCAGGCATGTATCAAAATGAGCAAGAACAATGTCCGAATCCTAACAGAGCAATGCAGACTCAGGGAGCACACAAATAAACTAAGTTCCTCAAGAGAAGAAGGTCTCAGCCGATTCTGCGAAAAAAATAACAAAATTCCAGAACACACATTTTGATATTGTCCGGCATTCCAGACTAATATACCTGGGCATTTGCCTACAATCAGAGAAGGAATTGAAATCAGTAGAACCGGCTCTCATTTTCAGATTCCTAAGGGAAACTGTCTTAGAGAATACATTGTAGGACAAATCTCTGCAACCATTGCACAACAGGAGTCTAAAGCGCTCCACACAACACTAACTTGAACTGTTTGTGAGAGGAGCTCTTAAGAAAGCAAATGTATGAAAGGGCGACAATGCATATTCCAGTTATAATAATAATACTACCAAGTAGAATTAACTTGTAAACAACTCGGTGTTTTGATTTCCTATTTTTAGTGTAAACGGCAACATGGCCTTCCTCCTCCTGGTGTTGATTGCATATGGATTATTTGAATGAACTTATGTGGCCCTCTACTTCGACCAACCAAAACTACACGCGGCTGTTCAGCTGTTAGCACAATCCTTCAGTGTCATGACCGATTAAATAAATTTGTTCTCTTCTGGTGAAAGCATTATGATTATGCAACAATGCAGAACAATGTTCTTAAACTGACAAGCACTGCGCTGCATCCAAACACCCGTTTGCTGTTACCGTTCAGGTTGAAAGGTCACAGTGGATCTTGTAACGTATTCACCTCTTTTTAAAAAGGACATCTCTGCACCTACGCCATCATGCTTGGATTGACGGCAAAGACATTTCTCTGCAAGGGCAATTTCGGCAACAGTGAGCTCTGAAGGTTTTGCCTCAAATGAACAAGTCGGTATGTGCGTTCGTATCTGCCGTCGACTTCTTTTTTACGCGACTCAGAAGAATACTTACAAAACGGTGCGACAAAGCCACAACTCGTTTTAATTTCAAGAAAGAAGATTATTTAGCAAGATCCATGCGAAAAATACTTGCCTCCTTCACTAACTGGAGTCTCTGACGAATCTCTTCGTCCGATGTATCGGCCACCAATAGCTTATTACAGTGTAGCCATAGATGTTCGAGCTGGAAAGGAAGTTCGAAATTCGATTTCTCTTAGCAGCCAAAGCTTGGCTTGTTATTGCCAGAAGGGATGGGTAACTCTTTCCATAGATAATTTAACTCATTCCAATTTTAGTTCAAATATGCTTAAGCCAAAGAAAAATCACATCTCATCGCAGACACACAACACCCTCCAACAATTCATTTATATCATTTTTATCCCCACAAAAGCAGAGATGGCTCCTAAATGAACTCACCACAGCCCATCATAATTTCCCATCTAAAATAACTACAATTCTGACTCTCACTCCTCACCTCACATGCAGCAGTACTTTCCTTGTGGTCACATATAAAAATACTTCAATACACCCACGAAACATTAATATCTGAAGTGGATTCACAAAACACACCCACACACACGTCTCCCTACTTGAGGTGTCTTGAAGTTAAAATACTGATAGACATTACCGAAAAGTCTTACCCATATCAATTTTGAGTCAAGCTCTTCCTCCTGCCCGACTGACAGTGAAGTGTAAACCTTGATCTCCAGATATACGTATTTTGGAGAGGGCTTTGCTGCTGATTGCTGATAACGATTCAATCCCATGTCCAGGGAATGCCAAACGTAACGAAACAAGAAACCAGACGTAAATCCTGCTTAACAACATTTCATAGGAAATAAGGTGAAGTGCGGTTCGACAGTTGATAGTAAGATAAGTTCGTTCCAACATACTTCATGTTTTGCGGTGTGATGTTCAGGGGAAATATAACTTTTCTCTTGAAGTGCTCTAGTGCTACCTTTTGTTGCCTGGTCTGTAATAGTGGAAAGAGGTCCAGCGAATTTTTATTCATTACCAGCACCTACAGCAGAAACAACGTACATATGGTAGATAAAAGCTTAGCTCTAAAGTGCGAACTGCAGTCGTTTTCGCAGAAAGAGGCGGTCAATTTTTGGCTGTCATGGCGTATTGGATGCGTCTACTCCTCTGATGAGTGCTGAATGCCACTGCACCAAATTTGTCTATAATTTATATTCAAATTCGTCACATGACACATAGTTTTGAGTGACACGACCAAGAGAACAAGGGTGAATATGTAGCGTACTCTAGCCACTCACAGACAGGGGAGAGCTTCTCAAATATGAGAAATAAGACCGATCGAATTTTAATTGCCGGGCACTTAAAAGTACTTGCCGCATGTGTACACTGGAAACATGAGGAGAATTAGATGGCGGCGCTGAATATTTTTATTTTTATTTTTCACATCTAGCTGAACTAGCATATATTCAAAACTCAAAGTGACCGAACGACAAAATGTTTGTATCAAGCGACAATTAAAACCTCAAGTCTTTATGTTTCGGAAACAATGCCTAGAATAGGTACTTACCGAGCGACAGTACACACAACAAAAATTGTTTAGCAAAAGAATTATTAAATATCAGTCGCATTTTATGGGTGCTACTACAGCCCGTAGATGACCAGGACTTAGCTTCTAGCTTCTCAGTCACCACGAGTGGCTGGGACTTGCAGTTTTATGCCGACTCCGAACTGCAAAGTTTGAGAAGGTTTTTCTAGGCAGTTATATTCTTTGAGCAATATCGGTGCAATAGTGAAACATAATTTTTGTCATTACAGATGCAGGATCGGCCGTGTCGAGGTTTTATTTCCGTTAATTTCTTTCTGCTTATCTACTGATTCTTTTAGCTAAGATTAAACATTGAGTGACAGTTTCCTTTGTAAATTGTGAGAATATGAAGGCCAGGCATGGTTTTTATACCATCGAACCAGCAAATCTCAAGTCGCAGCATCGCTCTCCAAAGAAAAAGGCACCCACTGCCTAAAGAATGTATTGCCCTGTATTTTCACCTGGTAGAAACTTCGATGATGACGATAAGATGATGAGTAACTAATTTAAAGATAAAAAATAATAATTAGTTGCAGGACGACAGCTTAATAGTCCACTAAGTTTGATGCAGGCTTAAGCAAAATTTGTCCAATTGTATTTTGGACATGTTTATGTTGATGGAGTGTGGATATATGTCTGCTGTCACTGAACACTGACGTCTATAGCTTTTAAAAACTTCATAGGAATACAGTTTGCAAATAACACTGTTTGCTACGGAGCTATTGGTACATAGTGACACCAATAAACACTGCACCAGTGGTATTTGCAAAAGAGATAGTGTGGACTAACGGCAGCCACATTATTTAATAAATTGAAGAATGATTGACAAATACGCAGTCTCGCAGTGGATGTTTTTGTATGTGGTTTTTAATTTCGATGAATCGCAACGAGAAAAGTTTTTTGTCAAGTTCTTAATTGCAACTTTCCAAAGTGCATTGTGATGTTTAATTATCGAAATCTTAGTTTCCCGATGATAACGCGGACAAGCTACAATAGTTCAAAAGGAACTATTAAGTCTCCAAAATATATGCAGAAACGCAGGGAATTGAAAGTGTTTTTTTTTTTTTTGACGACATTGAACAAACAATGTTCAATATTTATTGCGAAACTAAACGAAATAAATCGAATAAGCCAAAGCCGAGAATAAACAAAAGACACAGGTTAGGATAGTTTATTGGGCTGCCAGTGAAATTGCCAATACTCAGTGACTTTAATTTCATCCGCGGCAAATAAGGAATGGAAGAGATTTGAAAACCAGATAAAAATAAATGAATTCTTGCTTTCACTGGGATTCGAACCTGGGACCCCTAAAACCAAGGGCAGGCACTCAACCATCTGCGCCATCCAGTCGTTCAAACGACCATAGGAGACGCTAGCGAGTTTCATCCACCGATGTTTCTTTTCAGTGTCTGCACTTATCCGTGGCAGTCGCGGCTACTCTATGAGCAGGTCATCCATGTCTAATGTGTGGAAACAAATGATTGTGTGTACGCTTTGCACTATGTCCTGCGACGCAGTTCTCTAGCTCAGTAATTGGTTCTGACCGATTCTATCTTATCTGAATAATTCTTACCTGATTTTACAGGGCGAGCTTAAGTGTCAATCCAATACATATTTCGATCTTACAGTGGAAGTCAAGCGAAGATTCCAATAAAATAGTGGTTGAACTTAAGCCACAAATGACCACGGCCTAGGTGTCGATGCGGTGGCTACATAATTGGCATAAGTGTATTAAAATTATTAATTGTGGTTGGCGCAACAGCCCAAAGAGGACCAAGGACTAGCCTCTTAGCAACCACTCGTGTTGTGCATGCTATTGTTCTCTCATGAGTGTAGGGTGGCTACAGTTTAATGCCGACTCCGAACGGCTAAGTTTGAAAAGCTTTTTCTAGACAGTAATACTCTCTGAGCATTGTCAGTGACCCGAAAGAGGCCATGATAATTATTTTTGCTGTACAGACCAGCGAACGAGCTCAGACGTTGAGATGTGCATTGTGTGTCAAGTGCGTTGGGGTCGACGCACATACCCACAAGGCCACTTGCTACCACAGTACAAATTATAGCAACCCCAAAATACACGGAGACCAAATACTTGGTCTAGCTGTGCTGCTAAAGAGAAAACTGAGCACACAAACTTATGGATGCACACATATTATGTCTAAACATGCATTAACATTCGCTTGTTGAGTTGGTGTGTTTCACTATTTGTTCATTTGTTCATGTTCATGTTGCACTAAGCGTGAAATTTAAGTTCGATTCATCACTCAGCAGGTTTAAGGTTGCACTGTGAAATCGGGCATAAATGTAGTTAATTTGTGGTGAAGCGGGTGACTGGGTTTAGATAATCAGTGTTAACTAAGTTAAAAAGCTCGAAAGTTCTTAATTCTTCGTTTGGCTATTTTAGGCTTTGTACAGCCTTCCTTTTGACAAATAGCCTGACGAAAAATGTGTAGGATATATATATTATGTTTTTTATATAATCCAGGCTAATACCCTAAAGTGTCCGGGGTCGAAATACAGCCCTTGCCGAAGGTATAGAGGGAGAGATAGAGGAGTCTGCGGATATATAAGACCTCCGGGAAACATTGTGAAAATTTGCAATGTTTTTTGCAATCTACTTGTTATATTTAATTACTTTATTATGTTATTTAATTAAGAAGGCGGGTTGGCGAAAATAAAACGCGTGCGTACGGTTCGGTTACTCGTTAACAAGTGTTCTTTATTTCATTGTTTTCGACCATTGTGTACATGTATGTGTGTTCGTTAAATGTTTGTTTTCTTTTATTCAATTAAAATATGGCTGGTAAGGCGCTAAATTCAAATTTTATACCATTTGGTTACAATTAAAGAAATTTTAGTTCACAATGATTTTAAGTTTTAGTTTTTAAGTTTTAGTTTTCTCGAATATAATAAATAAAGTTGTGGTTCTACTCAACACCGGCCGCGTTGAATGGCTGCTGTCTTCAATTTTGCTCAGGTAGAACCGCGAGCTTTACAATGGGGCGTCTAATTACGCCGCTTCGAGTCCTTATGTCCGCCACTCGCACCTTGCCGTCCTCTCCTGCTATGGCTTGGACGATTCGCCCTATCGTCCATTGCTGTGGTGGCGCGTTTTCCTCGTGGACCACGACGATTTTTCCCACGGCGAGATTTGGTTGCTCTTGCACCCACTTGCTGCGTTGTTGGAGGCCGGCTAGGTAATCCGTTGACCACTTCCGCCAGAACTGCTGCTTGAGACAGCATACAAGCTGCCATCTTCTTAAGCAGGCCTGTTGACGTGCCGGCACTTGTTCCGGCGGTAGTGCTCGCAGCGAAGTTCCTATTAACAGGTGTGCGGGTGTGAGCGCCTCGCCGTCGTTTGGATCTGCGCTGAGTGGACCGATGGGCCTTGAGTTGAGGATCGCTTCTACCTCGCTGAGGACGGTTTGCAGCTCCTCGCTTGTGAGGAGTGCGTTCCCCACGGTTCGCTGCAGAAGGCCCTTGGCTGACTTCACTGCCGCTTCCCATAGACCGCCGAAGTGAGGGGCCCTTGGTGGTATGAAGGCGAAGCTGAACCCTTCCTCTGCTGCGTACTGGCGTACTGCTTCTCGCCCTCGCTCGAATTGTTGGCGAACTTCCTCTAGCTTCCGTTGAGCTCCCACGAAGTTCGTCCCGTTGTCGCAGTGGACTGTCTGCGGAATTCCTCGTCGGGCGATGAACCTTTTAAGGGCGAGAATAAAAGTGTCCGAAGACAAATCAGTTGTCGTTTCAAAATGGACAGCTTTGGACGTGAAACAGACAAACACAGCAATGTAGGTTTTGACGGGGGGTCTACCGCGTATTTTTAGGGACGTATAGACGGGACCACAAAAATCAACGCCACATATAAGAAAGGGCCGTTGTGCTCTCAAACGGTCAGCTGGTAGATTGCCCATTATCTGCGTTAGCAATTTGGGCCTGTACCTAAAGCAATGTACACAGCTTTGTACCGTTTTCCTGCATGCTTCTTGAGCATTAACTAGCCATATGTTCTGTCGAAGCAGGGCTACTAATGCTTTCGGACCAGCATGGCAGTTCTTTATATGCAAGTACCGCAAATACCCTTTGATAAATGTGGTATTTTTTGTTAGTAGAAGCGGAAACTTGGCATCGTACTCAATCGGCGCATGAAGAAGACGACCACCCACACGAAGTAGGGTAAATGTACAGTTACTGTCTTCGTATTCATGTAGAAACGGATTGAGTTTTTGCATGTTTGACGGAAGTGCGACTTTGCGTTTTAACTTACGAATTTCGTCTTCGAATTCGTAGTGTTGAACAATCTCTATTAGTTTTAGAAAGGCCAACTTTAAATCTTTTGCCGTAAGTACCTGTTCGAATTGTTCGGTTTTATTCTTAAGTTTTCGAATAAACCGCATAACATATGCAAAAATTCTTACTAACTTTGCATGTGACGAAACTTTGTCGATGATTTCCATCCCGATTTTTGGGGATTTCTCGACGGCTATTAAAGCACATTTCGTTTTTCGCTTTTCCAGTACCTCATCACTCAGCGGTAGTTCAAAATGAGCATTGACTGGCCAACTGGTCTGCTCTTCCAGAAGAAACTGTGGACCCGTGAACCAAATGGAACTTTTAAGTTCGTCCACGTTGCAACCTCTGGAAACTATATCCGCCGGATTTTGTTTGGTAGGGACATGTCTCCATGAACAACTTTGCGTCCACTCTTGGATCTCTGCCACTCGATTGGCGATAAAGGTTGCTAGTGTTGATGGATGAGTCCTTATCCAATGTAGCGTAATTTCGGAATCCGTCCAAAATACACATTGTTCTATTTGGAGATTCAACATTGCCGATACTCTCATCCATAATTTGGAGAGAGTATGCGCTGCGCAAAGCTCCAATCGCGGTAGCGATTTAGTTTTCAAAGGGGCCACTTTGGACTTTGCTGTTAGCAGCGTCAACTTGATACCTTCTTCGGTTTGACTGCGTATATATATACAGCAACCATACGCTCTCATCGAAGCGTCGGCAAATCCATGAACTTGCAACTTCGCGTTGGAATGTGTATTCACAAACCGTGGTATATCAATGTCGCGAAGTTGAGTCAAATTCATTTTGAAGTTCTGCCAACTCGTATCAAGGCGCAACGGAATCGACTCATCCCAGTCTAGTTTTGCAATCCATAGTTCTTGCAATAAGATTTTTGCCTTGGTAACTATGGGGCAGAGTAATCCAAGAGGATCAAACAACCGCGAAGAAACAGACAAAATGTTCCTTTTCGTCGCTGGTAAGTGATCAACGTTGTTTTCTAGGTTAAACCTGAAAACATCTTCCTTTGGTTGCCACTGTATTCCAAGCGTTTTTGTGGAATCTAACTCATTGAAGCTGATTTCCTTTTGTGGACTATTAGCCTCGTAAAACGCTGGATGATTTGAAAACCACTTTGCTAACTGGAATCCGCCTTGTTCCAGTATATATCTGACTTCTTTTTGGGTTTTCGCAAGGGTTTCAATATCATCGGCACCAGTCAGGAGATCATCGACGTAGAAATCTCGCAGCACAACTTCAGACCCCAACGGGTGTGAGTTTTTGTATGCATCCCCCAGCATCTTCAAGCACCGTATTGCTAAAAATGGTGCAGACGCTGTACCATATGTGACTGTGTTCAGTCGAAAATGCTGTAAGGGTAGGGATGGATGCTGCCTCCACACTACGAGCTGGTAATTCGAGTGCTCTTCGGCAATTCGAACTTGCCTGTACATTTTCGCGATGTCTGCCGTTAGAGCGTATCTTTTCGTGCGAAAACGGAGCAACGTCGAAAACAGCTCCTCTTGAATGGTTGGCCCAACCATCAAGATGTCATTCAATGATTTCTGAGTCGAAGTTCGACTCGATGCATCGAACACAACTCGCAACTTCGTGCTTGTGCTCTGTGGCCTTAGCACACATTGATGCGGAATGAAGTAGTGTGGGCTTCTTGGGATTACGTTATTCGTAGGTGACATATGTCCCAAACTTAGATATTCGTTCATAAACTCTAAGTACATTTCTCGGAGCTCGATATCTTTACATAATCTTCTCTCTAGTGAGAGGTATCGTCGTTTCGCAGTCTCGAACGACGCTCCGAGTGAGGTAGGAGGTACCTTAAATGGTAATTTTACCTCAAATCTACCTTCAGGCAAAAGTTTTGTGTTATCAACAAAGTGTTTTTCACACATTTGTTGCTCTGGAGTGAAACTTTTGTTAGAATCTCCAGGAATTTCTTCTAATGACCAAAATTTCTGGACGATTTTGTCAAGAGAGGTGGCCTCCTCGGTTTGGCATACCATACTACACAGTTTTGTGTTTGTATTTCGACTATTTGAATATTTTCCGGACACTATCCAACCCAGAAGCGTTTTTTGAATGGTTGGGTATTCCGGGCCTTTTTTGATTTGGCCGACGGATAGAAGTTCGAAGAACGTTTCTGCGCCCAACAACAAATCTATCTTTTGTGGTTTCTGGAACCAAGGATCTGCTAATTCTATGTTCCGTGGTATATCCCAACTTGCGGTATTTATCGCATGATCTGGTTGATATCCGGAAATAGATGACATGATCCAGTAGTCTGCCGAGAACGAATGCTCGTTCAATCGGGATTTAACCACCGCATGTACCTTTTTATTGACCTTTGAGTTCGTTTTACCGATACCAAGCAAGTTCAAGGAATTGTCTTCTTTGCGAAGATTCAGCCTCTGGACTAGCTCTTCAGTTATGAAGTTTACTTGTGAGCCAGAATCAAGCAAAGCTCGTGCTGGCAGAAAGTCGCCATTTTTGCATTTGATTTTGACCACGGCTGTTGCTAGAATGACATGGTCAGTTGTCGCAGAGGCAAGCAAAGCTTGGGAGGTCGAAGGTTGTTGACTATTAAAAGTTGTTACATATTGATGTAACAATGAATGATGCGCACGATTGCATACATTACACCGGCTGAATTTGCACTTTGATACTGTGTGTCCTTTCCGAAGGCAATTAATGCAAATCGAAACACTTTTTGCAAATTCGAATCTTTGCAATACCGGGAGTGCGGTAAACGACTGACACGCGGTTATAAAATGATCGTCTGATTTGCAAAAGACGCATTTTGACTTACTTGGTTGTTGTTGTTTTTGTTGTTGGGGATTTTGTTGTGAATTAACACACGAAAACGATGACCGTTGGTTCTTTTGTCGACCAAGATCTCTTTTTTGATTTGACTGCTTGTCACAAGGCTTTACACGTGATGTGGAGGACTCTTCAGCAGCAATGTGCTGGTACCTTTTGTTGAGCGCTGTCTCACAATCACTCCATAAGGGGAGAGTGCTGTAATCTAGTTGCTCTTCCCACTTCGACCTCGTGGTTGCATCAACTTTTGACATCACCAAATGAATGATTATTGCATTCGTGATGTTCTTTTCGTCGCCTAATGACAAAAGAGAGTCATATATCGCAGAAACGGTATCGATCATGCTGCGTAATGCAGATGCCGATGGTTTTGAGATCTCAGGAAGATCAAACAGTGTAGAAATATTGTCAAAAAATATTAGACAATTGTTATCATACACTCTCTTCAAACTAGCCAACGCTTTTGGATAGTTCTGTTCAGTAATTTGAAAAGCCTTTACTGTACCTAAGGCTTCACCGGAAAGACACGATATCAGATGATTGAATTTTTCAATATCTGGAAGATTTGGATCATTATCCACTAAACTTTCAAACAAGCTGATAAAATTTTTATATTCAGCATATTTCCCGCTAAATTTGGGAAGAGACATTTTCGGAAGTCGAGAGTGTTGAGGCCCAGCAAAGGAATATTCCGCAATGCTAGATTTTCGCCTCTTATTTAATGCACTCATTATAAGCGACTTTGTGCATACACACATGTCTTCTAATTCCCCGCGGAACGTGTCTGTGCAATCAGCTAGTTCTATGTCTGATTGACATGTCAAAGCTTGATCGATGTATGAATTTAGCAAATCCAATCGACATTCAAGTTCAATTGGATTTTGCGAAATAGTCTTTTTCTCTAATGCCGTTTTAACTCGAGAAATATTTGCTACAATAATCGACCTCTGATGCTTTAACTGCTCAAGAGAGTCGTTTTTGTTCGGAGATGCTTGTCTCTTCGGTGCCATTTTATTCACGCGAGAAATTTTTCAGTTAAATTACTTCGTATTTTATGTGGAATTAGTTTATCCACTGGCTATGCACTGGTTTCAATTAAAATTGCCGTAAAAGCAAATAATATCTTAAAAAATTATTGCACGAAATAGGCACGCACTCACTGTGCGTAATTTAAACCAATTAATGTGCTGTAGCCGAAAATACGACACAATACCTTTGTGTAATAATTAAACTCTTTCTCTCACAAATTTTTAAACTGCCGCACTTGATTATTTTTTCCTCTGAATGCACTTTTGAAAATTGTGGTGATCACTGAATTCACTCAACCAATGTACACTGATCTGTGAATTGGATTGCAAATGTAAACAAACCGAATGTAAACAATGTAAACTGTCAAATCGGTTTTTGAACTCGACAAATTGCGCGAGTGATTCAATTTAATTTCGATGATCAGTGTCGAATTAAAGTGATCGGACGATATTATTTGCGAAGTGCTGGGAAATTGATACCTTTGTGTCAAATTCGCACTAAAGGACAATGGCGGTGCAGCGGAGGAAAGGATCGCGATGGCACGGACGAACAACGTAGCACTAAGTTTTCTAAAACCGATTGTTTAAATTTGTTTTGAACCGACTTGTTAAATTTTCTATTGTGCTTATTAGTTTTAAGCCAATAAATTTTCTTTATTTATAAGAAAATCGCGCACTTGTTTTATTTTTATTTTTATTACACTTTGTACTTTTTTGTTGTACTTCGTATGTATGTACTTATGTAAGTATATATATGTAACAATATATTATGTAACTATATGTGTAACTATATATATGTAACATGCAACACGACAAGAATTGAAAGTGGATGCTAATTTATTGGAGCACAATTAATAATAGCTCTACAATGATAGACACTTTCAATTTTTGTTGAATACCTGTGAAACTTCCCTTTTGCACTCCTCGCAGTTGCAGTTTGGGTGAACCATTGGTTTTGTTGAAAGCACAGTTAGTTGAGAAGTAAAATTACGCGCCGCGAAGTGTTCGTTTTTTTTTTTTTTTTTTTTTTTTTTCGCGTCGCGAGACTAGGGTATGTACATATGTGTATATATGTACATATATATATAACCCCCTTTTTTTTTTTTTTTTTTACGTATCACAGTGTCACTGTTACACTTACTTATGTTGTATATATGTTCTTTGCACTTGTGCACTTTGCATGTAATATATATATAATTTTATATATGAAACACTGTCAACACTTTTAATTAATTTTATTTATTTATTTTTTAATTCTTGTCACTGCTCGGGCACCATGAAAATTTGCAATGTTTTTTGCAATCTACTTGTTATATTTAATTACTTTATTATGTTATTTAATTAAGAAGGCGGGTTGGCGAAAATAAAACGCGTGCGTACGGTTCGGTTACTCGTTAACAAGTGTTCTTTATTTCATTGTTTTCGACCATTGTGTACATGTATGTGTGTTCGTTAAATGTTTGTTTTCTTTTATTCAATTAAAATATGGCTGGTAAGGCGCTAAATTCAAATTTTATACCATTTGGTTACAATTAAAGAAATTTTAGTTCACAATGATTTTAAGTTTTAGTTTTTAAGTTTTAGTTTTCTCGAATATAATAAATAAAGTTGTGGTTCTACTCAACACATTGGGCTGAGAAGAGTAATCAATATTCGTGTAGTGCGGCTGTCTCTAAATACAACTGTGTCCGAAAGCAGGCTTAAAAATACTGATGGGCATTCCTGGCGAGGAGACGTGTACTGCGGGTGAATCCAAGGAGAGGACGAATGCAGTTGGTTACCTCACATGAACTTCACACATTTAGTGACTCTGCTAATGGTGTTCCAATGCGCACGGCGCTTTGGAGGCATTCAAGGTGTACCTGAGCTTCTCCTCCTTTTTACATGGGTCCACAGGAGCCCACATAAGTGTATAAAGTCTGGTCATTCAACAGCGGTGTAGATCCATTTCGTCACTATCACTTGTTATCCTCACGTCGAACTGAACATGGGTAAAATGTGTTCTGTTTTCGCTGAAGCAGAAATAGCGCGATTACGAAATTATATTTTCGCTTCCTACACTCCAGCGATCTGCATTTTCATTTCGCCCTCGATATGCGAAGTTTCAAAATCGATGCCTTAGACGCCGAGTTAACTGTCTTCACTTATCCACTAGACTGCAGCAGCACGTTCCTCATTTCTTTTACTCTAGTTTGTCGTAATTGAATAAGTTTCGCATCCACGTATGATGTATAGACCAACACTGGCTGCAGGCGCTCGAAGTTTACTACAAGTACTCGCGTGTTTGGCGAACTGGAAAATTTACTTACTTTCAAACGTGCCGCCACCATCATCATCATCCTAAAGTAAATCTATCCACATGATGCTCAACAATGGCGCTCCCACACACTTTGCACAAGTTTAAGGTTCCCCCGGCCACCGCCCATCATTCATCGGCTTGCGTTGATAAGTATTTGCAACACACTTCATTATCGAGTTGTTATACGACTGCCACCATTCAAAGTTAATCCCGAAAGTGTACAAGCCTCCTCCGTACCGCATTTGTGGCGAGTAATTGCTTTACGCGATGGTTCTGCGCCTTTTGTAAACTTTTGACGGCATTTCCAGTAAACTTTTGCCGATATTCACACAGAAACGCACGCAAATAGAGCAACTTCGATATCTTTTCCTTCGTCACACATTGAACAAGACAAGTATCTGCTCCATCACCGCTGCGAGACGAGGGTACACTCTCATGTGGATCTGGGGCACTACGGCTTATGGGAATTTTCGGTTAGTTTCCTTATCGAACTTTTCGCCAAAGCGGGCGGATGTGGAACGAGATATGATGAATGAATCGAAACTTGACGACGCGATGAGATAACCCCACAAACGGGCGGTGGAATGGGCCGGCAGGAGGTGTTGCCATGATTCTGATTCAATCATTAATTAGTTGGTAATTAGAAAATACATGATGTGTTCAATTAATCATGCCTCTCAGTGGATTCTAGCATTTCATTTGCTTCATTATGTTAATTTTAATTATGTAAACTTGAGTGGTACGGGCTTGTGAATGTCGAGTGGGCCAGCGGCCTCTGGTATGGTGAAATTATTTCTAAGGATATAATCGATGTAGCATAATATCCTGGCAGGATTAATGAAATTGAATGTAATGTTCTGGTGGAGTGATGCTTTCGCCGGAATGTGCCGACTGCACGGGAATGGGGTTGATATTTCATCTAAGCACGTTTGTGGCAAGCAATTTATAAAATCTGTCCGGTGGGGGTATTACGTTTTAATTATTTCGTGTACTTAAATGGATTCGGTAGCTGTAAGGATCCTTTGTGGTGAGCTAGTTTGAGTGGTAGCTTACTGTGAATTATGCCTTCGTGGGCGGATGTGCTTGGATGTGTGATGAGGAAAAATTTAACCAACTTTTTTGCTTTGTGTGCTTTTCAATTGAGGTCAAGGAAGGGGTGGTCATCGGGCTCCTATGGCTGCGGTGCATGTGGTTTCATACAATTTAATTTCATCTCTCCCAAGTAACGGGTCCTTATGTAGCAGGTGCATTTTGTTTGGTCACCACTTCTTATCTGGATGATATGACCTATTCCTAGAAAGAACCGATAGCAATTTATTATGAAGTAGCAAACTATGGACGGCGAAGTTTGAGGCTAAGCCTTTTTTTAGACAATTGATATTTCCCTAGCTTAAACATTGTCTCTAATTCGAACGAGGTGGAGACGTTCATTATGTGAGGTGCTCGTGTGGGTTTTAGTTTTCATATGAGTAAACGCACCTATGCAATATGCAACAGTAGGTAGGTAGACAGTCTGGCTGACTTAGACCAACGAGCTGGGTTCATTGCAACTATAATAATAATGATATATCATAATAATATGGGTGGCGGTAAAGCCCGTAGATGGCCAGGGCCTAGCTTCTCAGCAACCACTCGTGTTGTGCGTGCTATTGTTCTCTCACGAGTGGAAGGGACCTACAGTTTTACGCCGAATCCGAACGGCAAAGTTTGAGAAGCTTTTTCTAGACAGGAAATATTCTTTGAGCATTGTCAGTGACTGGAAAGAGGTGGGGTCGTGAAAATTGTTTTCGTCGCACAGAGCAGGAATCGAACCTACGACGTCGAGGTTGGGATCGACGCACATACCCACAACGCCACGGGCCACCGCGGTTCATTGCAACTACTCCCAGCAATGTGCTTAGGTGCTTACTACCGTGAGACATGCTTGAGGCCTAAAATCAAAAGTCCTACATATGAATCTTCTGAGGTTTTCCAGTTCAACATCGCGTCCATCAGCTCAATGAAGAACTATATTCCGAGGAACTGCACCCTTTTCTTTGTTGGAGGTTGACAAGCGCGGAGCAGATGTTGGATAGTTTCTGTTTCTGCCTTATCTCTGCCGCTTGTGTCGTTATGCGGTAGGATTAGTCGCAATGCGTGCCTATGACCCAGTGCCGGCGTAAGGACTCCTTGCTTTAACCCTTGGCGAGACGGTAACTTGTCGAATTGTTTGGAATAAGCTCTAAAACTGGTTGTTCCCACAAGCTTGTGCCACATCACATACAACGTCTGCTACAAGGCGTAGTTTGGGACAAATTTTCCTAGAAGTCAGGATAGGTTAGTTTATGTAAGGCTGCAAGCAAAATTGCCAGCACATTTGGAACATTGTTGGCCACTCAACGAACTGCGCCATCCAACTGAAGTAGTGCCTAGAGGCTGTCAAACAGTGATCATATGTAGGCCAAGTATTAGTAAGTTTTTCCACTACTGGAAGCTGTAGTTGTATAGGTAAAGTGACTCCCCAACTAACCAACAGAATTGCGAATTTTTTAAGCTGTGACATTTCAAACACATGGATTTTATTCGTTCGAAGACGCATAGATTGATGTTTTTTGTCATGAACATGCATTTCCTTTGTGAAATTGACATGTGTAAAGTGCCATGCTACCTTCAATCGTACCCGACATTTTCTAAACTCGAGTTGGAATCGAAGCTGAACTCGGTTTGGTTGGTGGAGTTGGTTTTAAAATACTGCTTGATGTAGTAATGGGTGTGCTTATTTACAAATATGAAAAATAAAGTGCAATAATTTAGTGACGAAAATAAGGTTTATATATTTCAATACAAAAAAAAAAAACTCAAGAATTAAAATTGTTTGATTCCGATTCGCAAACAACAGATTTTTCCTGCGGTCAGTCATTGCTTGCAATTCAAATTATATCCACAAAATAATACCAAATATACAAATATACAAAAATGTACACAACGTTCGAGAATAATATAATAGACTCCCAATCCAAAATGTGTTGTATTTGTAACCGCCAAACTTCAAGCACGACTCGGCTTAGCTTGGTTTGCGTGGAATAATATGCATTAACTAGAGATGGGTCAGCTCGAGTTGATTAACCGAGTCAACCAGAGTTATCCAAACCGATTGTGGGCACATTTCTTTTCACCAAACATAATAGAGTACCGAGAGAGAAACCGAGTTAACATGGATTCGAATTGATTCGAACTGCATTGCAACTAGAAGCTACTCGGTTTCACCCAATTCAAAATCTATTCCTTTTTGTAACAATCAAACTCAACATCAACTCAACACACTATCAGCATAAATTGTATTATGTGCAACAACCTCACACAATTAGGTGCCAGCAAGAACCTGTCGCATTACACACTGCTCCGTCCATGGCCAACCCAACTCGATAAACCGATTCAATCGGCTTGTTTGTTCACACTGTGTCGAATGGTTCGTGGATTTGGTGTTAATTTATTCGTTTCATTCTAGGTTAAGCTACTCGGTTTGCCATAAATTTAACTCGGTTCAACTCGGTTTGGGCGTAACTCGGATTGACTCGGTTTTCAACTCGAGTTGACCCATCTCTACTCCCTATGCATGCCGTATAAATTGCGGCCAACCCCTCTTCAGCTTAATACATTTCATATCACTTTCGCAATAATTTGAGTCAAGACTCTCTCCAAGACTCATTTTCTTTCCCAAACCCCAAGTGGTGTTCCAGTCCAGTCCAGTCCTCTGGTCCAGTCACCATTTGCTGTTGGGGATAAATTAAATTTACTGTGTATGACAACGGACCAACAATGGCATAACTGAGCTGGCAATCCAATAACCTAACCTAGCCTTCCAAAACCTTTTCTATTTATAAAAACATTCTTACGACTAAACCATGCTATTTCGTACATACAATGTGGTATAGGGCCTCACATGATGTATGGCGAGTGCAACGGATAGAAGTATATACAATAAAAAACGCATACATTTAACAGCACTCTACCTAACATGAATCCAGAGTCCGTACCGAACGAATGCCACTGAGGCGAAACAAATAATACTCAATGGCATTTCGTAGATACTATGTGCTTATTATTTACTATGTGTTCGAATTATATCACTAGTCGCCAAGCAGATGATTAATTTACTGTACAATATTTACGGCAATTTCGTGTGGACCAAAAAATAAAAGCACATTTGTGGTCACAAGAAAAACCTCTAAAGTCTGTTTCACTAGTTTTTCAAGAAATCAATTTAATGTTTTTGACAAAAGCGAAATGGTAAAAGAAGTCACTTAAGCTGTTATGAATTTTTGAAACTGTAGCCACGTTTTAAAGACCGAATTCTACAGCGGTTTACAAAATACGTAGCTATATTTGAGTACACTGAATCTAATGGAAAATCAAAACATCAATTATTTGACATTAATGGTTCTTATACGTGACCACAGATATTTTTCATTAAATGTCCTAACTAAATCATCTCCATGTTTAGTAACAACCCGAGCATCAACCAATAAGCCTCAACAGTTAGCGCGAATGCCTGAATTTTTATGCCCAATCACTCTCACGATGTATCCTTAGGTCTTTCTTGACTCCCGCACTTCACCTTAAGCATCCCCAAAGTGGGTTTTGATATCTCTATACGATGCTGATGACACATATGTGCCACTACACAATGCCCTTGTAGCTAGCGTCTATGACAGACTTTGAATAGAAAGGAGTCCGTGGTTTATCCTTTATGAGGTATAGGTGGAACTTCTGAATGTTTAGGGTTTATTCGTGCGGTTTTTTGAACTTTTATTTAAGAAAAACATGTACAATAGTAATATTCAAGGTATTGCTCATCTGAAGCTATGGCTTTTTTCCAATCTTTCTGGCTCAAAAAACTGCGCCTTCTTGGCAGCCAAGAATGAATCAAGCCATTTTTTGATACTCGGCTCTGATCACTCTCTCTGCGCGAATTAAGTTATAGACCAAATAATTTATTGCATTTTAATACTTATACTACTGCTATGCAAATCTTCTAAAAATCAAAGGCAATATTGCAAATAAATGTACGTACATATTTTACGTGATTTGTGCTGTAGAGACGTGACATCCAATGTCATTGGAGATCTTAATTAGTGCATACTCACTTCTAGTTTGTAGTCTGGTCCAAGTTTTGAAGATGTTAATAATGGACTGCACATGTCCAATTAACATGTCAATCCGGTGCTATTTAGCTTATTTTGTCTTGTGAAAAGCGTCATAAAGAATATTTGTATAGACTTCAAATATGAATCAAGAACTGGTCAATTAATAAAGTTAATAAAGTTGCTGTAAAAGGGAAAAATTGGGTCTTGTTTTTGTTTAGCTTGCACTTTTCTTAGGGTTCTATTCAACTTGTATTACTTGCCATATTCTCTGAATGGGGCATAATAAGAAATAAAGGTAAATAAAGAACGTTTACCTTACCTTATTATTTCTACTCAGGTGCAGTATTAATTACACTTTGCACAACATCTACTCAAATGTTCACCCGACTGCACTTCACTGGAGGACAAATTGACTGTATAGGTGACCAACCTAGCAGAACAGAACAGATGATTAGAAGCTGTGAGCAAGCTTTGCATCAATCGCCACGATATTACGTGTGGACTTTAAAGGGATTCATAGAGTTAATGTAAACTCAGGAACAAACCTGAATTGACGTAGGGATTCTTAGGTCAACTTGACATATTAAGCATATTCACTAAAATTCTACACCTTGACCAAAATAAGTACATCGCGGATGTTCGTAAGGTCTGGCTTCCTTAGGTGAGAACGAAGGCCACCGCTGTCAATGCTCGTTCAGTTGGTGTGGAAAACTGATAGTAAGTCAAACTTGACTATGCTTCTAGCATCTTTTCGTTCAACTCTAATCTAATCTTTTTTACAATTTATGATTGGTCTCATATTTTGCCTCGATTGTAGTCATTTTTTGTTACTTGTGTCATACACATGGCTGACAAAAAAAAAAAACCACATCACGCCCCATTGTCACATCAACGTCAATACCTCAATGATTGACTGTTGTGATGTTCGACATAAAACCGAGAAGTAATCCTAAATAGCTTACATTCATTCAAGAAGCCTAAAAAGCAAATCATTCATCCTCACAGGATTTATTGAGCATTAAATGGAATTGCTTTGTGTAATACCCGGCTCTCGGAACGGCCTCCGCAAGAGACAAACTTCAACTCCAAGTATATTATCCTTGTCATAATAAGCGCAACATACGACACCGCAGATACACACGTAGGCGGGCAGCAAAAAAATCCTTGAATGCGAATCCATATGAACTTGAGCCGCATGGAATAATTTCATTTAGGAACCAGTTCGAAATGAGAAAGTTTCCGATCACAAAACTTTTATTGAATTCGGAAATCATTATTCGATTAGTGTCCGAAGTTGCGAAACTTTCAATACCATTCGCCGCCCATTAAGGCCTGTGGTTAGCCATAGGCCGCCGCCTTTATCGATTTCACCAGCGAAGCGAACGGATTTGAGACGCGCCGCGAGAGCAACAAAAAATCGACAAATTTAAATGAGGTATTCAATCTATTGCCCGAACATTCGAAAATTGATTCTCCAAACTGCGAATCACCTGGGATCGCTGTGATTGCGTTCACCTCGTCGTGCTCGGAAGGCCGCCGTGAAGTGAATTTAAATTCTTGAGCTCGAGTGGGGGTGAAGTTAAGTGTCATTCCAGATGGCGGACACTAATGCGACACAATGTATCATGGCCGGGCAGAAGGGACTACGGTCACGTAGTATTAATCGGCACGGGAGAGGGGCAAAAGAAGTGACTGGACAAGGATTTCAGACACTTTCCGAAACGAGAACATCTTGCCTGACCCAGATTCGGTGCGGTGCCGGCCGTGCCGGCATGGTATCGTAATTAATACCGAATTGTTTCAAGCTGCTGGAAGACGGATTATGTACATGCACATGGTACAGCGGACGCAAATAAAATGCTACTCATGTGGGTCTGTAGGAGAAGAAGACGAGACTGGTTTGCCAGCCCAAGGTGGAATCTGGGCCTGGGCTTGGAAGTGCATGTTTTCAGAGCATGTGTATGTTTCAGTGATTTCTGAGACGACACATGAAATATTGTAGGCTTTGGCTGATAGTCCTGTGTGGGCAATGGGAAGACGTCTTTTAGTTTTACAAGGTTCTTGCTTCGAAGTGACAGCTGAAAACATGTGTCCGTGATTGTGGTATTTGATGGGGAAAAAATATATATTTTACAAGAGTCTAGTTGTCTCACGAAACTATACAATTTTTAACAGATGGTATTTATCTGAGGATTTATGCACACATTTGTGTATGTGTATGAATAAAGCAAGCTTATTTATGAGACGTTATTAGCTGGGGATGGTGTCGTTCTACAGACTCAGTCTGCTAAGCAAGCTTAATAAATTAAATCGGGCGAATGCAGAACCTAGCTTCTGGGAGTTCGATGTCAAATAATTTGACTTACACAATATTGTAGAGGACATCTATTGACGAAGAAACCACTTCTTTGTGTGGTGCAACAGTCCGGGGTGGACCTTAACGCAACACACAAAGTTAGCACGGCCTTAGGGCTGCCAACTCTACGTTACGCACTGTCTCCAGGTTAGTTCTATTCCTTCTTGTGTGCAACATCGTACATGCGCGCTTTTTCTAGTCGTCAAAACCAAGCTGTTTTGCATCTACTGGAGATGTTCTCTTGTAGTTTTCTTCTCCTAACAGGGATTCGGATTCACTCTCTGAGCGTTATTAGTGACGAACAACGCACCATACGCCAGGCACTCAAAGGCAAATGTTTCTTGTTCGTCTTCTTCTGATGGCGCTACAGTTCCGGGTGGACGTGGGCCTCAGGCAACAAGTCTCTCCAACTAGAAAGATCCTTAGTCAGCTGACTCCAATTTCGCACGCTAAGTTGGTTGAGGTCCTTCTCCACTTGTTGTCGCAGTGGTTCCAAGTCGAAGATTCTTCAGGCTGACGCAGTGTTTTCCATGCGCTCCACATGGCCTAATCATCCTAGGTGTTGATTCGTAGACGCCTGACTAGACTTATGTTTCTGTATAGCCCGTAAAGTTCGCGGTTGAATCTTTTTCTCCACAAGCCATCAACGCAAACAGGACCAAAGATTCAACGCAGACCAAGGGCTTCTTCATCCGCTTTTGAGATAGTGCAGGGTTACGCGCCATAGGGCAGGTCAGGGCTGATCACGTTCTTATATAGCGTTTGCTTGGTCATTCGAGAGAGGGCTCTAGTTCTCAATTGCCTCTTAAGCCTAAGGAAACGGCGGTTGGCAAGAGTTATTCTGTGTTTCATCTCGGTAGCTACTTATGTTGTTCGTACTATTAACTTGGGAGCCAAGGTAGATGAAGACTTATACAACCTCGAAGTTGTAGCTGTCTATGGTGACTGGCTCGTCGATGTTGTGTTTCATTTCTTGATGACATCGTTTTGCCTTCATTCACTGCTGAACCCTCTTTTGCCGCCTCCATTTCAGTACCAGCAAACGCTTCATTGACGGCTGTGTGTGTTCGTCCAATTACTATTGGCAAATGTTTGCTAATAGAAATTCTTCAGCAGAAAGTATATCAGGTCCTTAACTACCTCGACATTGAAGCTTTCGGCTGTGAAGTTACGGATGGTGATCGAGACCTTTTTTCTACAGACGACAACAGAAGCTTGGCCTCTTTACCTCTCTCTTAGGTTAGGTTATAGGACTGCCATCGAAATTGCCTGCACACTTGGACCATTGTTGGTCCATTGCGATGCCCGATGTCGTTAATTTTATCCCAACGGCAAATGGTGACTCAACCATCTTCGCCATCCACGGCTCGCTAGAAAGTCGCCTCGATGTCGATTTCAACCGACAGTCAGACTAAACTCTCAAGTATAGTTCTGCCAACTGAACACATTACAGCTTTGAACCCTCTATATTTTTTCGAATCGAACTGATCGGGTGTATTTGAAACGTGCTGTGGGTCTGCGACTCCAACATATTCAATATTCCAGGATGCCGATTTCCGCCAATTAATCAAATGGTTCCTTGCGACGATAAGAAGCTACTACCTTGGCACTTACATGAAACTGAATGAATAACGCAAAAGCCCAAACAGACATTAGAATTCCATGGTTTAATGCAAAGTTGAACCCAATTTACTGAAAATAAATGTTTAAATTTCCATTTATTCCATGAAAAAAATCTATTTTACAGTATTCCTGCGGGAATATGTAAATTCTGTTGATTGTTCTAATTTTAGAGCCTTTCAAGTGTTCAATGTTCATCGACCTATGAAAATTGCAAAAAAATAAATTGCCGGAAGTTTGAATGTATCTATTACATTGATTGGGAATCAAATTAAATTGGTCTGGCGAGGCTTTATTCGTCACTGCTTTTGATCTCTCACAATTAATTTTGAGTTGAAAAGATATTAATTTGTATTTTCTGTGGAGCATAAGAATATCTTGTTCCTTGAAGTCCTATGTCAAGGCGGACCTGTGCCAAGCTTCTATAGCAACCAAAAGTGGTTCGATTTGTTGATTGAGTCGGGCATTCTGGACGCAGGAGTTGACCCAATGAGAGAGAAGAGAAGAAAGGAAGAGATTTTGTTCTATAGAAATATAGCACCTTCATAGGAGTCATGGATCGCGATGATAAAATTGGCGCGCCATTTATATAGGCTTATAAAAAATGGAATATTATTTCAATGACTCGGATAAGGGCCTTATGGCTTCCCGAAATTTTTGCAAGATGTGCTCTTTTAGATTGAAGAATTCTTGAAAGCCGCAGACAAGCTCAATGAATGCTTTTATGCAGTTTACAATGATGTTTCACCTAGCTCTGGACGAATTCGCTTGCCGCGAGAAATATAAGAACACAACGCAAATACTATCGTCCTAGCGCTAAGTTATTTGCAGACCAATGGCATAGCCCCAAGACGGTTTCCTGAAAAACAGATCGACAACGACGAACCTTACTTTCAGCTTGGTTTCAAAAAACGTATCTGGACGCGAATACATAATATAATTTCACAAGCACAGAAAATACACAAACAATTTTCTCTGCAACGAAATATTCCTCTTAGCCTCATCCATCGGCTCAACTTTCGATAATGACAATACATGTTATAAGTAAATGTTGAGAAGCACTTTGGAATAAAAAGTCCTTTTTGTTCACAAATTTTTTTACTCTGAAAACCAGTAATCAATGAGTGGAAACTGCTTAGCCCAGTTCAGTTGAGATATTTCAATGAACAATTTCTCAAGTATTGCTAATAAAATTGACAACATTGTGTTGTTGTCTTTTGAACATTATGACTTTTAAATTGATAGCGAAAATTAGTACTATAAATTCTCAGGAACATAAAAACGTTACAAAAAATGTGAACACAAAATATTTATATAGTTGGTGTCCAACAGTCACAAAAAAAAGGATTCGACAATTATATCCGAAGATTGAAAATGAATGCGGAATAAATTCTCAGACTCAGGAAATCTGGAGGCACCCCAGTTTGTCGGAAGAACACAAGTCGTCGAACTTTTGTGCCAAATAGTCCCGGACGTAGTCCATGTGACTTCGAATGGTTGACAGGTGATTTTGCTTTTTAAATAACGCAACAAGAATCAGTTTTGATGGCTTGCATAACTCCCACTAGGCCAAAATATATTACAAAAGTTTTTTTTTTTCCAACAGAATTTAATTATTCTTACATACGCACAAAACCCACTTGCAAAATAATTTTAAAAAAATGTTGCTAAGAGGAGGATCGTCATACTAAGAATCTAAATCTAAGCTGCACCCGATTTTGTAGGTTTATTCTTGTGACATCTGGATCTGAATCCTCTTGTTCATCCTTCATCGCATCCAACGATGAGCCGTTGTAACTACAGAGATGTAACAGCCAATTTTATTATTGGCTTTAGAATGACGTACTGATCGATTGCATAAGTCAGCCATAATCCGCCTGTGTTTCACAGACACTCAGTTGTTCCCCGGCGACCTTTGAATAAAACAAAAATGTTCTCTTTTCATTAATTCGTTGCATAAAGTATGTCAATTATTCCATGACATGCTGCTGTAGAAGGTGGACCCAGGTCGCCGTGCTTATTTTATTAGTCTTACAATCACGAACAGAGAATCGTTCTTACCTTTGTAATCAAACAGTCAGCAGCAACATTTTGCACATTTCAAAACTCCAGTGCGTCCGCTCTTGCATAATGCACATCGTGCATCAACTCAAGTGACAGTGTCCACTTTCAGCAATTGAGTTCACACTGTTATTCACAAGAAAACCAATTAGACCCCAGCTAAGCACGACCCAGATCCGTTTGTGTTTAATTAAATCACCCAACCAACGCAAACCGAATTTGTTCCACGTAATGAATGTTCTTGACAATTTCGGCCAACACAAAACCGGATACACAAATTAAAATCATAATTAATTACACTACACAAAATCTCAACTAAATTGCTTGTCGTCCTGTTAAACAGCAATAATTGCACACACACACAGACAGACACACGCACAGAAAACCAGAATAAAAAATGTCAATGTCCCCGTCGCGCTCCGGTTGGAGACGAGGCTGTGTGTAATGATATAATAAACCCAGTCCATCATGCCGGGCGAACAAAGCAATCTCATTCAGTCCAGTGAAATACACAAAATCACCCACTTCAAGATAATAAAGCCGAAAAACAAGAAGGACTACCCGTCACCCCCATTGAGTCAGCATTTAGCAGCACAGTAAGTTTTAAGAGATAATCCTGGCAACCCCCATTTGGAGATTTGCTTAACTACTGGCGACACAATTAAATCGTCCTTACGCTTGATTTAATTTCGAAGGAAAATTTCACGCTTTCGCGCTTTTATGACGGCCATTCGTCACCGTTGCTAATTCGAGGCAGGGATGTGTACGCGTGTATAAGTGTGTATACATGCTGTGTCATTAAGTCCCACCGTGGCAGACACTTTGTCGCATACCTGGCCGAGTTCTCCTCCCTTGTCAAATCACCCAACTCCCCCCGACGGCTCAGTCGTTTTTTTGCAGAAAAGTGCCAGCGTTTCTTTCACTCGTCGAGTGAGGGCTGGCGCAGGACAGCGGCAACAAAGTAGCGAGTAGCGACTCCTTCTGCTGTGCGTGTGCAAATGGATTTCAGGCAATTTGTTTACACTCCCGCATTGTGAATATAATTAACACTTGGGCATTTAAGCGAAATTTATGGCTAATTGTGTGCACTTAATGATATGGGCCGCCCACCCACTTGTTCGTGCCACCCTCGCTGTGTCCTGGCGAGTTATGATCATAGATTTTGTTTTGTCACTCCAGATTAGCTGTGCGCATTTTTTTTTTTGAGTGTCATTAGGTGTGCCATTCGGCCGGCGTTCTTCGTGAAGTGGAAAGATAAGTGAGCTCGTGCGTCAGTTTGCAACTCAATACATCCTCAAAGTGGCTACAGTCAAGAACACAGCCGACTGTGGAGAGGAGAATGAATGAGTGCCTCCTGCGATAAGTAATGTCGACGTTAATGCTGCCCAGTCATCTCTTAGATGATTCTGGCGAAGATATTAAGAGGAAACAGAGCGCCGGGAAATCAATGTAAGTGATTTTTTTTTTTTGGTTGATTTTTTCTTCCACCAAAGTATTTGAGGATGCTTAACCTTAGAGATTAGCACAAGTCATGGGACGATGCTTATTTTCAATTTCGCAAGTGTCACTAGCTAGTAGGAATTTGAGAAACGATGGTGGGATGGGGGATGACGTGAGCGACTACAGGCTTTCAGTGAAATTTTAATTTGCTATGGGAAAAAATTAGACCCTCATTAGGATGGGAGCTTGTGAACTGCTTTGGGGAAGGAGTGCATTTAAAATCATGGTTATTTTTGTAGGAGGTTCGGTCAAGGAATTCATTAAGAGAAGGACATGTGTAGCTATTGGCGGTGGCGCTGCAGTCAGATTTGGAACTGGGCCCAGTTTCTACTACAGCCACTTCTGTAACCAACGACGAACGAAGATGTTTGAGAAACTTTACAGAGCTAGTTTCATATTGCTAAATTTTTCTCAAAACCGGATTCCAGTCCAAGTTCTTTGCAACAAGCTCTTGCAATTATGCACCTCAAGTCTTCGAGCGTCCACCGAAAGCATGTCACTTAGTTTTCTACAGCAGATTGTGCACGAAAGACTTGATAGGGAGGCTTCCCTTCGCTCCGAACTAAGTATCTGCTTTAAGGAAGATTTGATACAACACACAATTGTGTCGCCTTCGAAATCGATTTGTTTTTCTCACTTGTGAACAGGCTCTACTCTTTGGCAAACCCTTCGAATGTAGATGAAAGAAACAAAATATATGCTGTGGTGGATGGACAGAAACTTGCATTGATTATCGTTCGTCATATTATGAACCCAATTGGTGCATATTGTGGAAGTAATGTTCTATTGAAATATAGATTATCGACCGCATAGGTCGTGACAATAAATTTTGTCCATTAAATGTTGGACCTCTTTTGCTCATGCACCTAAGCCACGTAGGAGTTTCCTTTTTCGCTGGCGTGGCTGAACTTAACACCATTAGTGTTGATACCTAAATCGTATTATAACAAGTCCAAACTGTAGGTGGCCACCATCTAGCATTTGATGTTCTTCAGGTCCGCAAAAAAATATTTGCAGGCGGTTAAATATGTGGTATATATAATATATGGGTGGCGCTACAGCCCGCTGGGGGCCAGGACCTAGCTTCTCAGCAACCACTCGTGTTGTGCGTGCTATTGTTCTCTCACGAGTGAAAGCGGCCTACAGTTGTATGCCAACTCCGAACGGCCAAGTTTGAGAAGCTTTTTTTAGACGGGAAAACTCTTTGAGCATTGTCAGTGACTCGACAGAGGTGGGCGGTAATCGAACCTACGACATCGAGGTTGGGGTCGACGCACATGCCCACAACGTCACAGGTCACTTGCAGGCGGTCAAACCTGGAGAACAACCTCAATTATGACCATTAACGGATTGTGTGCACTTTTTATCGTAATCATCTTCAAGATAATTTGGCCTTATTGATCGCGGAGCAAAACCACAAACGATCTGTGGGCTACTCGATCTTTAGCCAACTTCACTCTAACTCAGCAAAGGCCATTTGAACTGTCAACTCAAGCTGATGTATTAAACGCACGTGCATGTGTGTGCAGTGCATCCCCTAACAAGATATTCGAGGAAAATTCGCATGTGCTGGCATAGAGAAATTCTAGGAACCTGTAGAGCCGATGAAGTCGGTAAACTCACTACTAAACTGCCGATTGATGGGATCTCTTGTAACATACTTAGGTACCCCTTGAACTACCTTTAAGTAACAGAAATAAACACCAGATGGTTAAAAAGCAAAATCTGGTGACTAGCAAAACAAATCTGGCCCCATCTTGATCCAGAAAGTTCAATCCTGGTCTCTCGGCGGTTTGCCTCTTCACTCGTCACTTCACATAAACCTATTTTGGCGTCAGTTGTTTTACGTCGCCATCGGTCATCGTCGTACCACCTTTCGAAACGTCTCCAATTTCGAAATATGCTGTTGGCCCATTAATTAATGAACGCCGGTTCGAATGTGCAGAACTGAAAGATCAGCAACTGCACTCGAGCCTGGATGTAGATGGATATACGAATGACCGACCCGGATAAATAATATTGCCACTCAACATGACCCAATACGGAAGCATGAAAATGCATGTGCAAACAAATACATGGGAATATTGATTGCGAGGTTTGATGTAGGAAAAATTAAATGTAGAATTCAGTCTAAAGATAGATTAAATAAAAGAGCAACCGAGAAAGATCCCATGTCTTGTTTCTTTTTTATAATCAAAAATAAATTTGTTTTAAACTCTGTAGCACCAAACATATTTTTGTATTATCATTGTTATAATTCGAACTTCCCTCGCGGCCGTACAATGGGCCTACCTTGGCTTAAGTGCATACATTACACTACTTACTTACCTACACATCTAGTATCAATAAGTATTATGACATTAAAGACCGAATCGAAACGCATTTGCTACTTAGAAGCAAAAGTAAAATTAGAACAAATTCTTCTTCCACCAGAACCACAGTAGTAGCAAGCCGCACATAACAAATCAGCGCCTGGGATTGCCATTTGTAGTGTGTATACACTCTCTACACTGGTGATCATCTGGAATCCAAATAAATTATGTTTTATCACTCCATCATGACATCAAATGATGTGTTAACATTGCACTCATGCGAAGTCAGGGCGGGTCACTAGTTTAAAAAATCTATGTGGTAATACATCAAAGAAATGCGATCTACATCGAAGCTGAAAAGTTGACACAAAATTGTACTCGGTAGACCTCGATAGGCTGGACACCTAACTAGCATGTGCGAAGAGGAACCGGCTCGGAAAGATGCCGCCGCCAGAAACCATTCGCACGCTATAGAGGTTGCGTAAGCGAGGACACCTAAAGCGTAGCGATGGCATGCAGGAAGGCGTCGGCCCACAATCATGAAATGTGGAGAGAGTTGTTGAGAGAGAAAAAGGACCTGATCCCAGTTGTCCTTCTGATGATGTTAATAACTACGACGACATAAAATGTTAACAAACCGGCAAAAAAAGTGTCTTGTCAAGCAATCTTATGAGAAGCGGCACGAATCCCTTGGCGCAAAATAAGCTTTCCCTATCACCGTGCCCTCCATCACATTAAATTTACATTCCTTAATTTGTGGATCACCCCCAGTTTGACAAGGAAGGACACGACTACACATGGATGCCCATTTTAGCACATCAATTTGGGTCATCTGTCATTATTGTTCGTCGTCCACCATGTGTATCGCACACGTTAATCCAAAATGATAAAATTCCTCCTCCATACCACAGCCGTTTCATTGACCTCACAACATATGTGCTCGTAACAATTTAAAAATCACAAACGAACGTGGGTCCTCTGTCACATGTACCCGAGCATGAACAAATTATAGCCTTCGTTTCTATCTAGTCCATCTGCATAAAACTGAACGACGACGACGACGACGACGACGACGACGACGACGACGATTTGTATTAGTTTTTGGTATCGCTTCGCATGAATTGTTTTCCATATCACGAATGCAAATGTTATCGATGCACGGCACATGTGCCCACTGATCCCTTTTTGCAACGACCGACGGACGTTGCCCTCCATTTTCCAGTTTCCACCACGAAAAAGGTCATTATCAGCCTTGTGCCTGGGCGTGTGTGGCTCTGTGTGCCTCAGTTCGATTCAAATCCGCACAGAAATCAAAGAGAAATAAATAAACCGAAAGAAAACTGATTGTGCGGCGATTTAGTGAAACTATTGCTGAATTCTGAATATCATAAAAAAATCCCCCCAAAAAGGAAAAAAACGCGCACATAAATGGAGAATATTTGTGGCTTTTGTATCCCATGGTAACTTGGTACGTTTATCAATCCGTTCTCGTTCCCATTCCCTGCTGCCAGTGCACCGTAGTGTGTGGCTGTGTATCTGAACAGTGTTCAAGGCAGCATGACATAATAGAGGCGAGGAGAAAGCCTTTTTGTGTTTGACTTTCAGATTTATGCGGCCCCAAATGTTCAATTATTATTGTTATTATTCTTGTTATCGTTCACCCCACGCACACCACATGCGGGGTGGTCATGGTGCACGTTCAATCCCACCGCTCTCAGTGTGTGCTCGTGTACTCTCGTCTGCATGGCATTCATAACCACACCATACGCCCACGAGCCGGCGTCCCCCAGCTGGCAAGTGCAGCAGTTGAATGAAACCCCCTCAGGGAATGCCGGTATTGTTGATGGCGTTGTTCTCGTTGTCGTTGCTGCTGTCATTGATATGTGCATACGTATCGAACGTGTATCTATTGTTGTGCATGCCTACGATAATGCAAAGATACTCAGAAAGAAACACAAGAGACGATGTGGCAATTTTATTTATCTATTCAAATTGGCTGCAAACATAACATTTTCCTTAGCTCGGCAAGCATCTGGAGACGGGAGTTCGGTTTCCCAAGTTGCTGCAGAACAGCCAAAAAATTGTAAATTGATCCCACTGGCACTGGTTCTTTGTTGATTTTTCCGCTTATTTGTGCAGTCAAAAAAAAAAAAAGAACGAAAAAATATATTCATGTGAATTTAAATAATTGCCAATGAGTTGTGGAATGTGGTGGCCTCTGGATAAGGGTTGATAACGTAAAGGTAACGATCCGGCGTGCTCATCCCGCAAGGTGGGTTAAGTACACGAGTAGAAGGCAGTACATGGGAGTAATTATTGGAAACAAATACGCAATACAAATTCGAGATTGTTTATTCTTTCGAAATTGTTTTCGAGAGCATTGTACTTGAGACGGTTGAGACTTGGAGTGTACCCGAGCCGAGGGTACATACCTGTGCACACGCGAGCATGGAAGATGATGGAATGGGATGTGTGTATATCACTAAGGCACAACCAAGAGGGGGGTTGATGGGTAGACATTCTGATGGAAAGTCAAATAGATTGAATTGAATCTTCGAAAAGGATTGCCTTGTCGGTTTTCTATTCATGGGATGTCACCTAATTGAAATATGTACACATGCCTGAGTGAATTGCATCTAATTTGAACGGGAATCAATTTCCGATGCATCGCTGCATTAATCGTCTTCAAAGAACAGTACACGCAAGCAAGACACTCTAGTTTGTTAAGCTTTATGTATGCGAGTGATGACACTTTTAACCATTGTAGCAATAGGTACGTTCACATTATACTACCCAGTAGTACGACATGTCAAACGACCGGGTGGTATAGACCAATTTGTACCAGGTCATGCTTTTATTTTGCATTGTGAACGCTCCTTACGACGGCCAACCAGACGATAAGCTTACTCAACTTTTATGTGTATGGCCATAGTATAAACAAAATTCATTCCCGTTTTAGAGTCCAGTCGGGGTAGACCTGGACCTCGACCAACAAGTTTCTCCAAACAGCTCGATCTTTAGCTAGCTGTCTCCAGTTTCGCACACATAGTTGTTTGAGTTCCCTTTCCACTTGCGTGAGGCACTTGAGTCGCGGACCTCTACTGCGCCATCCCTCGGGGGTGGATTCAAAGACTTTTCGGGCCGGAGCATTGGTTCTCATCCGCTTTACATGACCTAGCCATCTCAATCGACACCACCATCGTTGGAAGAAATAAGCTACCACAAATGGTTTCGTTAGGTAGGAAAATCGCGAGTGTACTGAACACAGACTGTCTTGTTGGCATTCCTTCCTTGCTGAACGTCACTTACCATAGACCGAGTATAACATGTGGTATAGTTCTTTCTCTCTTTGCGACAACACTTATCGCGTTCCTACATTCTGCTCTAACATTGCTTATGAGATCTTCTCTGCCTTTTTGAGTACCCGCCTGAAGCCGTTTATTAAGAATCTGATAGGTCCGTATCAGTGTGGCTTCAGGCCAGCAAGGTCCACAATAGACCAGATCTTCACACAACGGCAGATCCTGGAAAAGACCCCAGAAATGCAAATTGACACTCAGCATCTGTTCGTCGATTTCAAGGCCGCATATGCCAGAGTGCATAGAAACGAGCTATACAAGGCCTTGTCTAGTTTTGACATTCATGCAAAACTCGTCAGGCTGTGCATGATGACGATGGAGAACTCTTGCTGCTCCATCAAGGTCGGTAACGAACTCACTGAGACCTTCAATGTCAGAAAAGTTTTTAGACAAGGCAACGCGCTCTCATGTGATTTTTTCAACATCGTCCTGGAGAATATCGTGCGAAACTCAAACGCCAAAACTAGAGGCACGATCTTAGAGAAGTCCGTGCAATTTTTAGCATACGCCGATGACATTGATGATGACGCCACGATTGATTGGCAGAACTCAGCGAGCCGTCAGTTCGGCTTTTGCTAACATTGAGACGGAAGCGGCTAAAATGGGTCTGGCGGTGAATGAGGGCAAAACGAAGTATATGCTGTCATCAAAAAAGGACATACAACATCGACGTCTTGGACAGAGCGTCACAATGGGCAGCCATAACTTCGAGGTAGTCAAGGACTTCACTTACCTCGGCTCCGAAGTAAATTGTACAAATAACATCAGTACCGAAATCAAGTGTAGGATAACTCTTGCCAACCGCTGTTTCTTCGGGCTCAAGAGGCAATTGAGTAGTAGAACCCTCTCTCGAAGAACCAAGTTGACTCTATGTAGGACACTGATCATCCTAGTCCTGAAGAAGACCTTGGTCTCTTTGAGAGAAAAGTTCTACGAGCGATCTTTGGTCCTGTTTGTGTTGACGGGTTCTGGAGGATAAGACTCAACCACGAACTGTACGGGCTTTACAACGACATGGGCCTAGTGAGGCGTCTACGGATCCAACGCCTACGGTGGCTAGGTCATGTAGAGCGGATGGACACCACAGCTCCGACCCGAGGAATCTTCGAATCCGAACCTATCGGGCAAAGCAAAAGAGGACGCCCGCGTTTAAGGCGGCGCACCCAAGTAGAGAAGGACCTCCACCAACTTGGTGTGCGAAACTGGAGACAGCTAACCAGAGATTACGCACCCCGGTCTGTAGCGCCACACAAAGAAGAAGAATATAAGTTTTGAGTATACGATAGAATCGATTACCTCTGAACAAAGTGGTTAGTGCTTCCTTCTTCATTTAAAGTGCAAAGTGTGCAAATCTTACCATCCTCTTGAAAGCGGTTCGAATAAATGCCTATCAATCCTGCCAGCGTTTCTGTCCCCATTATTATGCTTCGATCAAATTCGTCATTGAAGTGAGACAGTACGTTAGAACGGCTGCGTAATGCAGTTTGTTCGAATCCCAGTGAAATCAAGGGTTAATATGTATTTATCTAGCTTTCGAGTTTTGTCGGGTCACTCTTTTAGCTTGGGATCAAATTAACGGCACCGGGTATTATAATGAACAAACAATGGCCTATGTGTGGTGGCACTTTCGCTGGAAGCTCAATATCCTAACCTAACCTCAGACCGTGAAATAGGGTGGCTAATCATTCCAAAAACAATATGCGAGCCATTCTCGGCCTAGAGAAGATTCCTTTGTATTTGACTATTTAGCAGGCTGTCAAGAGTTATCAAAATATTTGCCATCTAGGTGTCCTGACTTATATGTCATCTTACTTCAAACGTTCTCAGCAAAATGATTTCTAAAAAATTCCATTGTTTCACAAGCTGCATGACTCTAGCCCCGTCCTGTTGAAATCAGAGTTCACAGAACCATATGGTTGAATTTAGAGACGCACGTAGTCGAATACGCCAAGCCAAGCTGCTGAAAACTACAACGAAACGATTCGTCATGCGCATGCACAGATTTGTAGTTTCCTTACTATGTGCAGATGGCAGAGATGGGTCAACTCGATTTGATAAACCGAGTCAACCCGTGTTACGTCCAAACCGAATTGAACCTAAAATGAAATTAATTAATAAACATTCAACATTACATCTTCGAACCATTCGACACAACTCGGTTTACTCGATTTTTCGACTGGGGTTGGCCATCTCTAAATTGAACAACCAACTTGGTATGCGCAGCTGGAGGCAGCTGGCGAAAGATCGTGCTGGCTGGAGAGGCATGTTGGTTAAGGCCCAGGTCCACCCCGGACTGTAGCGCCAATCAAAGTAGAAGAAGAACTGCGAACTTTAACTCGGTGTCATGTGAACCCACAATACGCGTTGGTTTGCTAAGGCAGCGAGGCCGAGTTGTAATGACTTCGGTTTCTTATGAATTGCGTAAGGACGGGGCCATGTGTGATGTGGCGCTTAGTCTACCTGCTCTTCTCGTTGTTTCTTTTTGTATACACTTGTATGGGTCTGTTTATTGCACGAAAATTAATTCTGAGCTGAACAATTTGGAGACGCTGTTGTAGTCTAAGTCTTTCCACGATGACTTGCCAAACGACACTGAACAGAAATGACAAAGCAGTTTGATAGGTCTCAGCAGTGTTCTGTCAAAAATGTCAAATCTGTCAAAAAATCGAATTGTCACACTTTGTGATTCGCAAATATTGCTAGTAAATGTTTTATCCTGAATTTTACTCTAAACTTTTATTGTTTTAGAACTTAATTCGGGCAAAACGAAAGCACGTAACTTCCTCCCATAGAAAAGTCCCATTTCACAGACGACGACGGACAATTTGACATTTTTGCAATCCGGCCATCACACACAATAAAATGGCAAATGACCTCCACTTCATGGGGAACATGTGAAAACAAATCTTGACCGCAGCATCTAGTTTGATGGAAAGAGTTATTTACACGCTAAATTCGAATGAAACACTTTAAATCTGAACCGACGTCTCTCCGAATGTGTGCATACCCAGTGCCAGCATACCCAGTGTACATTTTTGACGTTTCGTATTAACATCCGGAATAAGCTGTTCCACCAACGAACGGACAAGTAGTTATTTCACGAGCGATGCAGGACTACACGCTGGACATGTGATTGACCTCGAGTGTCCTGATTTGCGCATAGTGCACTGAAGGTTCAGAGATTCAGTTCAAATCGAATGGCATGGTACAACGATTCTCAGTCCGAATTGCATGTTGAAAGTTCGTTCACATTTTTCCTTAAAACTGAACCATTTGAGAGGTATACGAATAAGGTCTCACCTTCCTGATGGAGTATGAGTATGGCACATGTGCAAAGGCTTTACAAGACATTTTAGCATTAGTGCCTGCATCACGAACGGGAACTTCGCCCTATTATCTTGGCCATTACAAGTCATCCGCCGCCATTCCGATGTTGTCGTTGTCGCTATCGTCATCGTGGTCGTAGCCCATTTTGCTCGTCAGCAAAATAAACACAAACAAACTGTGACACATGAGCGCGCAAGCAGAAATTTTATCTTTTTAAATAATGACATATTTCTTGGTCTCTTGCGTTTTAGGTTTTGCGGCGGCGGGACATTAGAGGCTGCTATTTTTTTCTTCTGCCATCCCCACTGCTGTGTGCTGGCTAGTGATGATGGAGATGAAGATGACGAGATATTGGTGGTGGCTTGTGCTGGATGGTGTGTGTTTGTTTTTTTCTTGTTGCCAACAGCCACCCGTTCGTCTACTAAATGTACGAGCAGAGTCATTAATTTTATTCGAGGCACAAAAACGGACGAAAAAAAAATGAAGTTTTGGGTCGCTAGTCGCTACAAAGAGCAACAGAGAGTGAGAGAGCGAAAAAAGGACATTTCCATGATTGCTGTTTGGCAAAGTAGCTTTCAGATGGTTTTTTGCCGTCCTTCATGCTTGTTGTTCTTATGCTTCTTTCACTTCAACTTTCACTCTGACTTCCGCAACAATAGATGTTCAGTGCTGCTATTTCCAATTTGTTGCCATTTCCCTGCCTCATGGTCCGCCCCACTTCAGAATCCATGAGGAAATCCTTTTTCTGACATGGGGGAGGTAAGTCTAAAAATATACATGCAACCCATGGCAGGGACCTTTTTTCACTTGGACTCTCCTTCTTATCCAAGATTTTCGTCGTCCTGGCTGTGGTAGAGATTAAGTGCCCGTTGATATTCGAAATAAGTGAGAACCATTTTTAATACATCGATTGGTGTTGGAAATTTGTTTCCCTTCCACTTTCGGTTGTACATCGTATTTGTATCGGCCGGGTGGGGAGTGGAGGGCTGAAGGCTCTTTTGGTTTTATGGCAGCAGGGTTTATTATTATTTTCTTCTTCTTTTTCCTCTTCCATTCGAATCCCTGAATGTCCATCATATTGTTCGAGGCAGATAAGAAGATTATAACGTTTTTCTTTTCAGTTCCGATATTTATTTCGGTTTTTATCCTTTCGGGCTTTTCCGATGATTGCAAGCTTTTTCTCACATTCTTCGCTCTTCTTGTTCATTTTCCTTGGAGAGGGGCATAAATATTCATTTGTTTCCTTTATGTTCGATTGAGTGTTTCGGTTTTTTTTTCTCTCTCTGTCTCTTTGTTGGGGTTTTAGTGCGGTTGGGGAGGCAAAATGATATTTTTTATATGTGTTTTTCTGTCGCGTAGAAATTTTGAAAACTTACTTCATGGTCGTAAATTTTGCCGTTGAACTCTTGGTTGGAGTTCACTTGTCTAGAAGTCTAGACTAGATTTTTATGTCTTGTCTGAATTGCTCACGGAAGTCACTAGACAGATATGAGTGAGCCGTGAAACGAGCAAATAAACAATTGTCTTTTGAGAGGACTTTATGATGAAGCTGCCCAAGCATGTAACATCAAACGTTTGTCAATTCTTTTGATTGGTAGGTGTGACTAGACTAGATCCACTTAGACCTGAAATGTCATTTAGCTGTCACTGTCGACTTGTAACTCTGACTGCCCGTTGACCCTTCTGCACAAAGTTGGTCATCACATACTTCTTGCTTTATCTTCAGTTAGGCCGATATATGGCTGCCTGCTGCCAGTCGGTTGAGATCCGTCTCCACTTATGTCCATCAACGTAATTAAGGATGCTGTAATCTTCTTAAGATGGTAAAAGCATAGTATGGTATAATATCACATTCTATACTCCAAAATTGATGTTAGCCTTGTTCCAGGTGGTCTCTGACTTTGTCATGTGTTGGACCAAGTTCTCTCCAATTAGCAGATTACTTGACTCAAGACGACTGCAGTGAAAAGTCTTGGCATGCCAGACAGAAGGGTGCAATTTTCGTCGTCACAGTGTTTAGAGATTGACTGCGTCCACCTCTCGATAACCTGCATAAGTTTGTATGTCCACCTTTTTTGTTCTACGGCAGGGTACATCCAAGGATCATCCATCCAGCCAGGTTGTCCGACTAGAACCAGCGCTGCATAGTCCGAGATTGTGTTTAAAGTTTGCATTCCGCTAGTACCCCCTGAAGAAATAGAAGCAGCGTATAAGAGAACTGCATTGAATACTCATGAGAGTAGGATAATGCTCTCGTATCCGGCCGTCCACCTGTGTTGAAGTGCATTCGAGAGAGTGCCTTTCGTACATGATGCCTTCTCGCTGGCATACCTTATGTGTGCTTTAAAGCATAACCTGTTGTCTAGCGTCACTCCAAGATTGTTATGCTACTCCTTGGACTGGATTATCTGACTTCCAACCTGGTTATTGAGTACAGCCTCTGTCTTGACAGCTACGTTCAAGCCGACAGACTCGAGTCCATATTTTCTATCTGATACGTCTGCATTTGAGCGTCACTTCCCTAATCTCCTTCGTCAATGTGACTGCAATAATATTGTCTGCATCGTCATACATTGCCTGGTCATGTCGAGCTTCAAGGCGCAAAGCAACCGCCACATTAGGTTGCACAAGAATGATCCGATCGTTGTGCAACTCCTGTCGTGACAGTGTGAAGCTCGTAATACTGAATTAGTCCCTGATTGTGTTAAAGGCATTCATGACGTCCAGCGTGACTGTTTCACAGAATGGTTTGTTCCCCGTTTCCGTCTACCCTTGACTGACTACCTTTTATATGGCGTTAACTGCTGATCGTGGTTTTCTGCAACCGTGCTGATGATACGATGGGATGTTTGCTTGTAACTCTACGACTAGTCTAATGTTGTTAGTACTATTCATTTCCGACGACTGTGCACTCGAGGTAGATGATGTCGCTGACTGCCTCAAAATTTAGTGTTGAGGTGATACTTGGCCTCGATCTCTATGTTGCGTGACATCTTTAAGATGCTGCTGGAACCATTTTGCTTGCTACCCTGTCAATGCACCGGTCTACTCCGTGTACCGTATTGCAAGACCTTCAGTTGAACTATTTTGAAGAAATCAAATTTGCCTGTTGATTCGTTACTGAAATTGATGGAGCAAAGGAGAATTACTTGAATGTTGGCTAGAGGGGGTGGACATGACAACCTTGAAGGTAATAATATTGCAAAAATTTATCCAAGGCATGTGCTCAGATACTTATTATTGGGCACTCCTAACGTTATGGATTCAATAAGCCATAAACGTTTATTTACTGAAATGGATGATTAAGCAAAGGAACACGATGAATGAAGAATTTATTCCGAAGCCCCACTTTTCCAACCACACTTCACCCGTGCCACTGGCAATCTCTGGCCTGCATATGCCTGGCACCTCACAAACTTCAAACACCTAGGAAATGTCTGCGTTGTATGCAAGAATAGGATGACGACTGTTCAACAAAATGGGATCCAAAGTTCTGTCTGATAACTTGTGGCATCCGTACCAAAGCGAACAAAAAGTTGCTGAAAGCTAAGACTCAACACATTAAAAATTGATTTGAAAAGCTGCCATGGTTTTGATTTGTTCTGCTGTTGCTGTGATCACGCTGATATGCTAAAAGTGCTGCCGACTGCTGAAGTCAAGACATTCCTGCTGCTTTGATTTATGATGTTGACGTCCTTCGTACGAGGACTTCACCACTCAAACGCTTCATTGAGAGCTCGCTATGTTTGACCAATCACGTCAATGTCGTTCGCATGTGCTTGCAAACTTACGAACTTTTGGAAGACGTGCCTTATGTGTTGGCTAGTGAGTTTTGAACGACCTTCTCTAGTACGATGGTAAACAAATCACATGACAGCGCGTCGCCTTGCCTAAGAATTTGACATTAAAGGTCTTGGTGAGTTCCTTAACAGTCTTGGTGGTGGATGCTGTGGCCAGTCTAAAGTTGCTTCAAAAATACAAACTAACCGACAGAACAAGCATTGCCGCGGAAAGAATTAATACAACAAAAAAGAACATCCATAGGAAGCAAAGAAATCCATTCATGAAATCCCTTCTAGAGAAGTTGTCAAAGCAAAGGAAGTGCACTAGATCTTTATGGTCTTCTGTGTCAAGCCCCGATTTCTTCAATTTAATTTAATTCTTTCACATTGTCCGTTCTCATTGAGGAGGCACAAGTTAATTCCCACCCCACAAGAACCGAATGATTATCTTATGACATGAACCTCACACGCATCACGCTCCCATAATGTTAATCACACTTAATTGGGGATAATCGCAGTACAGCCCTACCACGCTGTGCGGTCGCATCCAACGACTCATCCCACGCACACATGACACTAATCGGAGGCGTTCATTCCGTACCTACTGCCTACTGCCTCGAATGTGCGCCCATTGACCAAACCTAATTTTTATTACATCTTAAGCCATTTCCCCCCGAAGCAGAGAGTGGGGAAATCACAAATCAAAAGTTGAAAAAAAGGACTAGAAAAAAGAACAAATTCACAGCATCGCTTCGGGGACACGAATCGAACACATCTCTTCACTTGACCATAAATAAAGGCCAGGGGATCTGCGAGGGTCCGAATGGAAGGAATGGGGAAGTGAAAAAGGCAAACACAAATGTATGTTCGCATTCGGAGAATGTGTTTATCCCTAACAGCCATGCCGAAGGTCATTGGGGTCAGTTTCATCTTTGGAACCATTTCTCATCAAAGTGAAGTATCAGAGGAGCACAAGCGGCCGTATGGTGGAATGAAGTAACAAAGCCCAGGCCCAAAGTGAGGGAATGCCCCCCCGGAGTTTGACATTAATCTAAAAAGTTAGCCTCCTACGGAGACCCGCCCGCCCGCTGACTCCCACTGGGACTGGCAAAACAATGAGGCAGTGAGAAGGAAACTTTTATATATCTATCCAACATATGTCGTTGAAGGGATTTGAGGTTGTACACATTTGCATCAAAATCGAATTTTCTCTCCCGAACGGTGGTGAAAGGAGCCCCCCCTTCCGCCCCTTACTGTGTGCAGCACGTAGGAGCCTAGAGTAAGATACGCACGGTACCGTGTGTCCTCTTGTACCTACTGGCGGTATTTACAATTTCATCAGCAGGATATATTCTCGCTTGTGTTCACATCAGAAATTGTTAATTTTTCCCCGCCCCACCACCCACCGTGCAGGCAGCCGCGTTCCGGCATACTAAGCATCAGGAGCACGACGCACGCTACCGCCAGGTATCACTGGAATAAAGCCATGATGAGTTCTTTGCTGCAGCGGAAACATAATAATCATCTGTGTCGTCCTTGTTTGACAAGTTACCCATGATGTTGGGGAGGATTGAGGAAGATACTCGCATGTTGGGGAGTATTTGTAGATTGTACCATTTACCTGAGGGCACTGATATGTTCTAGTGACTGTGCGTCCTCGGATTAATTCTCCCAAGAGGACGTGTCTGCGTGTGTGTCTGCCTGTGTGTGGGCTCGCGATTTCTGCTACACTGAAAGAAAGATAATGAAAAAACTTCAGAAACACACCATACGGCAGAGTAGGGTGGATGGGTGGCTGCGTGGATGTGGAGGTTGTAAGAGCCTTTTTCTTTTCATCACTGTTCTGCACGTGGTCTTGTAATCAATTAGGGACCGCCTGCGTGAGCAGAGTGTTGCAAATGTTTTGTTATGTATTTTTTGCCTTTGTTTGCCCTCGTTTTGGTTTGCTCAGCTTTGGCGCTTGTTAGAAACAGCTTTGCGATCAGCACGCGTTGGCAAAGCAACTTCAAAAGACGAGGACATTTTCAACATATGTCAAGTTGTTTTTTTTTCCAGCCCAAATTTGTGACAATCTTTTTTTGAAACATATTTATTTGCACTTCACACTAGCGACGCACCATCTATGCTTGCTCTGATGATGGTCCAACTAGGGTGCGGATGAGCAGTCGAGGTCGTGAGCTGGTGAGAGTGACCTTAGACGTTGTATCAGATTGTGGAGCTCAGACCTTTGCAACAGGACATCCAGCTAAGCTGCTGTTGAAGTGGGTTCTCTTATGGAGGGACATTGGTTGAAATTGTCGACTTTCTTAAGCTGCCAGGACATTCGTTATTTTTATGGCTGATAATGACTGCGATGCCCTGTGCTGATAGCACGAACTTCCTTCCTCGCCGCAATGTCCTAAACCACACCTCTGAAATCTTCCTCAACTCTTCCCGAACTGCCGATAGGTGACACGCAACGCTGCAAGCAATTAATGCTACTGTCACTTTAGAGTTCACTCTATGCCTCTGCATATATCTCGCCAGAAATTTTCCGACTCTATCAATCGCTTAATTAGATCTGGTGGGTCTAGTAAAAAAACCTTTCCATTCCTTTAAGCGTCCATAAAAAAACATTGCGTGCTTCACGTCCGTTTCTTTGTTTGGACACTCGAAACAATGCGGAGAGTTGTCATACCCAAATCGGTTCGAGTACTTTCGGTAGTCACCGCGGCCAGACAGGGACTGAGTTAAGTGCCAGCACATCATTGCGCGATTTTTTGTGTGAACATCTGTCTTGCGTTCCCCCAAGCACGTCATACAAATTCGTACAATTTAGATTCGCACATTGGACTGTGACGAAAAACAGCGCCATGAGTAGTGAGGGTGATGGTGCCACTGCGCTCTGTGCATCAGTAATGCTGGGTTTACGTCCCCAACTAGCATGTCCCATGAATCAATTATAACCTTAATGTCCTGAGCCATGCAGAATCTTCATATGGTGGGAACTCGATTGACACTTCCTTCAATCAGTGCCGATCATAGAGTGACTGTTATTTTGTATGAAAGTGTTATAAGACCACTGATTGGTATGGGCTTAACAGATCACATCCTCAAATGAAAAATTGGCATGGCCAATCAGCCTACAAGTCATACAACAAGTGTCATATTTTCGAAGACACTGATAATGAATAAATAAAGTTCAAATGACAGTGCTGATGGTCATCTTCAGCTTGATATTGAAGCCATTCAAATATTGAAGAATCGGCTATCCTAATTCTCGGACCATAAGTCTCGTACTCGAAGACCATCCAAGCTAAACCTTGATGTCCATAGTGTCGATGCGGCCCAGCATATCTTGATACAACTCGTTGATTGCGTCTGCTCCTCCATTTAATTTCTTTGCAGGCAGGATCCAAATATCCGACATAGAATTTTTCTTTCGAAAGCACGAGGGATCAGATCAAATCAGTACAGCGCGGCTCCTGACAGTAAGACTGTCAAATTCAGTGTAGAACATGATTTTGGTACTGCCAGATGAACAAACTCCTTGAACTTGACTTCAAGCTCAGCTTTTCTGTTCACCCTTCATTTACCTACATCTTGGTGTAGAAAAACTTATTTTTCTGATCCATTCAGATTCTTCAATTAATTGTCCACCCTGTAGCAATACAAATATAAACACTGACTTGGTCAGCAAATTTTGTACGAATGGAAATTTCGAAAACATACTTAAAATATTGTAGTCCACAGCCGAGTGGCATTTACAAAGAACTCTAAATTGGAAGTTAAGCTTGAATAATGCCATTTCATGTCGAACTTTAAACGTTCACAACTGTGACGAGTACTGTTACGAGATGAGATTACTGAATAATAGGCTAAACGCAGAGTTAGAGATCAATGACGTCCTTCTACACCAAAACCAGCAGGCGCTTCTGTGAAGACGAGCACATGTTATAAGCTCTGATCCGGACCTAATCCTGATCCGAATAAAGGCGGCACAGAGACATATTAAGTGATCTGCAGTACAGTAGTCTACGCCACAGCTGCGCAGTGCTGTGGCTTGCTAAAGCCAAGAACTCTAGGGTGTTTGGTAAAAGAGTTGGGGCCCGTAAGCCGGTAGGTCGCCAGCACTATTTTTGTGAAGAAGTAATACGAATACCGCGGAATTTTGGGAGCATGCACTTGGCTTGTCTACATTCGGTTTTTCCCATCCGTCGACGGAAGGCCTAGACAAGGGCACAGGTAGCCCCAGTACAGGTTCATGTTCTGAGAATTTCTGTAATTCTTTTGAGTTCTTTGGCTGGATTATTTCTCGTGATCCCCCGGTGACCCGGAATGATCAAATTCAGAGAATCCGTAGATCCTTTAATTATCCTGGCAATGTTCCAACGGTTGACTGTAGTTCTTCTTCTTCTTCTTGTGGCGCTACAGTCCGGGGTGAACCTGGGCCTCGGTCAACAATCCTCTCCAGCTGGCACGTTCTTTAGCCAGCCGCCTCCAATTTCGCACTCCAAGCTGGTTGAGGTCCTTCTCCACTTGAGTGCGCCATCGGGTTCGTGGTCGTCCTCTATTGCGTTGTCCCACTGGTTCGGAGTCGAAGACTCTTCGGGCTGGAGCAGTGTTGTCCATGCGCTCTACATGGTCTAGCCATATTAGGCGGTGAATCCGTAGACGCCTGACTATACTCATGTCGCTGTACAGCCCGTACAATTTGTGGTTGAATCTTCTTCTCCAGACACCAAAGATTGAACGCAGAACTTTTCTCTCGAAGAGACCAAGTGCGTCTTCATCCGCTCTTGAGATAGTCCAAGCTTCCGCGCCATACAGCAGGACAGGGATGATCAAGGTCTTATATAACGTGAGCTTGGTCTTTCGAGAGATGGCTCTACTACTCAATTGCCTCTTGCTCAAGCGTTCTTCTGCGTTTAATCTCGGTACTGATGTTGTTCGCACTATTTACTTGGGAGCCAAGGTAAACGAAGTCCCTTACTACCTCGAAGTTTTAGCTGCCTATGGTGACGTTCTGACCGAGACGTCGATGTTGAGTGTCCTTTCTTGATGACAGCATATACTTTGTTTTGCCCTCATTCACCGCTAAACCCATTTTTGCCGCCTCCGTCTCAATACAAGGAAACGCTTCATTGACGGCTCGCTGAGTTCGGCCAATCACGTCAATATCGTCCGCGTATGCTAGCAGTTGAACGGACTTCTGGAAGATCGTGCCTCTAGTGTTGGCGTGTGAGTTTCGCATGATCTTCTCCAACACGATGTTGAAGATGTCACATGACAGCGCGTCGCCTAGCCTAAAACCTGGTGGGTGTCGATCTGCATCTCTTGGGTTTTTTCGAGGATCTGCCGTAATGTCATCGATAGTGGACTTCCCAGGCCTGAAACCGCACTGTTAGGGACCTATCACGTTGTTGACGAATGGTTTCAGGCGCTCACACAGATCGGCAGAGAAGATAGTTGTAGATAGATAGAAGATAGTTGGCGCAGTCAAAGGGGTCTCCTTTCTTGTGGATCGGGCAAACGATACTAAGATTCCACTCGTCGGGGATGCTTTCCTCCGACCATGTCCTACAGATGAGCTGGTGCATGCGACCAACCAGATCATCTCCAGCTGCTTTAAACACACGGACAGACAATCCGTCCGCTCCAGCAGCTTTGTTCGACTTTATCTCGATACCGCTACCTTGACTTCGTCTAGATCGGGGGGACGGAATTCTCTTCTATCGTCGTTCATTGCGTGGAGTGGAACATTCTGCCTGACAGCGGTATTGGTGTCCTCTTCGCCGTTTAACAGTCTGCAGAAGTGATCCTTCCAGATTCTCAGTATCGACTGCGACTCTACTACGAGTTGTCCCTCTACGTTCCGAGAGACTTCTGTCCGATGTTTGTACCCTTTGGATAGTTGTTTCACCCGCTGGTAAGACTTTCGGACTGCCGTACCACCTCTCCATTTCCTCGATGGCCCGCTTCTCATGCTCCTTCTTTTTCTTTTGAGAAGCCGGTGCTCTTCCCTTCTTTTAAGTTCGTAGAGCTCGTCCTTCTATCCAGCGTCGCCTTATATGCTGCTAGCTTCGCTGAATACGCCTGCCGACACTCGTTGTCAAGCCATGGGTTTTTTCTAGGCGGCATTTTAAAACCCAACACATCAGAGGCAGCTTCTCTAATGGCGTTTTGACAACGGTTCCACTGTTCGTCGATTGTTTCGCCTGGCAGGATTGACCTTCGTTGCAAACGCAAATATTCTGCCTCTTCCACCTGTTTTGCTTGGCCTTCACATTAGTTCCCACTTGGAAAATTAATGAAAAAAAAAACAAAAGAGGTGAGCATTCTATAGTCGTCGGTCTTCAACCAGGAACAAGTATCCACCATACCCGTGCTTAGGCTTGGAGCTAGGCGTCCTTTCCTGACTAAGACCTTGCCGAGAGCCTTGAGTGCAGAGAATGTGGACTGCATGCATCGTCGTTGAATTACTGCTGCGCGTGAGTCCGACGGTATACCCACGAGGCTAGGCTTAAGCGAAATGCTGTGCGCAAACTCATCAAGACCCCAACGCGTGTCATACCAAAGTCGGAGTTTTTCTAAATTCGAACGGGGCCTTGAGAGCGCACCCAAAAAATGATTATACATATATCATTCTGTCATTCGCAATGTTTTCATGTTTAAGTAATGGCATTTGAAGCTGATCTTACAATCATTTAACAGAGTGTGCATAACAATCGTTTTCGCATGAATTTAAACCTCCGCTGCTTGTTTAAGTGTTGATCGATAATGCGAATATATCCATTCCTTCAATCGAGTTAAGTAGCAACCAGAAACTGTTCTCTTGATCAGAGAGGACATGCCATGACAACCGTTCTTGGATAGCAAAAGTCTGCTGGTGTTGGCTTCAAATTCGTGGTCAAAATTCTGTTTCGATTTCGGCTAAATGTCATGCGTATGTTCTACTGAAACATATTCCATCAAAGCCACCACCTTTTATCTCAATTTGGGCGAAATAAAGAGTGAAGAGTGAAGTGCTCATTAATGTCTAGCTAAGAAAACACTAATACTTAATTCGAGTAAAATTTGTTCTCCAAAGTCTTGACTAATGCCAGATGCATGCGTTTGAACCAAATATACCTGATTCTCGCTATTCATTCCCATTATTTGAATCTGTGAATCCATGTGCAAACCTGACCCTGTATCCTACATGAGACGTCGTGGGATGTAACTCTCTATAGTTCTTCAAAGAGTGGGACTCCACTTATATTAGAGGCGCATTCACCTTCCCAAATTTAGCATGCCACTAATCTGAACTTTGCCTCCAGCATTGAAGACCTCTCTCTCTGATTGCGAACCATCGCGGTCCTGCTATTCTAGCTAGCTGAATGAGAGAAATACTTCATCCACTAGAGCTGGGATTTCTTGGTTCCTCATGACTCTCTCCCAGTCAATTGCTTAAATAGATAACCTATTCCCTGCGGTTACGCTCACAAGTTCGAAGAGCTGGATGCCTTTTTTCAGTCTTTGACTTCTTCTGACCTAAATAATGATACCTTTGTCACTCCTTTGAAAAGCCTGCATTACTTGCGTGTTCGTAGACTCGGAATCCTTTTGCAAAGCAACCTTTCCTTAAACCTATTTGCTTCCAATCCAATCCAAGAGAAGTACTTCCCAATCCTCTTCGTCGGATAAAAAGTTTGCCCCCAACTTAAAGTGCATAACCAATACCAGTGAACGCAAAGCAAAAGATTGCGTATACGCCGCACAAGGTCAGTGTGAGTCCTCTGAGCAAAAGGGAACACCAACTCATCCCAGCCAACCGGACCATTAGATCTCTATGACAGGCCAAGCCAACTGTGAAGTCGTTAGAACATGCATTTTTTATCAGTCGCCTTTATAATAGCCACGTTACCGTGAATACGCATTAAAGTTTTCCTTACAGTGTAACGTGCATAAGCCGGCAAAGCAAGAGCGCTCCTTGTGCTCCGTCATGCAATCAGGGTTACACAGCGCACAGCCTGAGTCAGTACATTCCACTCCACGATTAGCACACGTACGGTAAAGGCTCGAGTAGCTATCTCCTCATATCGTCGTTTGGCTCGCAGAAACTGCTGCATGAGCACAATGTGAATTTTCAATTAGGATAATATTATCCACACGTACATCCATCCCCCATCCCCCATTCCGCTTATTACCTGCATGCGCCTTTGTTTTTACGCAACGGATTTGCACGAGTACCATGAAGTATGTATCCCACTTTAATGCACTCAACCATTGGTCCTGTTGTTGTTGAAATTGTTGTTCGTCAGCCCTCAGCTCAATGCAGATAAAATGATATCTAGGACATACGCAAGGGTGGAGAGGGAGGTAGTGGAAAAATATTAAAAAGGGAAAATAATTAATTTTGCTCCTCCTTTCTACGCGCGAGCATCCATACATGTGCACGGGGTGTGTGTGTGTGTGGGAAATGAAAATAATTTTAAATATTGCACAACTAAACTTGAGATGATGGGGGACCCGGGACGGTCTGCCCTCTGGAGGATGCCGGTTTTTAAAGATGTGACTTAATTCAATGAAATGCACATGCCCTCGTCGCTTAGTTGACAAATTAAATTTTGCATCATCCGAGTGGTCCACATCGGTTGGGTGGGTGGTGGGTGGAGGGTGGGTATGTAAAAAGCCTTTCATCAGGTTTTGCTCGAAAGAAGAAAGCTCTCAAACTGATTAAACTGCATGGTGACAGGCAGCAAGGACGCTGGAGTCGGTAGATGGTCCGTATTAGGAATTACCACGATGCATGGCGAGAGCATCTGGAACGAAAATGTATGTACATCCAGGCTGATGCTTAAATTAATGCTATGCTGTAAGGAGTGGATGAGTCGGCTTACTGAATGCATGTGGTGGCATGTTTGCATGTAGAATTTCAAACGAGGAAACTGCAATGGAAGCCAGAGAGGATGGCTGGGCTGAATGATGGAGAATTTGATGAGGACATGCTTTGAAGACATCGACATGAACAGATGTTGCTTAAAGTCAGTGCGAGTGACAAGAAACCATTTTGGATAAGGTCTTAAATTTGAAAAAAAACATTTAATACCTGCAAGATATACCTTTACAACGCTACAAAAATCGTAGACACCGTGAAAGTAGTACGTAGCAATGAGGGAACACCTACGAAGCATCTATGTGCTCTTTGTGATTGTTTGTGGAAAATCGAGGAAGCCTCTGGGAAATGTGTACTCAGGCTAGTAGTAGACCTTATTTTATTGAAAAGGCACGCGGCTTCGGCTTAGAGTAACTCACTATGAGTGATGACTAGTATTGTGTCTATAACTTAATTCGTTCTTTGTTTTTTAAACGTTTATTAAATAAAAGCATGTACAATTGTATTATTCAAAGTATTGCCCATCTGAAGCTACGACTTTTTCAATGACAACTTTTTACAATGACAGCAGCTTTTCAACGCATATACGCAATAACAATGGAGTATTACAAGTTACGCCATCTCTTAGCAAACCGCACGAATTGTTCGACCTCCAACTCTCTCAGTATTCCAGCAGAAACTCTCCTTCATTCGACAGGTGGTATTATAGACAAATTCTACTCACCCTAACTAAATTTGTGGACGCTGATGAAGCCTTTAATAACATCGCAAGCAAAGCAATGACATCAATTCCCAACCGGATTGGGACCAAAACGTCCAAGGTTATTTCTCAGTAACTGTTTGATGAGTTCAAGTTCGGAGAGATCTGCAGACACACAGCACAGGGTTGAGTGTTTTGATCTTGTCACGTGGAATCCCTTGAACAGTGCAACATTTCTGGATCTCATGTTGTACACTAATTAAAGTCTTACATACTTTAACATGTCAAAAAGGTTTTCATGACTTCATGCACTTGCATTAAAACTGCATGCTACAAACAGGCTCAGGTGATACGTACGCTGACGTTTAGGTTCAATCTCCACCGTGAGGAACTTTAATGATTCACGGCTCCATCTCGTCTTTCAAAGGAACCCTTTCGATCCGTTGCAGTGGTATTTGAATATTCAAAACATTTTCTACTAACAAACTTAACAAGGTAGCAAAAACAATGCCTTTTGAGTTGAACACTACGACGGATTTGAGGGACTTCCCCTGGAGAACCATTTGCAGTTGAGGCTCCTCCTTCTAAAGCTTGTTACATAGCTTAAGTAAAATAATTACCATGAGATATTGCCTGGTGAGGTTACGTTATTGGGTTTCCAGCGAAATTGCCAGCTCTAAGTGTCATTGCTGGTCTGTCATGATACCCTGTGCAGTTAATTTGGTTCCCATGGCAAATAGTGACTGGACAAGATTGGATAACCAGACAAAAGCATATCGACTTGCATAACTAACCGGGGACCTCTATAACCAAGGGCAGGCACTCAATAAACTGGTTGCCCTCCGACGGTATCTTGCCCAGTTGATCACTAGTCGGCAAACATGGAAGAAGCATTTTCAGGGGGTAACGGAAGACGTCCAGTTAATCGTGTCAACGAACATGTCAACGCCATAATAAAAGTCAACACAAGAAGATGTTTTTCTCAAGGCGGAGTATTATCTCCTCTTATGTGGATCCCAGTTGTAGACTTACTTCTAGTATTTTACTAGAAACCACGGCATCAAATGTCGGGCTGAATACATAGGCATCATAGCCAGCGTCAAGGCCATGGACTAAAAAATACTAATTAGTGGTGCCTGTCGGCCGGACTAAATCTAAATCCGGCAAAAACCACCATAGTACCTTTTACAAGAAAACATAATATGGAACTGCTAAAAGTCTTTCTGCTACAATACTCACATCAGTAAATTACGTAGAAGTAATCGTAGACAGCAAACTCACATGGAAAAGACATACAGATAAGATTACCGTGAAGACGACGCATACCTGCAGAAGACTAGCGGGAAATTGCTGGGGGTGCAATTTAAGGCCTGCGTAGCTATTGATAGACCAACAATCACATATGGTGCAATGGCTGGAAACAACCTGATAAATGAGAGGCACTCAATAAATTTCAAAGGTAGGCATGCCTCTGTATAACAGTGGCCGTGAAAACTTGCTCAATTGTCGCCATGGAAGTGCTGCAGGGCCTGTCTCCATTGCATCTAGTGGTTGGATTCCGCAACAAGCGCAAGCAAAAATAACAAAAGAAGGAATGTGAAAAGACGAAAAGACATCGAGACAATTCGACGGAATGGCTACCACTCCTAGTCATTCCGAACGATGACACGGATATATTTAAGTTTCAAAAGGCACCAATAGGCTTAGCAATAGAAAAGACTGTCCAAAGGCCAAAGTCCATAGTCTGAGCAACAATACGGGAATACGGTGACAGACAGATCAAGAACTGAGGAAGGAAAAGGAGCCGGAGTATTTTGATTAAGTACTATTAACGCATTGGCAAACGCACCGCTATATTTCAGGCAGAAGTCTTTCCTATAGACAGATGCGCTCTTGCAATATCGTCGGAAAACCAGGTTATTACATTGATTCTCCGAATTTTAGTTGACACGACACTAACATCTGTTTCAAGGAATTCGTAAATCTGAGTGCATTTCTTGAATCGCCTGCTTATCGACTTGCAGAAATCGAGAACTACGGCAGGAAACAACAATGTCGGCCAAAATATTCACAAAATATTGTCCAGCTACATATTTGTAGAAACCCCCATAAGGTCCAGTCAAAACGAGATTCTTCAAGGACTAAATAAATTCCGATTGAAGTGAGGAACCAATGTGTCTCCCCACAATGACAACCCCGTCCAACTCATACATGTGCTGACCATTTTGATCCTAATGATGCTTGAGAGAGGGAGATGTATATAGGCAAGAGTTGGTATTGTTTGCTGAAAGATAACGAGATCCTTTCGATCAGCATTCCCATCCTTGGGTTCCATTCAATATTGCATATCTCACCTCAGCTCCCACTTGTAATGGACCACAGTAAATCAGAAATTCCTTGAAATCATCCAAGCATTATGCCTGTGCGTGCAACTATTTCCACATGCTCGTTATATACGTATGCACAAGCCCGTAGATAAAGGGAACATCAACAAATACCATTGTTTTGTTTTCATTCGGCCTCAAATTCGATATTTATTGACCCTAATGCGTATCCGAATTTATTTGATTTCCCCCAAAAATCGACTAGATACATTATCAAAATTAGTCAAGGATATCCATTACAGGCGTACGGCAGCACCCACAGCACAACACATGTGTAAATCACAATTAAACGATGTGTCATTTATCTCGTCCTGATGATAACGACTTGGGCAAATGTTTATTTTGTCGTCTTCCATCGTCGATGTAATAACACTTATCCACGAACGATTACGTAGCCCATTTATTTTATTTTGATTTTTATTTCTCTCCTCACACATCCTCGTCGCACAGGGAGTGCAGTTGGTTTTTGCCGCTCGCTTGTACGTGGAAACGAAAGGCCTTTCAATTTGCAATTTAATTTATTTCACCAAGTTTCCTCCTCCGTTGAAGGTTTTAAGGCAAATCCACCGATCCGCTCTAATGTGCGGGAATGGATGCGAATGGCGGGGCAGTAGAACAAACTTAAAAGGGTAAATACTTTTCGAACTACTGCAAGTGTTCGTATGCTGTTCGACGTGGTGTAAGGAAAGGCGAACGGAAAAAAGAGGGATGAATAAAAAAATCATCTCATTCTTCGGGATACTTTCTCATCTTTAGCTCTGCAGTAACTCTTGCTACTCTTCGGTCCTCCATCCGTGGCCATGTCTCTGTCTCGTGGTGTCTCAGTTCAGAGGATAAATTGAAAAACACCCTTGAGCGGTTGAATAAATTAAGAGAAAGTATTTGTTTACGCTTTTCAGTCCGTACTTTGTAAACTGTCGTTTAATTTCCTCTAAAAATAAAACGAAGCGAAAACAAAAACGATGGAGCGCTATTAAAAGCGTTTTATTGATAAGATCCAGTGGACTTTGTGTGTGGAGACGACTGGGTTCGTATTCGTCATTGTTGCAGGAAGTATGCATCATTCAACGAAAAGATTCATCGAAGCTTGCGTAAGCTTGGACGTCTCTCCGTTCTTTACCGACGACTGCTTATGCTCTTGTTGCAATGATGTCGATTTCTAATTCGCCTAGTTTTTTTCACAAAGTATTGCACATCTCAGCGCATTGCCTTCGGGATCAGTGTAGTGTCCGCCAGGCTAAGACAGTGGCTTCTAGTGGTGATTTAAATAATTTGAAAGTCTGTATAGCCCATAGAGTACTTTTAGCTAAGAAAGTTAGTATGTTGTTGTGTGAATGTTGCGCGGCTGAGGATGGAACATTAAGATATGCTAAGATCGTTGTGAAATTCTGGTCAAGACCATTCTTAAATGCCGCCATTCTTTTCTTCTTTTTCTTGTGGCGCTACAGTTCGCAGTGAACCTTCAACGCAAACAGGACCAAAGATTGAACGCTGAACTTATCTCTCGAAGAGATCAAGTGCGTCTTCATCCGCTCTTGAGATAGTCCAAGCTTCCGCGCCATACAGCAGGACAGGGATGATCAAGGTCTTATATAACGTGAGCTTGGTCCTTCGAGAGAGGGCTCAATTGCCTCTTGAGACCAAAGAAACTGCGATTGGCAAGCGTTCTTCTGCGTTTAATCTCGGTACTGATGTTGTTCGTACTATTAACCTGGGAGCCAAGGCAGATGAAGTCCCTTACTACCTCGAAGTTGTAGCTGCCTATGGTGACGTTCTGACCGAGACGTCGATATTGTGTGTCCTTTCTTGATGACAGCATATACTTTGTTTTGCCCTCATTCACCGCTAAACCCATTTTTGCCGCCTCCGTCTCAATACAAGCAAACGCTTCATGGACGGCTCGCTGAGTTCGGCCAATCACGTCAATGTCGTCCGCGTAAGCACGCAGTTGAACGGACTTTTGGAAGATCGTGCCTCTGGTGTTTACGTTTGAGTTTCGCACGATCTCCTCAAGTATGATGTTAAAGAAGTCACATGACAGCGTGTCGCCTTACTTAATACCTTTTCTGATATTGAAGGTCTCGGTGAGTTCGTTACCGACCTTGATGCAGCAGTGAGAGTTCTCCATCGTCATCCTGCACAACCTAACGAGCTTGGCACGTTAGGTTGTGCACACTGCCATATGCGGCCTTAAAGTCGACAAATAGGTGGTGGGTGTCGATCTGCATCTCTTGGGTTTTTTCAAGAATCTGACGTAAAGTTAATTTTTGATCGATGATGGACTTCCGAATCTTGAAACCGCATTGATAGGGACCAATTATGTTGTTGACGAATGGGTTCAGGCATTCACACAAAATGGCAGAGAGTATCTTGTACGCGATGTTAAGGAGGCTGATTACTCGATAGTTGGCGCAGTCAAAGGGGTCTCCTTTCTTGTAAGCCGGACAAACGACGCTATGATTCCACTTATCGGGCATGATTTCCTCCGACCATATCTTGCAGCTGAGAGCTTTAAACAGTCCCGCGAACAATTCGTCCGCTCCAGCAGCTATGTTGACTTCGTCTAAGCCTGGGGGACGGAATTCTCGTCTGTCTCTCTCCTCATCGTTCAGATTGACGCCCTCATCGCCGTTTAACAGTCTACAGAAGTGATCTTTCCAGATTCACAGTATCTCTACTACCACATGGCAAAAATGACATACGAAAGTTTTGCTTCCCTAATTGTAGCAATCACTGTAGTAGATGTCGCAGTTTTTCATCTTTCTTTGCCCGTACCTTCCATTGCATTTCCTGGATGGCTGTAATGTCTGATTTTTGGTAGTCCAGGGCCTCTCCTTCAGGGATCTCACATTCCACGTGCAGAACCGAAAAACATTATCCTTTAATCGTTTGCTGGGGTCGTCAACAGTGAGTCCGTCCATATACAAAGCATGTTGTTGGTTCGTAACCGTGGTGTTTTTACGTGGTAGGCATGCACATCCTACAACTGGTAGGCCAGGCTCAGGCAGACGGGGATCGCTGATGGCCATCCACAGGTGCCATTTGGAGGCTTTATATCAACTTGACTTACAATGGATGTTAGATGTAGCATCTTGCCTTGTGCACATAAGCCCATGCCCCCAACGTCAAGTACCCACAAATGGTTAAACTAACTACGTTCTGCGGTACTCCTTGAGCCAGTGGATTTTATAGACACCATTACCATTGATGGAGTAGACAAAGGGGCACTATCACGTTATTTCACAAATTTGCTAAGGACATTCGGTCTTCCCCGGAACGTAATCAAGGCCACATTGTATCTTGTTTCCATGTCCAACATTCAAGCAGTATTCTGACCTTAAATGATCAGTCGAGTCCTTACAAGCCTCGATGCACAAAAAGTGCTGATAATTTATAGAAATAAACTAGATGGCTAAGTAGGCAGTGAAAGAAACAAACAAAGCAGGCACCCGCTGATGGTTATTACTACCGTCTGTTGTGAAATTAATGCACTGCAAGGCACAACGTCAAAAGAAAAAAGTGTATGATTATGTTTAAAATCTAAATTTCCTTTGATGGGCTAATGCAAAAAAACCTCAACCAGAAGCGCTTTCTCGCACAGTGCTCAAAGGCGCCACAAAGGCGCTGGAATTGCATTCTCTTTGACTGCTCAATGAGCGTCCACCTGCGCCGTCGTCTTTCCACATTTTCTACCCACCAATGAATGGAAAACTTCCATTTTTCCACCGACAAAGGATACCAAAGTGAAGAAACTTAATTTTTTCGTCGATTATGCTGCACTGCACCAGCCAGTGCGTTAAGATCAAAAGGAAAATTAGTTAATTTCAAACCCGTCCACACAGAGGGAAAATGTTTAGTTAATTTCACCACTTTTTTTGTTTCCATTTGGCTTGCGCCATTTTCACGACACGATCCGTAATGAGCTGCAGTTGAAAGTGTTCCCAAGTAGTGTGGTGCGAAGGAAGGACTCTCCGCTGTGTCGGTGTTCGAATTAATGCTTGCTCACCAGGGCGGTTTTCGAGTACAGCCAACAAAAGCACTCAAGAGAACATCTCCCCACACCCGCTCACTCATTCTCACACATTTTCACTTTAAAAAAGAATTCTCCGCTGTGTGCCCGGTCGTCATTGGCTTCAGCTTCACTTTCCTTAAATTTCATTCACCGCCCAGCCCCATCCGGCCCAAAACCATGCGCGCCACTATCGTCGAGTATATTAGGAATTTCTATTCGGACTTCGTTCAGTTGGTGCGATGCGAGGAGTGTTATGAACTGAACTCCTTTGGCGAGAAATTCATTTTAATTTATATGCATTGTCGTCGGTCTTATAACTTTAAATGGACTATTAGTACAACCCCATCCCGGACGACGACGACGACGACCAGACCCACTGTGTGTCTTTAGCGAGAACCAAGGGAAAGACCTTAAAATTTTACGAAAAATCATAATTATTCCTTTTGTTCGTTCGCCTAGTTCGCATACCCTTTTGTCAAATTAATTACTCAAACTTTGTTTCGACATTGCCCTTTGGGGTTGGGCTGTGGTTGTCAAATAAATTTCTTACATGGTGAACGCTGTGGAAATTCGTTAAATGCTTCGCCGAATCTATTTGTATGCGCGTCCTCGTGTGTGTATGTGGGTGCGAGGAAAATGAAGAAAATTCATAAGAGAGAAAGAGATAGAGAGAGAGTACGAGGACTGAAACCAAGAGTAATTAAAGAACACATTTATTACGGAACTTTGTCCATATTGCATGTGAAATTAGTTTCTCAATCAAAAAAGTATGACGGAAGAAAATAGGATTCTCCTGCGCGCCTTCTTGCGAAGTGTGGGGGAGGCCGCGTGGGATGTTGTACGTACATACATAATGGAATGTCATCAATTTGCCAGCCATTTCATTTGTAATCTCCTTACGGTTGTTAGCGCCTGGACATTCTGTGGTTCCGTTCGCAGGGACATATTTTTGAGAATATTTCTGTTGTTTTGCTGCTTATTGCTGTTCTGGTGGCCGTGTAAGAAATCATTTTACTGATGGTCCCCCTACTTTGTGCCGGCGGACTATTGTAAAGTTAAAGTTTTTCTGTCGTCTCTTCGGAGAAGTTTCTTCGAGTTATGGACTCGAGTTGTATTAGTTCGACAAAAGTTTTTTAGTGGCTTCGTGGAAGAGGAAAAACAAAAAAGTTAGAAGTTCGTGGGAAACAATACCGGGTGGCGATGTACACATTTAGAAGTGAAATGAAAGATGTCTCCGAGATCAGGTACAGTGACATCGCGTCCGTTGAGCGGTTTAATTAGAAGACAATTCGAGTAGTTATTCAGCTGAAGCTTCCCTGCCAGGTACCCCGGCAAGACATACAACCATTTTGACTGAGCCAATTATTGTGCCACAAGATTCATTTACATCCCGTACAAGAAGTGAACTGGCATTCTCCGCGATGGCTGACTTCTTTAATTGTTATGTTACAGCACCTGTCAACTTTATGAATGACTTTCAGTTGACAAACTCATTCGAATAGTTTGTCATTTAGTCTGAGTACTCTATTATGACCACCAAGTCGCCATCCAGTAACTTATGCGAAAAGAAGCCAACCACAATGGCGGTTAGGTACTCATCTTCATGATTCTCAGTCTGCCTCAGACGCTTACTTGCTATCTCTTAGCGGAGTGGCCAAGTATTTCAATTTCCTACTTATTTGGGTGCAAATCATATATGGTCAACTGGCAGAGGATACCCCGTAACCAAACAACTATGGCCTCAGCTGGATCCCGAAAGATCACTCAAGTTGATCAACATGAGCAGGCCTAATCTTAGAATGCTCATTGGTAACAGGGCACTACGCAATTGGTACCCACGCCTCTAGAATAGGTCACCTTTTAAATGACTTCGGAAGAAATTGCAGAGAATATGATGTGGAAGGGTCCAATGCTCACCTTTATGCAATTGTAGTGCTCCCTCATACCGCACATACAGACTTCTAGAAGCCTATCACACAATAACCTGAACGAAATAAACAAAATAAAAGTCAATCATCACCTTCGCTTTATAAAAAGCTCCAAATTGTTTTCTGATTAGATAGACAGATCCGAGTCGTAGCACAATGGGCCAATACTGGCTTAAACGTGGTTGTTGTCCCCTTGCACAGCAGACATCCATTTCAACCTAACCTTTCGCAGACTAGCGGTTGCTAGGGCGACGATCTTACAAAAGAAACTATGATCAGTATACGCGGACTCGTGCATTAAAATTGAGCAGCGATCAACTATAGACAAGATTATTTGCCTAGAAAAGTTAGCGGCTGTAAATGGGGTGTGGCGGTAGAGGAGGTCCAGACGAAGTAAATGCTGTCCTCGAGAAAGAATATCGATGTCTTGGACGACGCAGCAGATCACTCTCCCGCCTGAAATGATGTCCAAATGTGAAGAAGACGTTGAAGGCGATGTAGAGCCTCTATAGTCGTTGCAAGAGTTGCAATCGCCATTTTTGTAGCTGAGGAAGCTGATATGCTCGTTGAGAGGGGTTGGGTATGGGCGTAGTCGTGTTAAAGGCAATGTAGAGAGTCCGTTGATCGAAAATGGAAAGGGCGGCTGGAGAACAAGATTTCAGTAAAAAAATCATCTTCTGGGTGGAAGACCCAATTTTTACTGTATTTTTTTGTTGGCAAAAAACTTTATAGAATTTATTGATATCCGTCAGGGCGATAACTTCGGATCTTATTGTTTTGCGAAATGAAGGAGTAGACAATGTTGCGGTAATGACCTCACGACAGTAAAACATATTTCTCAAAACGAGTAAATATTCGATAAAGAGACTTTAGACCTTACGTTAAGAACGGAGTTACTACGACCGTCTTCAGCAATAATTCAATCGAGAGTGAGTAAATTGTAACGACAAATCCACCACAGCACCGAGCTAGTCCAATTTACTCAAAAGAGAAAAAGAGCTGAACACAGGTACTGCTTTCTGTCAGGATCCACAAGCTACGTTTTCAACAAGTCAGTGCCACTCACACAGTCGATTGGTGGCAAAGTCCTAAGTCTGTGTAAACAAGTCAACCATTTTGAACAAGCCCGAGACCAAAATTCGAAACGTTTTTGCAGGAAAAAACGCCGAACGTATGTGTAGTTGAATTATCAAAAACTAGAACAACTGCATTGAATAACATTTACACAGTTGCACACTGTGTTACTGCGCTTCGTCGGTACTGAACCAATGCTTCCGAGTGATTGACACACTCCTAGCCTCTGGGATGTAGGATACAGCAACATATACTCAGCAACACTAAAAGCTATTCAACAAGTTGTAATGACTTAATCAGAAGCATAACTGCAAAAGTTTGCCCTTAGGGTGGGGAATTATTTTTCCTCCTATGGTCCATAGTAGTAAATGAAGTGATTTCCATCCTCAGCAAGGAAAACTTCTATGTCGAAGAATATGTTGATGATATTGTTGGATCTACTACAAAGAGTAATTGGAGCATGGAATCAATGCAAATCACAAAGAGAGTACCATAGTAGCCTTCACCAGAAGAAGAAACACACAAACTAACAAACTCTCTTATGTGATAGAAAATAGTTCTTAAAAGGGGTCAGACACCTAGGCTTAATACTACGAAATAGTCTTGTGAACCGGCAACAGTCTCACTGGTCACAAATGAGGCGTTAACCCCAAAATATCTCACTGACTATACACAGCCGTCGTCTGACCAATACTCACATACGCTGCACCAGTCTGGTGGTATAAAACAAACAACTGCACAAGCCAAACCCAAAAATCTACAAAGAGTAGCTTGCGTTATATGTATGTAAATAAACTATGATCAAGGCCTACACGCTCATCACAGAGGGTGACTTAATAACAGCCTAATCCACACTGACACTAATATAGAAGGTCACTCTCCCCTCATCGACATAACTGGGTGCAAAACAGACCCATCTTTATCCGCGAGTCCTTCATCTGGTACACAAATGGCTCCAAGACAGACGAAGGCGTTAAGGCCGGAGTATACGCAGTAAATACCAATACCCATATAGGTAGACATTCTTACTTACTTTCTTATAAGACATGCGACCAGAGCCTGAGCAATTGCTGCCTTCCATCGGCGACGGTTCTGGGCACGCTGCTTCCAGTCATCAAGGGCAAGCTGTCTTACATCCGCGATGACTAAGTCTCTGTACCGGAGATTCGGTGTTACTCTCCTTCTCGAACCAGGAGGCTCGGATTCGAAGACCGTCTTTGATGGCGCGTTGCTGTCCATGCGCTCGATGTGGCCGGGCCCATGTAGTCGACGGATTTTTGCTCTCTGGACTTGTACATACACATCCTGGTACGGCTCGTAGAATTCGCGGTTGCATCTTCGCCTCCATTCTCCTTTCTCCCAGACGGGACCATATATCGAACGTAGAATATATCTTTCGAATGCACAAAGGATCAGCTTGGCAAGATACGAGCTTTGTGAACCAAATTTGTGGTCCTTCGAGTCAAAAGTTTCGACCACATTTGTTTTGGAAAACCGAAGTATAATTGGTTGCCTAGGGCGATTTGATGTCGGATCTCCACTCCTATGTCTTTCGTGGAGTTTACGTTTGTCCCAAAGTAGACAAACTCCTTTACTACCTCGAAATTGTAGATGTTTCGATTATTATGTTACGGCCGAGGTGGTGTGCGGCGGATCGTCTCTTGCTCGACAGCATATATTTATCTTATCCTCGTCGACCATAAGACCAGCTCGTTTCACCTCTTCTTCAGTTGCAATGAATGCTTACACAGAAGCGCGTTGGGACCGCGCGATAATGTCGATGTCATCAGCGTATTCCAACAGCTACACTCACATGTAGAAGATAGTACCTTCAGTGTTTACATCTGCCCGCCGCACTGACATTGCCAGTACTAAATTGGAGTAGGATCGACTTTTTTGAGAATGGGGCATTTGGAGTTGATACCTATTGACTACTAGTTTTAAGTTGTCAGCAGTCACTAAGCCATGCACTAAACATAAGTATTCGAGCCAAGGGTATGCTTGAATCTCTCGCAGCTTACTGCTTGTATGGAGACCGGGAACTACGATGCACTGTTCACCGGGAACTACGATTAATGGATTCTCTAGAAGAGATTTTTGAGATTGGTCACCCTCTGTGCAGCATGTTATTGAAGTAGATTGCTAGATTAAACAACGATCGTTTATTTAATACCGGAGTGTCACACGCTTCATATAACACCTCCCCTGAGATCGTGTAGACTACACCTCATGTAGTACGTTTTTCAATCAGCTTAAGTCAAAATAAATAGGAACAGTGTCATCACAGTTTATCGCCACAACTTCATCTGAATACAGCCAGATTTGAACAACGCATGTGAACCAACCAACGCGTGGCATAGCAACCCCGATGAAGCACGCCCCCCAGTCGCCTCACCACGTCACCCCACATTTTCCCCGAGCTCATGCAGCTTTTTCTAAGTACACACACTTTGCGTAGCGACATTCTGTTCGATACTTGCACATTCACTCTGTGTATCCACATGAATTTTAATTTATTTTCCATCGACGTGACACAACGAATAGGAACATCCTCAAATAAGGGTGTGTGCAATTAGAATTTCGCATGCTTACCAAAAAAAAAGGGAAACAAGCATCTTAACCAGGGTCCTTCATTGAAACCGTATGTGGCCACGTCTGTGTACACACACAACATCTGGGCGGGAATGGAATCCGATTTGTTCTTGTTCCAGGCTAATTTGCTTGCGTGGCAATTTGGTAAACTTCTGAATATTCGTCGTTCCGTTTGAAAGTCACCTTCTCGCACAAAACAAAAGGACATTCTTGGGGGTGGCTCTGTTTCCCCTCGGCCTCCCCGTCCAACGCCAATGAAATAAATTAAATTCATATAACCTTCATGCATGTACCCACAGATTTGATGTCATATCAATGTGTATGCGCAGGAGGACATCCCGGGCGGTGAGCCCTTCTACGAGGGTTAACGAAAATAGTCCAAACTTATGTCGAGTGCTGCGAGGATGTGGCGTGCACAGATGTCAACATGGTAATTTTCGATTCGTGAGATCGCACACATGACTGTGTGTGTCCGGATCGGTGCGTAACATATTTCTTCCTCGCATCTTAGCGCGTGTGTGCGTGTGTGCGTGGGTGGATGGGGCATACGTAACAATTTTCTGGCGAAATCCCTCTCGCCTTACCGACGAGTTAATTTGAACAAAATTATCGGGGTTAAACCTTTGTCCTGGAAATTTACGACCGAATAGAGATTACACCTTAATTTTCACCTCGATGGGGTTATTAAAACGTAGAAAGAGGGTACCCCGAAGGTGCCGGTTGTTTCGGTTGTGCCGGCGGTATTGCTGGAGGGCAGGCTCCATCCAAGGCGCTGATGTAAGGTGCTGAAGGTGAACAGAGGGAAAAAAAACAAAACGTTGTTTTCGAGTTAGCAAAAGTGGTTATTACAAGGATTCAAGGAAATCCTTTTTGTTACGTTTCTTTTCATTACCCGCGCCTTCTTTAATGCTCCTAGCTGGCTGGGACCTACGGTGAGCTGTGGAAATCTCATAAAATTTGTTATTTATGCCTTGGGTGGTGTTTCAGCGCCTTCCGCCTACACTCACGCCTCTCCCGCTCACGGTCGTTCACGCAACTTCCATCTATGCAAGGGACTTTGATTGTCATTTTCTTCGTCTTGCTATTGTTGAACTCGGGCGGGAGGGAAGACACAGTCATTTATCCTCACGGCCTATGTGAGGTGTAATGAATGCGCAAGGCATACTTTTTCTCCTGCCATGCACACAAACAGACGCTCGCTGGGCGGGTGGGCGCCACCTTGTGTGTGTTAGGATGTTGTGATGGCAATTTAACATGTTAATTAGGGCGCCCATGCAAATGAATGTCTTGTCGTCGTCAGAATCGTTCTCGTCGTTGTCGGTGTCCTCCTCTCGCCGATGCGGTGAATTGTGGACGGTTTGTTCGGTGGAATGAATGAATCTCTGTGCGTTGTAGACGCGCAATTGTCTTACGATTGTACAGCCATGTGTATGCACACTTAGGTGTCTGAAATGAAATGAATTAATGATAAAGATGTAGTAGTCGGAAGTTGATGAACAAACATTGAGGATGTGAGCGGTGTGATGGATTTCTGCCGGGTCCTGGTCCTGGTCCTCCGCCGAAGTCAAAATTTTATGCAAATCTAATGAGTTATTTTGCTTGCTTTTCCTTATTGGGACTACCAGTGCTAGGACTGCGGCAGCTCCTGGCTGTTCGGCTGTAAACGTAATGGCTCCGAAGGTTCCTTGATTAAATCAATTGGAGAAAGTTGTGACTTATTACTTATTCTATGGTTCATTAATTCCTGTGGAATTTTCGGGCGGGATTCGTATAATTGCCGGAGTTGATGGTTGGAATATTGAATTTTATTTAAATATTTGCTCTATGTTGCTGCTGTGTGTTTTGGGGCGGCGGACTGGGGCGGAGAGTTTTCCGTTTTATTCCGAGTTGTATTTAGCGCCTGCAAAAGCGTTAAGAGTTAATTATTTTGTTTACCCGCACCGGGAGGGGACTGTGGGGGAATCGTTAACTATATTTGGCATTTTTATGTAAATTTACTGGAACAACTTTGAGAGTTTGTTTTGTGTTCGCGCAAGGGATGGAATGGCAATGGCAACGAGGGAAACACGAGGACGAGGAGCATTCACTGATTTATGAATGCCACCGTTGAAGATGTGGATTTCTTGTGTATTTTGATGTATCCCTTTGTGATTTCTTCGGGGAATTTGAATGGGGAGGGAGGATTTGAAATCACAAAGGGTGCTTTTACACTCAATTACGAAAGACTTGGGTTTCCATTCCGTCAGATTTTAGGAAGTGCCCGCAGCGAATTCTTAAAATGGGTCAAACAAGAAATGTATACCCTTTCATCTATCGTTCGGGTGGTTGGGAAAGGTCTCTGGCACGAGGTTGCCAAAGCGGCCGAAAGCAAATTCACGATGGATCCAATTTTAATGTGATTGGAAGCTTAACTGATTGCTTGTTGTGTTGTGTATTTGGTTGTTTAAGAGACTAAATTAAGAAACCAAAAAAAAAGCGGGTTGAAAGAGAGAATAAAGAAAAACTGCTGATGGATGCAGCGGATATCATAACAACGTAGGGATTCTTTCTTGCGGAGGAAAAAGCTGCTCTTGGCTTTTAAAAAGATGATACAAATGATCATCGTCATCTTCAGTGACAAGCATGAACCACTACAAAGAGGGGCGTGGTAGTAAAGCACACAGGAGAGTTCTACAACCCAATCGATCCTTCATCATCGACCCTACTTCATAAGTGGCTGTGCTCTGACGGACCAGCCTTGTTTTTGGACTTGGTCCAACAATCCAGCTATGTTAGCTCTCGAGTAACTTCTGGAGTTGTATACAAGGCAACTTGCGGAAGTCGTCATTTTGGGGAAATTACTGCCAAGTTAACAAACCATCTCCGTTTAAAGAAACAGCTATTCAACGTCGCACACTGCCGTGTTTGTTACCATACCAAGACATTTCACCTTTGCAGCTTGCATTGGCGATCTCATTCATCCCATGAGTAGCGTCAGCACTCCAATTCTGCATAATGGACGTGGTGTGTAGTGATGGGCGCATTCGAATGATATCTCGAGTGATAATCGATTATTACAACATCTCGATTTTCAATCAATCACACGAGTGACTACTAATCACGCGAATGACTACCAACCACTTGCATGGCTTCTAACTACTAACGCAAGAGAAATCGATTAATGTATCAACAGCGCGAGAATGAGTAACAAAAGATTCTTGTTGCGAGGTACTGATCAGGAACATGAGGAGAATGAAAGTGATTTGCGACAAGTTGTTTTTAAACGATTCGGTGAGATGGAAACAAATAAAACAGACTCACTGTTGTTGTTGATGTTTTTTATAATGCACCGAGTAGTGGGGTAATACTTGTGTTCTTTTCCCCTGCGATTTGCTTTCATTCTGATGTTCATTCTACGTTCCTGATGAGTATTTATCGAAGAGAACTATGTGTTACTTGTTCTTGCGCTGAAGTAAGACAATTATCGAGTTATCTTGTGTTAGTAGTTTGTAATTAGTTAGTAATCACTCGAGTGATTAGTAGTCATTCGAGAGATCATTCGATTATTAAAATATCTCGATTACTAAAGTCTCGATTCTTAAAATCATTCGATTATGCAAATCTCTAGTCAGTACTCTTTCTGAGTACATACATGGTAGAGCCGACTTGTCACCTGAACCCGTCTATACAGACCGTGCGATTCTGCTGATGTTGGTGGAGGAGAGTTTGGTAACTCATATTATGTCATCTGGTGATTGATGGATGATGGTGGATTTAGAATAAAACCAATAACTTTGCTCATTGCGAGCTGCTTAAAAATCGATCCAGCTTGTCTAATTAGACAGGAAAGCTAAATATTTCTCCCACAATCTCGAGACTGCGATGAGTCTCCACTAACATTTTAAGTGCATTGAACAGGCTTTTGGGATCATTAACTAAAATTTGTTCAAGTTAAACTTCATTCCAGCATCAGCACATGTGGTCGCAAGCCTATTCAGCATGTACTGGAGTTTCTTCTGTGAGGATGACTAAATCATTTGCAATAAAAACATGACTTGACCCTCAATTCTACCTATGCTGACACTTCCTCTTTCTTCTTCTTATTCTTAAAGTCCGAGGTGGACCTGGGCGCCGGACTGCATTTAACGTGCGTCCCCAACCACCACAATTTCTTGCAGGTGTCTGGAGTTTCTAATGAGAGAATCCTAGTTGAGTCCAGGTTTACCTGGACTTGTGTCTTATGTAGTCTTGTCCCACAAGCTCAGAGAAAAAAATGTTTAGGGTCCTGACTCATGTACTTTGTACAACCCATATATTTCGTTGTTGAACATTCTCCAAATGCCATCAACACAAACAAGACCAAAGATCGCTTTTGATATGGTGCATGCCTTTGCTTCGGAGATGAACACGGCGACGATCAATATCTTGTAGAGAGTCAACTTGGTCTACCGAGATAGGGCTGCGGCCGAGCAATTGTCCGGATCGATCTTCGCAAGAATTATATTAAAAAAGTCACTAAACGCGTCTCTTTGTCTAAGAACTTTTTTGACATTCAGGGTCTCAATGAGTCACCGATCTTAATTGAGCAGATATAGTCAAATTCAGTCTCGTGCTTGTCAGAAATGTCAATGATGAATAGTTGAAGTGTGGCGATTTGCATTACTCAGGATCGGTCATTGTGTGAAGAAGTTTGTTATGGACTTCTCCGGCTAGAAACCGAACTGATGGTTTCCGATTTTTTTCCAGCGCTGACATAAAATGGAGATCTTATAGCTATTAGCAATGTTGGTTGCAGGTGGTTGTGACGCATAGAGCGCAGAAAGAATTCGGGCAAAGAGTTCTAAATTCCAAACCTATACAACACCGCATCAGAGGAATCTTATATCTAAGGAAGCTGGCACAAGTGAGGGCATATTTATACTAACTTGTTGTTCGCAAAAGGATGTAGATACCCACTAAGCGCTGATTGGTGTGCCTTAGATACTCCATGGGACATCACCCCGAGAAATAAGAAAGAAAAGAAAGAGTTGCTATGGACAATGGCTTGTATCTGGCTCATAACTCGAATAATGTTGCCTTATCGTCTATGTTCGTAACATTCTAAGCTCGACTTCATAGTTGGCTGATGCTACAGTAGGTGGTGGACTCACTCACTTAGCCATACAGGTTTTATCTTATTTTCCCGAATAGCCTTTAAGCCTCGCCATCGCATGGTCAAAGAGCCCAAATTCAGATTAGGTATAGGTAATTTTCACGATATCAGGGCAATTACAACAGTCATCAAATAGCTTCGCTGCTATAACTCCACCAAAGCATCGCACAGCCTCCTCGACCCGTCACATATCTCTTCACCCGCTAGAAGTGACAGCAAGTACCCACTCCAACAACACATTACCACCAAATCCATATATCGATGGCCCGAGGGAAACGACATCACAATAGCGGGACGGCAGTGTACTGGGAGGGGCGCAGAGGAAACCGTCAAAACCGGAAAAGGATGCGAATACAAAAGAGAACATTTGCGAGCATGGGCGTTCCATCAAAAGTTCCGGAAGGAAACATGTGTGCGAGAGGCCTCTTATCAAGAAGCAGAAGCTCCTTTATTCTTTAGAAATGAGAGATAATCTGTGGATTGGGGGTGTGGCGGCAAATGTAATGTCATTATGTGTGTGTTTTCTCTCCCCTGACTCGCCCGACCGACCGATCAGAGCCCCCCGTCGTCATTGTCATGCTTCAGGGCTCCGTCACGAACACCATCACTTCATGACGAGACGCAGGAAGAAGAAGAGCGAATCTAATCAAAATATATTGTGCAATTTAATTTCGTCCCGAAAAGGCAAAAATACGCAACAAAACGAAGGAGAAGAAATCCTGTCGGAGCGGTACAGACTGGCTGGCTTCAAGGTGCCGTAAGGATGTTGATGTTCGTCGTTTTTTTTTTAAGTTGTTACACTACGAAATGCGAGAGTAATTCCGCTTATGTATCGTCCTAGGGGTGACTTCCTCACTTCGCCGAGAGGATCCTCGCCAATTTTTTGTCCTATTTAATTTAGACAATTGCACCCCTTATTGCCGGATCTACGTCGTGTCGTCGTTTAACAAGAAGTGAGCGATTTTCCCTTTTTTTGCGTTGTTTTTTCTTCTCTCTATATTTCCCTCTTTGTTTTCTTATTTTTAATAGCTCACTTCGTCGTTTAGGTACATCCCGGTAGCTGAAGGAAAAGTTTTAATCAAACTGGTGCTAAAACTTCAACCGTGTACCCACTCCTATCTAGTACACCCATTAATATATCTGTATCCAAGTGCATGCGATACACATATATTTTTTTTTTCTTCCCCTATTTCATACTATGATTGTGCGTGGAAGAAGTTACTTTTGAGATTGTTCATGAATTAGCGAAGAGAAAATCATGTTTCAGTGCTCCTGGGCTCTTGTTGCTGGAGAAGGAAAAGTGTAAGCATGAGATTTAGGAACATAATTGGATGGCAGCGTGGGCGTGGGCGTGGGCGCTTGTAAAAGGGTTGATATTGGCAGTATCATTTTGCTGATAAAACAATTTTCTCTCTAAATTCCAGTTTTCAAATAAGAAAATTAAATCAAAACTCTCTCAGGGCTACTGCGTTATGAAGCAGAGGAGATGCTGCCAGCAGTTGATTGTGTCTTGGGATGGGTGGAGGGAATAAATGTAGTAATCCTTGGATTGGAGAACTGAGGAAATTCCTCAATTAGAGCAGTTTATTGTTGGCGATGAAATCGATGGCTTGTAGGGTTTAGTGCATCTTGGAGAAACTTCTTTTGTTGGTTGTTATGGATTTGAAATCAATGTGCTTCCTGTCTAGGTACATAGATAGGTAGTGGGCACCAGGGCTGGAACATCAAAACCTGGCATATTTCAGTTAATCCTACAAAGTCGAAGAGGATGATAATAAGGAATGTTGGGCGCAGGTGCTCTCGCACTGAGGGGTTTCAATGAGATGAAATAGATATTGGAGGGATCTTTCACAAGGGATGCCCGGACTTCGACAGTTGATAGCTGCGATATTGTTGAACTGAAATCTGTCAAATTAGCAGCCATTTATTCATTCTGTTTTGCCAACTTACTATGAAAGGGCACAACAGGTGTCCTTGTAGGCACTTATAAGGTAGCAGGTGTATGCGAATATGGCACAAATCTTCTTCTTCTTTGATTGGCGCTACAGTCCGCGTTGGACTTATGTCTCAATCAACGTACCTCTCCAGCCAGCATGATTTTTCGCCAGCTGCACAGAACAAGTTGGTTGAGGTCTTGCTCGTCCTGGGTGCTTCATCTCGTTCGAAGACGCCCGTTGCTGCGTTGTTCCAATGGCTCGGTATCGAAGACTCTTCGGGCCGGATCAGTGGTGTCCATGACCTAGCCATCTGAAGCGTTTGATTCATAGACGCCTGATACGGTGCAAGCCGTTGTACAGCTCGTGCAGTTCGTGACTGAATCTTCATCTCCAGACGCCATCAAAGCAAGCTGGACCACAGATTGCCCAAGAAGACATTTCGAATCTATGGCACTCACATACATGAACGATGGTGTACACATTGCACACATAATTGCATCGATAGGCCTTTCAAACGAAAATAAATGTCGATGTCTCACACACGCTTTTGTTTTATTTGAATACAAGGATAGGACACATGCCGAGTTAAAGCAATGAGGTGTTATATGGGATTGCCAAGAAGTGCCTGAAACTGCCCCATGAGGCAGTTCGGGCTTAGTCAGTCCTGTTTATTAAACCATTGTGATCGCGATATGCTTTAACCGGAGTTTAAAAGTGATTCAGTGTGACAAAGAACAGACTTACTCTTACTACTTCTATCACTGCCCCACCCTCTGATCACTCTAATAATACATCTTTCATGATCTTGAGCATCTTCTTGTAACATCTTCCAATGGACATAACAATTAGTTCACGTACAGTAAGTGTATAGCAAGAAAGCCATTAAAATGGATTATTGTGTGTTTCCGATGACACCGAAAGTCTTCGAACATAACTCTTCAATGAGTCGTTATGCATTGGCATTGACATGCCGCATTATTGAACTATAATAAATTCTTTGGTCCTAAGGTTATATTCCTGTTAACTTGGCATTCATATTAAATTTAGACTCGAACATGAGTCATGAGGAAGTCAGTTACAGACCACTTGAGACCAGATGTTAATAGCTGCATCAATATCACGTCTGATGTGACAGGCAGGACAAATTAAAAGGCATGTGAAATTATTGAACTAAAATTTATTTCATTGTTATATTTTTGTACCGATTTCATGGTGGTCTGGTCTACTAGGTACGTCCCGTTGTGGTCTTACTGCCAACGCTCAGCATGTATGCCCTTGATAAATCAATATTGTACAACTAGTAAATTTTGGACAGGAACAGAATGACATGATTGACACAATCAGCAAAAACAAGAACATTATGTGGCAGGTGTTCGTAGCTCGTAACTCGGACGTCGTTTAGATGTGCCTTAACTTTTAGCATTACCACAAAAATCTGTTGCTTCCTATCAATTAGGTTTTTAGTGCGAAGGAGTGTGGGTAAATCTTGAAAAAATTCTAAACAAAGGGCGATCGTTACTCACAGCCCTTTCGTCAGTCTCAAGGATGCCTGCATAATCAAACCGGGCCTAAAAAATCACTACCGAGGGGTAAAATAAAATTAAGCAAAATTAAAAAAGAGGGAATAGAGACCTATTACGAAGTACGAAAAGGTTAGTTTTTGTTTGCCGTCATTCAGTATTCTATATTTGTCTGTCCACGGTGGGAACATCCATTAGGCTGTAGAAAGACCAAAACCCAAGCAAAATGAACTCCGTGAAATTACTTATCTATGCCGTTAAGCAAACAACTGTTGCGTTCGAAGACAATACTAAACCGATTACTAGATGCCAGCCAATATGCCCGGAATAGTTACTCAAAATTATACTTCCCGTACGAATCACTATAAATTATTTTTAAGTAGTAACTAGGAATCATTTTGTAACTTCTGCAATTTTCTGGAATTTCGTGGTAGCTTGGCGATAAAGCTCGAGTAGATCAAGCACTTGAGTTTGAGTAATCTCTGTCTAGCTGCCTCCAATGTCGACACTACACCACCCTCACAACATTCGCTGTTCTTTTAAATCGATGTTAAAATATTCTGCGCCCAATCGACAAATAACGTTTATTGCTTTATTACTTCAAATCGATGCTGAATCCCGTCGCAGATTAAATCAGGTCATTGCACATCCGTTGTACTGCTGAATGGAATCGCTGCGGTTGTTGTCACTGTCCACTGGTCGACATTTGGTAAATTGCTGACTTATGTTATTGGGGCTCTTGGCACTAATATACCTCTTGTCTTATGTTGCGTTGGCCCTTAGGTTCACAATCAAGGACTCTAGTAAACCCTTTCTTTAATACTTCAATCCAAACAAAATCAAACAATCCACAAAGTATATCTTCTTGCGAAATTTTTGGTTTCCTGGCTAAATACACTTGTAATTCGTTATGCACCAATACTCCGTCGTGCGCATGAGTACTTAGGCAACCACAGTTAAAGTAATATGGGTGGTGCAACAGCCCATAGAGGACCAAGGCCTAGCTTTTCAGCAACGACTCGTGTTTTAGGTCCACTGTTTTCTGAAGAGTGCAGGTCCCCTACAGTTTTAGGCCGACTCCGAACGGCCAAGTTTTGAGAAGCTTTTTCTAGACATTTGAATATTGTCAGTGACTCGGAAGAGGTTTGGCCGTGAAAAATTCGTTTGTTTCCAGGGATCGAGCGTAGAAGTCGGGGTTCACGTGCATTGGGCTCGACACACATACCCACAAGACCATGGGCCACCACCGCGAGTTCACGTATTACCCGTGAAATCAAGAATTCTTCTATACTCCAGCCGCACCCCCATCTTTACCAACACAAAAATAAAATCAAATACACTCATCACCTTGAGGTAGTGAATAGAAATTCCAAAATGATTGAAGTTCATTTCACGTCAATTACAGCAGAAGTTTTGTGAAAAATTGGGATGTCTGAGTTTTTCCCCCCGAAAACCCCTCAAGATTTATGAAGCGTGTACCGCCGAACCATCAACGTGTATCACTTAAGCTGTCAGATTTAAGTTGTTAATTTAGTCCTGCAAGGCAACGAACAATGAAATAATCTCATACCATCTCATCACTCCTGTCTCTCAGCCATGTCACGGGGGGAAACGTTGCGTCTGTATGTTCCACTACTCAGAAACACACTCGTATCATCAAGAGGAAGGATATTTATTCCTTGGAGTTCGCTACCTCCTTCCGAAAATTCTCCTTTGTCTTTCACTCTCACCGTACCGTCCCATCATCACACAGCGACGGCGTGAGGGCAAGAATTTGCCTGTTCCAATTGGGTAGGAAAAAAGGAAACGCGCCAGGAAGTGGTGCGCCATTTGTCGGGAATAGCGTAAAATAAAAGATGAAAAATTCCTACGTGATTCAATTTCGATTCAATGCCATCTGACACCGTAAAAAATTGTTAATGTTTGTATAAAAATGTGTATCCTGTATTCTGGTAGTTTGTTTTCGTTCATTCTCCTCGCTTATACCTTCCGTTGCCGTGCCGTCAATACGCATTGAGTTGGGTCTTCTTTAAGTGTTGTCTTGTTCAGGTACGGGTGACATAAAAGTTTGCGCTTTATCCTGTCTATAACCTGCACGTCGTCGTCCTCGCTTCGTTCGACTTCGTCTCTCCTTTCCGGTGTTTCTGCGCTTATTGATGGCTCTGTATTCGGTGGGAAGAATATAGAAAAGAAAAACAGGAAAACGAAAAAGCGGTGAATGACAAATCATAAAATTAATACCGTTATATTTAATATAACCCAGCACGCCAATCTCGCGGATTGAGGATAAGATGACACAAAAATGAGCGAATTGTATGAGAATTTGCATTTTTCAGGTGGCGTTCGGAGCGAAAAAGCAGCAGAAGCAAGCCCGTCGAGTACACTTGATGTGTACACAGCCCTGCCGCAGGGGTGTAATTCATTACACGAGAAATCTATAAATTTCAGTTATGGCTTATGAATACTTTAAATTTATCAGCGACAGTAGCATTTGCATGTTGATGGTTTTGTCAACGATGATGAATTGAGTCTCTTAGACTTGTACCCTGACGACTTCGATCGTAAACAGTTTTTATCACTTAAGACACAGTCAGAGAAGTTACATCATAAAATCGTAATTCGATGACGAGGGTAGGGCCGCGAATGGTATTCCCTTCGGGTGACAATTTTAATTTTGATGCAAGGTTGAAAGGTTATTCGGTTATTCGGGGCAAAGCAATAAAAAGAGCGTCGATATCAAAGTGAAGGAATACTAATGGCTGGCAATAAGTACTAGTACACCATGCTTTGCATGTGAATAGGAAAGTGGTTGCAAAAATGTGGGTTGTATATTTATGGGGAGCCTCTCTGGGGTTAAATCATTGGGCTTGGAATTGGTCTGTCCTGAGCACCAGTCAGCTTGATCATTTGAAATGGGGCTCCTCATTTATTCGATTGCAACAAGCAAAGGGCACAGACAATTTTAACTTAGCTAATAAAAGTGGTGCCAGGGTACTGTGTTTGAAAATGGGGCTTGAAAGTGACTGGAGTTTTGACTAGAGAGCAATACACAATTTACCAGATTGCTTGAAACATTCTTCGATCATTTTAAAAACGTAAATATGTCTCATTGGTTGATTGCGCAGATTTTTGCATAATGGCAAGCTCTGAGAAAAATGACTTTTGGTACAATTTTCATGGTCAGGATGATCGGGATCCAAAATTGTAATTGTATGAAATGTCCCTATTGAGGTCCGGAACACTGATCTTTAAACAAATCAATCGTAAGAAATGGAAGTCAAAACTAATCCTTAGCATTGGTGCTTGTATGCGCTAAGATTAGGTTATGTCTGTGGGTAGACTTAGGTTGTAGTGGCTGACTGCAGCAGAGCAGTCACACTTAGGCCAGAGTAGGCCCATTGTGATAAAAGGGTAGACTTAGGCCCACTTGAACCCATTTTGATGGCTATGGGTATGGGACCTATGGGACATTCTTTCGCCCCCCTAGTTGCTGTTACGGCAGCATCTGAACATACAGATGTTACAATGTCCCTTCCAGCCACCCAGTTGCCTTGACAAATAGAATTAAGGGGATATTGTATTCTATTATTGTTGTGTCTATCTACTTTCCACTTTCGTGTAGCTTAATGTGTATTACAACAACCTCCAAAACTAGCCTACTCAGAATACAAATGTCGTGTGACGACATTTTATGTTTGTACAATGTTGTTGGCATGTCGCATGGCCAATAGGGGAGCGAAAATCCTTCCCACACTCTATCTGCACTTCCAGCGAAATATCAGCTCGAATTGCCCCAAGCAAAAAAAACAAGGCGAACACATGCTCTATCCCTCCTCAAAGCCAGACCAAAGTTATGTGTGCACGTCTTAAGCCGTTTTTCAACGGATTAGTCGCCAATTTGGAATTTTTTTGTCAAAACCTGAGCCAGTAACTGTGATCTGAGGTAGTTTAACTCTTGGCAACCGATGCTTTGTCAAAACAATTGTGCTTAGGATTTCTGATTCGTGGAGTCGGGGTAGTGCTCTAAAAACTCTTATTTTGCCAGTCCTGCTATATATAGCAGAGAGCGGAACCATAAACAAAACTGCAGAATTGATTCTTGGCGCCTTCGAAAGAAAAATTCTTCGTCGGATGTCTAGTCCCGTCTGCGAGGAAAGTGAATGGAGAAGCTTGGCCACATAGGTCGCATGGACACAAGTGCTCCAGCTAAGGAGCCTGTATAATCAAAATCTTACACAGTTCGTGCGAGGGGAAGAAGAAAACCAAATCTCGGGTATAAATACCAAGTCCTCACGGACGCAACACAGCTCGGTCTAGGCAAATAATAGCATCGTGGCAGGACCATCAATCGTATCTTGGCCTGATAAACAAATCTCAAGACCCAATTTTTCTAATCCTTCCACTACCTTGAAGAGCAGCATTCATTGTTGTGTCAAAAGATGCTGGTTAGTTTTGAATCGTAGACGTCAATGACTAAATGGCACAACAGGCTAAGGCTTATCGATCGTCTGAAGCCATCTTAATTTCGAAGGGACCCAATGGCTTGCTCTTAATGGGAAGATTGTTGAGACTTAGCAACTACCAAATGTTCAACATTATTTAGGCTCAGACCGTCTACGTGTTTTAAGAGTAAGAGTCCAAATCCAGAGGGACAGTTCGGTAAGCAAGAAGCACTTCAGATGAAGCTGATCAGTGAAATATCTTCCTGCAGCACTCACTTAAAAGGTCTATGTAGAGGTCTCTTTCTAGTTTCCTGTTGCTAGTAAACCATCGCACTTCCTTTGAAGGCAGGATATCATTTCTTTGATCTATAAAATAGCACCATAAAGTGATTAGGCGAAGTACTAACATGTACTACACGTGTTAATAATTGGTTTGTGGAAGTTTGAAACGTATTTGTAACTGCCTTTGACTCACGACACGCTGTACTACTGTTTTCCGCTTCATAAAATTCACAACTTTTTCCAACCTCGCGACCCATTTATATTTCTCGGTTACAAAGCAAAATTCCAACCGCAGTTCACATAGCTTTAAAGCAGCAACTTTCTCCTTTTTGTTCTATAAAATATGACTTTCACAACTTTCATGTGTTGTGAGCATTTGGTAGATTCAGCTCTCGTTTATGTTATTATGTATTTGAATGTCAATGAAATGATTCGGAATTCTGTTTGGTCTTTCAGCTATGTCTAAAATATGGTTCAATATGTTGGAACTTGGAGTAGTATCCGGATAACCATAAAGTCATTTTTACTTTTTTCACGTTCACAAGACTTATTATGTCTTGTCTTCTGTTTTCCCCAATAATTCAATATGCGAAACACCTCTTGGAAAAAACCCCTAAGAACAAACGAGTGTTGCATTTAAGTTCCATACGAGCAAACCACTAGCACTTCGCGTTACATATTGATTATGTCGTTGTGGAAGCTTGGTCAATGCTGACACATGCACTGAATGAAGCAGCGCATTGCATCAATAATGCAACTGACAGCCAATAAAGTACTAAAGTGCTAAACTCTTTCACATTTAACTCTAGACAAACTTCTCTCCTATCCCGAAATTGTTGCTGTCGATGTCAAGGCAGACTAGTACTCATAAACTTCCTTAACCAAACTGTCTGTATTCCCGGTTCCGTCAACAACGGACGAGAATCAATCGGACAACCTGATGCTTAAGTCCCGACAACCTTACGCAGTCATCGAGTCAACGGGACCGAATATGATTCAAGTCCCTCTCGAAACAACTAAGTATTTCTACGATCTCAATTGAGACTGAAGCATACAGCATGAATGGGACTATCGAAGTCTTATATAGAGACAGCTTGGTTTTCCGACACAGGGCTATTTTCAATTGCCGCATATGTCCAACGACACAGCGATGAACTTGATAGACAACCTCTTTTACAGCACGTTCTTTGTCTTATCTTCATGCACTTATTGGCTTCCCTCCCGATGCTCGCAAATGACCCACATACAACCCGTTGAGTTGTTCCGGCCTTCCACTCGGAAATTCTTCGTGGCCAACCCTGCACGACAACGCGGTAGAGAAAGGTCCCGCCTCCGATAGCGTAACCAACTGAAGACAGATCTTAATCAGATTGGTAAAAGAATATGGAGGCGCATAAGCGCAAGATCATAGCGATTAATGAGGCGTTGCCATGGCTAAAAAATGACGTGATATCAACAAGGAATATCACCATCTGTTCCGATAGTCAGGCCGCTACAAAATCCCTTAACAATGTCATATAATACATATGGGTGACGCTACAGCCCGTAGAGGGCCAGGGCCTAGCTTCTCAGCAACCACTAGTGTTGTGCGTGCTATTGTTCTCTTACGAGTGAAAAGGACCTACAGTTTTATGCCGACTCCGAACGGCCAAGTTTGAGAAGCTTTTTCAAGACAAAGGTACTCTTTGAGCATAGTCAGTGACTCGAAAGTGGTGGTGCCGTGATAATTATTTGTGTCGCACAGAGCAGGTCTCGAACCTACGACGTTGAGAGTGGGGTCGACGCTCACATACTCACAACGCCACGGACCACCACAATGTCCTGTTTTACTAAAAAAAACATGCCTTAATTGCAGGCTGTCTGTTAACGAGGTCGCTAAGCATTTGAATATTCACCTCATGTGGGTGCCGGGATACTGTGACATACCAGGAAATTGCAAAGTGAATGAACTCGCCAGGTGTGGTACAACCTCATCTCTGTCAATAGCAGGGGTACCACCTTCCACGCCGATCGCTACAGCCTACCATCTTATAAAGATTCACACACCACCAATGACAAATAGCTAGAAGCCAGCACCTTAAAACAAAAGAAATCTGGCCATCACTTAACCTAAAACGGTCACTTAGTCTACTCAGACTCAGCAAGCCCTCATTAAGGACTCTCATAGGAGTCATAACCAGGCACTGTGCAATTGACACTCATGCTTGCAGGATGGGTGCCCCATGTAACCATTTTTGCAGAAGCTTCATGGATGAAGAGGAGGAAGATAATACTCACCTACTCTATTCGTGCAGCGCTCTGGCTAGTCGTAGGTTCCCACACCTAGGGACCAACTACTTCAGCATCCGTAACGAGCTAAACAGCTCCAGCATAGGATAGCTAAATCCCTTCAGCAGAAGCACCAACTGGTTCCAGTGTTAGGCGACGTAAGTCCGCGTGGCATCACAATGGGCCTACCCTGGCCTAAGTGTGACTGCCCCTAGCAGTTAGTCACTATAACCTAATCTAACCTAGCCCAAGATCGGTAGTTGGAGAGGAATGCCGACTGAGGCCCAGGTCCACACTCGACTGTACCGCCATTCTCAGGAGAATAATAATAATCTATGCATTTTGAATACGACCGTTAAATGTTTCACCTCTTTAGCTTGTAGTGGGAGACTATCAGGTGTTTAAAAAAAACTCTAAGGTGTTCTCGACATCGTGTCGGTGAAAACCTAGCTAAAACCAAAACCCGCTGACGAATCAGTTTAAAGGGAAATGGACCGGCTGTATCTATGCTGCTTTGTTTCTGTTCAAAGCTAATAATATGAACCAATCTAGTTGAAACCGCGCTGCTCAACAGTCGTCTGTTTTAGAGCACGACGGGCAGCGAGAGCCTTATTTTCAACAATCACCACTTTCGAGTTACAGACAACGCACAAAGCGTATTCTCGTCTCACAAAAGCTTCTTAAACTTGCTTGTTCGAAGTCCATAGAAAACTGGACGAAGTCGACATGAGTGAACGCACAACACGAGTGGCTGCTGTAGAAGCTATGCTCTGCCACCCAAGTTATTATTATTCTGTTACAACAGCGCTAAGTTCATGCATTTTTAATGAGTCGAAATAATCACTCTCTAGCAGCCAAACAATGTCCTAAGCGAATACAATTCCATCGGTCTACCCACAGACCGGTCGCAACGCACAGGCCCGCCACAGAACACCGTCTTAGTAGCGGCACCTTCTCTTAAATGTTTAATTTAAGAATTTCACACCGAATCAAAGTGAAACATTGCCATTTAAGTGCATAAATTAGGGAATAACTTCACAAGCAGTAAAGCGAGTTTTGTTAATACCCACTTTAAGGCGCTTTAATCCATATTCAGTGCACACGTGTGGAATCTTCCTCCTCGCAGTGAAGACCAACATAAAAGACTTTCCACCAACACTAACCCGCCATCATAATAATAGCGACACTCAGATGTATAAAAGCAGAAGATACAAGAGCAAGAGAATGCGCCACAAAAACAACCCGCAAAGATACGAATATATCCGCATTTGTGTTGCCTGGTTCACTTACGGCACTTCATTTGGAAACAACAGCAGCAGCCGAGACAGACCGTGGACGGGTGGTAAAGCCCTCCGACTTGAGACTCAGTGAAAGCGGCACAAATAAAAAACAGCGGAATGTGTGCATGAGGGTTTGTTATTATCCTTTTATTTCTGGTGGCATTTCGTGCCATTTCATAAATTTTCCTTCTCTGCCGATGTGTGCGCTCACCCGCCCAACAACAAATGTGAAACCACACATAGCCGCACACAGAAACAGACACCTCAAGTGGATGAGAAGACGTGTGGAAAAAATAGAAGAAATGAACAATTCCCATCCAGCACTCATGTTGGACCCCGACAGATGAGGATTTTTATCCCTTCTATCGTGTTTCCTTCTCTTCACAGGCTCTCTTTTCTATTCAAAAGTAATTTGCATAATTCATGCTAAGCAGCTCCACCGCCACCAGCATCCACCTTTACGCCATCACTTTGGCCAGTCAGCAGCAACGCCAGCGCCAGCAGCAGCATCAGCCGTCGCTTGAGCACGACCATATGTGTGTGCTGCAGATATCCGAGAAAACTTCAAGCAGATTGACGTACCGCATTCACACACCGAGCGCTGAACGATGGTGGGTGCCTGGCAACGTTTCTTTAATTTACGTAAATTTGCCCCCGAAAATAAATTTTCCCAAAAATAAAAGGAGACGTCCTAGAAAAGTCCTTTCCCGCAATGTTACTTTCCGATGCACCACACACACACACACACGTGTCGTGTCAAACTTTGACTGGGAAACTTTGCCACAAATGAGTGTGCAGCTGAGTGCGCGTTGAATCGGGTCCTTCACAGCTCCCCAGTGCTGCTGCCAAAAGAGGTGAGGTTCCATTTATTGAGCAAATACTGCAATCTAAGCATTCGACTGCACATGTACATGTGAACGCATTTTATTTCACCCCCGTTTCGGTAGAAATATTCGTCAGCGATGGAAGGAATTGTCGACATTTTCAATATGGAACATTGAATGCCATTTTCCCTGGAAATGCACACATGCGAGGGTACACACGTGCTAAGCTTCTCTTCTATTTCTGCCACAGAGAGAGAACGAAGGTCTGCCTGTGTCCCGGCTGTGAAATGGAATGAATTTTTGTAAACTTTTTCCCTCCATCCCTTCAGTGCTCTGTCAAAGCTGGCTGATATTCCTTCAATCAACTTTTTCGAAGGAAGTCCGAGTTCATGTTTGCACTGATATCTGGTGATGCTCAAAGATGACTGCATTCGCTAAGGAATTTCAGGAAAAAATTCATCAAAAACCGAAGCCAACAGTCGATGCGACAAAACGAAGAAATGACAGGCATTCCCAATTTATTGCCCAAATTTAATTGTGCGTGTGTATGCGTTCTGTGTCTGGGGGTGGTGACGTTACAACAAAAAAAAAAAGACATCGGGCCGGGGAGGAGAAACAAGATAAAACATCTATCAGATACGGAAATTGGTGCTTAACGTGTTTATCACTTTTTCGGGGGGCAGGCGATTCCATCTTATTACGGTTGTAAATTGTTTGCTGAATTGGTACCGGAAAATAGGTGTCATCTTGTTTCGGATGTACAAGCAAGTGGAATAAATTGGTTGCCGAGTGAATTGCTGAATCGAACTTAACTGCCGGCCAGCAGCATCACCGGAGTGTCAAATTTATGAGTGCTGTCAAACTTGATGTCGATTTTCGTAAAAAAAATATTTCGATTTGAATGGCGAATGGAAGATGAACGTGATGGTGAAGGTCGCATTTTTGTGCGAATTTAATGAAGAATTTCGTTCATTGAGCGGAGGTCGAGTGTGGTTTGAGATCGTTATGGCAAGGATATTGTACTAACACGTCTAATTGTGATGGAGTTCGACGTGGACTTGATCCTAGCTTCTTAAGTAAGAACTTGACAGTTTAAGTTTCTCAGAATTGCCGATAAAAGGTGATAAGTAATGAAGTGAAACTGTGCAAGTTACCTTGTAGAAAATGCAAAATGCATAATCCAAGCAGTGGTCAGTAAGGCTTATCTGCTGGATTTGTCGGCTCATCTTCCAACTGCCACAGCGGCCCTATTAGGCCTACCAATGTGTTGCGCACACCGTTTTGCATGTTCTGGGATGTGTATTAATGGATCCTGAGAGTTTGGAGTGCATCCGGCAACATTCAGTTTTTGACCCCAAAATCCAAGCAGTGGTTGGTAAGGCTTTTCCGATGGTCACCTGCTGACTGAGTTTTAATAGAAATGAGTGTCTTACAATATATAGTCTTATATAGAGTCAACTTGGTTCTTCGAGAGAGGGCTCTATTACTCAATTGCCTCTTGAGCCCGAAGAAACAGCGGTTGGCAAGAGTTATCCTACGCTTGATCTCGGTACTGATGTTATTAGTACAGTTTACTCCGGAGCCGAGGTAAGTGAAGTCCTTGACTACCTCGAAGTTATAGCTGCCCATTGTGACGCTCTGTCCAAGACGTCGATGTTGTACGTCCTTTTTTGATGACAGCATATACTTCGTTTTGCCCTCATTCACCGCCAGACCCATTTTAGCCGCTTCCGTCTCAATGTTAGCAAAAGCCTCACTGACGGCTCGCTGAGTTCTGCCAATCACGTCAATGTCATCGGCGTATGCTAACAATTGCACGGACTTCTGGAAGATTGGATTTGGTCCTGTTTGTGTTGACGGGTTCTGGAGGAGAAGATTCAATCACGAACTGTACGGGCTGTACAGCGACATGAGCCTAGTTAGGCGTCTACGGATCCAACGCGTACGGTGGCTAGGTCATGTAGAGCGTATGGACACCACAGCTCCGGCCCGAAGAATCTTCGAATCCGAACCTGTCGGGCAACGCAACAGAGGACGCCCGCGTTTAAGGTGGCGCACCCAAGTGGAGAAGGACCTCAACCAACTTGGTGTGCGAAACTGGAGACAGCTAGCCAGGGATCGCGCTAGTTGGAGAGGCATGTTGGTTTAGGCCCAGGTCCACCCCGGACTGTAGCGCCACACAAAGAAGAAGAAGAAGAGTGTCTTACAATTGAATTCGATACGCATTTCATGAGTATTTTAATACGATTATCAATTCGTTTATACGTTCCTGCAGATGACTGCACCGCTATTGTTGAGCTGGGTTAATAGAAGATTTCATGTCTTTATTGGACTATAAGATGTATCTTTAACAACAACAGCAACTTATTTTTTTTTCATGCGTAGAAGCTTTTTCTCCTCCCGTCTGTCTGAGGACCACAAGAAAGTGGTCAGAGTCGACGTTTGCCCCCCTGAATGTTCGCACATTCAGGATATTTGACGCGTGTCTTCCGTCAATAAGCAAATGGTCGATTTGGTTGGCGGTTCGACCATCCGGGGATCGCCAGGTTGCTGTGTGGATTTTTTTGCGAGGGAACCTTGTGCTACTTATGACCATATTACGTGCTGTCGCAAAGTCTGTGAGTCGGAAACCGTTATCTGCTGTCGTGTCGTGGAGGCTGTGCTTTCCGATCACTCCGCCAAAGACGTTTTCCTTACCGATTTTAGCATTGAAGCCTCCGAGTACGATTTTGACATCGTACTCCGGACCGTCTCCGTAGGCACCGTTCAAGAGGTCGTAAAAATCCTCTCTGACAGAGTCTTCAGCTACGTCGGTAGGGCCGTGTGCACATATGAGGCTGATGTAGAATCTGCCTTGGATGCGGATCACAGCCAGGCGATCGCTTATCGGTTTGAAGTCGATGACCTTAGACCTTAGCCGTTTTCCCACGACGTATCCGCATCCAAATATGTGCAACCTTTTGTGACAGCTGTAATATATGTCGCACTCTTTCTTTTTCGTAATCCCTTATCCAGCGTATTTCCTGGAGCGCAGTTATATCCGCTTTATACTGCGTGAGGATATTTTCTAGTTTTTGTACAGCCCCTGGAGTGAAGAGTCTTCTTACATTCCAGGAGCACACTCGGAAATCGTAGTCCTTTTTCGCGCCGTGTCGTCGTTGGGATTCCATCCATTCTTCCGAGGCTGCTTGCTCTTCCGTAACAGTTATTTTTCTCGTGGGTGGGTTGTTAGCCCTCCGCACACCCTCTGGGGAATGCATTGGTTCACCTCTGCATGCATTGGTCCACCTCACAACGGGTGTTGTGAGAGCTATCCAGGGTGCGCTGCTTGGAGGCTGCATGCCAACTTGATATTTGCATCGACAAGGATCGTTGCTGGCATCCCGCCAAGTTGAGAGCGATAAACAACTTTGCCCTGTGAACATAGACCCTGCCCCCATGTCCTACTCCAAGTCATCAAAAAATCCACGTATTCTCGAGTCGAACGCGGGGCAGCTTATAGCTTGCCAATTCGACTGCCACTCATTTATTTTCAACGAGACGACCTTATTCCACGATGGTAACTTATCTGGTTCGACATTTTTCTGCAGTCTCCTGGCTTATTCTTCTTGCACCGAATTCATCACTGTCTGCTGGTGCAATCTGTCCTTAGTATCACTTTCCAATCAACTCCTAGCATCTGCAACGACGCACTATGTTCCCCATCAATTCTTCCACCTCGCTGGAAAGCGTTGCCGCAGCAGATCTAAAATGAAGAAATGATGAAAAAAAAGCAACCAAATAATGATTAAATCATGTGCTTGGCATCAATGTCAAGCTCCATGATTTCTCTGCTGGCTCATGACCCAATTTCTGTTTTCCTGCCCTGTCAACCGAGCATGTTCCCACATCTTCTACACAGCGAAAAAAAAAAAAGGAAACCCAGAAACCATAACACACGAACCGAACTCTGCAACCCTTCGCCACCCCAGTCCGAGTTTCAGGCGATAAGAAATAATAGTTGACAGGAACAGGAACAATTCCCAACCCCCCACCAACGGCAAGTGCACATTCGATCCACACAAGAATGCAGCCTTGTCACGCTCTGCCAGCTGTGTAATAATTTTCCACCCACCCTCCATCCGTTACCATGCTGATAATTCCACATAGCATCCTGGCGAAAGAGGAATTCCTTTCTTCACTCGAAGAGTGTACTCCACCCTTTGTCCTCACTGCCATGTCCTTGCGTTAAAGTGATTTTCTCAGTGAAAACAAAACAAAAAAAGCAGTGAACACCACATATCCTTAAATTTTTGCGCCCCGCACTGAGCAGAGCGCATCGTAAAATCTACGCATAGCGCATAGCGAGCGAAAAGATCCTTCAAAACTGATTAAAGAAATTCTCTGCATCGCCGAGGAGAAAGGACATTCACCACAGTTATCAACCCTGCCAAGAGCAACATCACTTTTCGCGATTCTTTGGATTTTTTCTTTCTCACGCCAACATTTTTTGGGGTGCAGTTGAGATTGAAACGACGAGGAAGCGGACAAAAATATCCCAGCGAATAAAATATTAAAACCCCATTCAGCGGGAGGTGGTATTTTTTTTTCTCTTCCTCTGCAAAGGCAAACACTGGCGTCTGGTAGCCATAAAGGATGAAAAAAGTGGAGAAAAAGAAGGAACGCACACACAATGGGGCGTGTATCGATGTATGTGTGATATTGTGCCACCCTCGCGTTTAAGTAGGCGTCATAGTCGCCCTGGTTCGCCCGTCCTTGCATTTCGATGCGAGTTATGGGTGCCCCCAAACCAAGCCGCCAAGTACACACATCCAATTCCTCTTCATCGTCGGTATACCGTCGCTTGGCGTTCGTCGCTCGTCGCTGAGCAGAAACAATTTTATGGCCCTAAAAGCTCGATGTAAGTGGGTTATAAAAACGAAAACAAGCATACTCCGGTATACCCGATCTCGCTCCTTAATAGATTTCAGCTGAGCCCTGGTTCATTGCGTATGTGGTTCATTCGAGTACATATACGCGCGAGTCTCCTTTCATCATTTCGAGATATATGACGTATTTTAAGGACTTTTTATGGCCTTTCATAAATTTCTGCACTGGATCCCCTCTTCCTGCACAGAGACGTCTCCTCACTGGCGGGACGGTGAGGTGGTACGGTGACGGAGTGGCACGGTGGGAGAAGGTGGGATGCCTTAAGAGGTTATTGTTTTCTTGTTTAAGTCATCGCCGGTTGGTACATACAGGGCAACTCCTTAGACAGCACATCCGAATCTATTGATTTTCCATTTCGTATTCTTATGCATGGCAGGATTTCGCCTTCACTCTGTCTGTGTGTGTGTATTTGTGTGCCAAGGAGCAATCAAACGATGGAAACACGGACAAGGCACGCCTGGCGCTGTCTTAGACGAGGAAATGACAATTTTTCATGAGCAAATAATTTTATAGTTATTTGTTTTCCTCTCCCCCTTAAGGTGAGCTCGCAGGAGAGCAGAGCTATTCTCGAGATGCTCGGGAAAGCTCCCGCTTGCACGTGTATCGTATGTGCGTGTGTGTTGTAATAGAAATCCTGTAGCATTTTACTGGATGTGTGCTGGCAAGGAACGGGGAGGTTCGTTCTTTTTTTTTTTTTGTTTATTTTAAGTGCCATCACTATGCGTGTGGATTTTAGTAGGTACTCGGGATTATTATTCTTTTTAAAAAGAGGACTTGAATGTGTCAACTGTGTACAATGTTGGGGAGTGCTTTACGAGTGTGCAGGGAAGAAATGCCGAAGAATGAATCTGGAGAGATCCCCTGTTTAAGGGTTGGGGATGGCATTGATATAATCTTAGCGGGGGCTACACGGTACACACGTCGTGCGTTGTCGTTGTGAAAGTTGATATCGAAGAATTTGAGTGGAGGACGACGACTTGTTGCGGTGATGCTTCTGTTAATGATGATGATGTGGATGAGAGTGCGTAAGTGCTGTCGGAAGTGGTTTCGGTGAGAGATGAGTGGAATACGTTCGTTTTTATCTGTGTCATGAAAACTTTAACCATTTTTTTTTTTTCTGTGCTTTAGGTGAGAGTTTTTTTTTCCCCGTCGAATGTAGGGTAGTTGCTACACGTGAATTGAATTTTATTGCAGCGCACAACGATTTGCTTGGCGTTTTATTTTAATTCTTGGGCGTTGTGTATGAACGCATTTACTTGGTTGGGTATATATTGATTTTCCGTCGTGCTTGGTGTTAATGCAGCGGGTCGAGGTAAAAATTTCACCTTTATTTGCACTTTTTCTATTTTTTAATTGCAAGATATGCAGTGTAACGTTAAGTGATTGCACAGCAGTCGTCATCAATATTATCAATAAGAAGAAAAAGTTTTTAGAAAAACGAGGCGTTGCTTGATTTTATTGTGCACCAAAGAATATGAAAAGGCCTTGCGTTTCGCAAGAAATCACACAGTCGAAGTCAGCTTTGGCTGTTGTGTGAACCATTCTGGTTTTATGTGTAGGACTGCCAAGAGGCCACCTACCCGATTGGGAATTGTATTCAAGGTCCACCATCTATTCAGCAGATATTTACAGAAGAAAAAAACTGTCAGGAGCGTGTTTAGGCTACGTTCACCAATTTCTACCTTTCCTCCCGATTGGATGATGCCGCGTCTATCTAAGCATTGGGTGTCCTCGGATGTCATTGTAGAAAGAGGGTCACTGGCTCAATGCTAGTTCTTTCGTAATAGATAAAACTCGGTCATCCCGTTCGTCCCGGGCAAGTCTTACTTAAAGGGTCATTGGTCTCCCACAGGAATCTAGCCAAGCAAACTCTGTAAGCCATTTGATGATCTTGACAAAGTGATGAAGATGACTGATACTGATGCATCCTTGTCCAACCAGGTTGTAAAATTTGTTGAATTCTATGAAACCTTTTCTTTGACAGGAAAGAACCCTGCAATCACGGGGAACATGTACAATAGTTTCTTTCTCAACGTTGCTTCTCAAGCTCCAGCAGGAGTCATTCATTCTAAGGATTGCCAAGTATTAAGACCTGTGTTCCAGTGCCCGATTATGACGTCGAAAAGGGTTCGATTCTGATTTGACTTGGCTCTTGGTTTGCTACTAGGCCATCGTTATTGAGACAACCTATGCAACCATTAGACAATCTTAGATGTGTATCAATGCATTTCACGCTTTAATTAATGGTTTGCGCTAGCTATTGGTCACCTTCCAGAATGAGAAGGCTCTGTCTTCGTATGAGTGATGCATCTTAGTAACAAAGCGTCCACATGATGTTGATGCTTAAATTCTCGGCCTACCCATTAAGAGGAAGATGGCTTTTCAGAATCAATGTGACTATGTCCAGAGACTGGCCAACAATTTCCGCACGGCATGATGCTAAACATACCGCGTCCAAGCTATTTTCCGACATTAAGTGGAACAAAGACAACAATAAATGCACTGGTGTCTGCCTGATTGACTTTAGTTTGAGGGCGTCTTCTTCATGCTGTTTAGACTATTCATAGTAAACAGTTGCTAAACATGATCTATAATATGATAACCAGAACCTATTGCCGAAACTTCGTCATCGACAAAAGTGGCGATATAACTTCTAGCACGGTCTTTGGCATCAAGAATGGTCTGCAACAGGGAGCAGTTGGTTCGCCGATCTTGTTATCTCGTACGGTTCCTTACTATGGCTCCGCGTGAGTTAGTGAGCGCGTATTGTCGCATGAGTTACGACCTATTCTAGCTGAGTTGGTAGCCAACTTCGATAGGGACAGTTTCAACTATCAATTATATATTTGCATATAATTGCATTCTCCTCAGTTTTTCATAAAAAAAACCGCTCTCTAAGTCGAAATCCCTCTAACTCGAACAAATGTTGATTACAAGGGATAAAAGAGCGTTTAAATTCAACTCTCTATGAGGCGGGTTTCCGCCCTGGGTCCTCCTGCATCGACCACAGAAACACCTTACGGATCATTACTAAGCAATGCGTTGAGAATAGGTCTCCGCTACATCTATTGTTCATCGACTTAGAGAAGGCTTTTGAGAGCGTGAATCGAGATGCTATCTGGTCGGTCTTGCGCAGGAGATGCATTCCTAAAGGCTAAATATGAAGGTAGTAAGCACAATGGTAAGTTGTCAGAGGAATTTGAGGTCCAAAGTGGAGTTCGACAAGGATGCATACTGTCACCACTATTGTTTCTAGTGGTTATCAGCGATATACTCCGTGCAGCATTGATGGACGGAAATTATAGCATTCGATGGACTATGACATCTTATCTTAAACACCTTGACGACGCTGATGATGTTTTTCTCCCTTCGTATTGGGTAATGGATCAGAGGCGAACAAAGTGGGGCTCAAAACAAACACGGCAAAATTAAGACCCCTACTATTTCAGACAACCGCGCCCAACTGATCATTGCCGGACAGGAAGTGTGGTCTCGGCTTATTGCGGTGGCATCGAACTGGACGTGTGCAAGAGAATAGCGAAGGCTAAAGCTGCGTTCGGAATGCTCCACGATCTGGAAAAGCAAAGTCAACCGCTCAAGAACCAAGCTGCGACTGTTCCAACGTAGAATCGGTGCTGGTTTATGGATGCAGTACCTGGAAAGTGGGCACCATTACCACGCGAAGGCTGCAATCTTTCGTAAACAGATGTTTAAGAAACATCCTTAGGATTTTTTGGCCGTTGTAGCTGAGAACGGGCCAGGAACCTATGAACATCACAATACGAAGGAGAAAGTGACATTGGATTGTACACACCCTATGGCGCGAAGGCAATTCCAGAACAGTTGAAGAGGAATCGAGTTCTTTTGGAATGAGTTGGAGGAAGCGGAAGAAGGCGTGGTTGACGCCCTATGCCCCCCGAGGGGTTAAACGACTTAAGTAAGTAAGTAAGGGGCAATTCGAGTTAGCGAATGTCCACTGTATGCGACTACTCTAAGTTATTGCCAGTACCCATGGCGTTGTACATCTTCGTTCCATGCGTATACTTAAGCCGCAGAATACCATTGAGACTATCTCTTGAGCCGCGAGAAGTTCTTTTTGAAGATAAACTTTAGTAGCAAGAGATCATTTTCTTTGGGTACGTTGGGAATTCCTTGCACGGTTCCAGAGTGTTCAATCCGCTTACCGCTGCAAATAATTTCTGTAGTGGGAAGATGAAGCATGTGCAGAGCCCAGGTGGGAATTTGTATTAACAGGTAGCTGATACTTACGCTTGAAACCTATTGTAGGGCCCATTAAGTCGTATGTACTTGATACCCTTATCTTGTATCATCTCCTCGGAGTAGTGAATTCAGACCATTTCACGATAAACATTATGTGAGTGAATGGTAACACAAGTTCTATTCCGCTACCGAATAGGCATCATTCATGAGCAGAATTCGGGTACTGAACAAAGTATAGACGCTCTCACAACTCCAAGGGAGCCTCATCAACATCAGCTGTCGTACCTGTAATTTTGGAGCAGTTTCCATAAATATGTATATGCAGGACCAGCGGTCAGCGCAACTTTGGAACACCTACATTAGCTCTGTGAGAGTCTGCTCAGAATTGGACAAAAAATGGTGGGACACCATAGCTTTATCCAACTGAACGATGCAGCACTCATGACACCATACCTTTTCCTATACCACGTAAATGTATGAGACTTCCCTGATGTGCTTCCACTATGGACTACGAAGATCCAGGGCAACCATAAGAATATATTTGTTGCCGTTATTTTTACGGGATCAGGTCAGTTAGATGTCCGGCATGACTGAGAGTACAACTTTCTTCAAAAAATAATTGTGAGTATAAACCAAACCAATCAATATGACTGGCATGCATAGGCTATAATTTGCAAACAACACTATCATGCCATCAGCAAGGTGCTCTCTAAAAATACTCTAAGTTTTGAAGGGCATCCACCCTCCGAAAACATTCTTGGTCATTTTCTCATGACAATTTATGAACTTCATCACGAAATATCCACGAGCGTGAATAATCCGTCGTGCGTCTGTGAGCATAGTTAATTAAATTCCCTGCTGCACGCAAGCCCTTAGCTAGCACGTTAAAATTCTTCCTTCTGCCTGAGATCACGAAATACCAGACCAGGTTTTATTGTCCACTCCATCATCATTGTTGGTACCGAAACGAAATGGGCGACGAACTGTGCACTTGAGAGCTGTACGAGGTTTTCACCCGCGCTAGTTGCTGGCGGAGATGATTTAACTTGAAGAGCATTTACACTGCTCACCAGAGTTTAAGCTCCGCGACATCGCAATCCCTGGTGTCAGAAAAACGTAATCACCCCACTAGAAGGATCCGTCTAGTTGGCAAATCTCACTAGAGTTCCACTCCGAATCAACGCCTGGTGATGTAACACACACAAATCCCACTCGCCCCGCTCCAGGAAAGGGGACAAGCTTATTAAAAGCAATCTGTCCCCATCCCCAAGCTCTGCGCCCAAAGTGCCATTCTTGCGAAATTTATTTCCAGACATCAGAACAGGGACCAGGAGAGAACAAGAAAAAAGAACAACCCTGAAGTAGTTCAAAACAGTTCCCACAGCAGGGGCTGCAATTATGAGTGATAGGAGGCGAATACCCGGTGCAACATTTCCACCCAATTGAGCACGAATGCACCAAAAACGTAAGCGAACTCTCTTTCTCTCTCTCTCGCTCTCTCTTGCACGCTCGTTCTTTTCTTCTTCCTTCGTTTTCCATCATTCTTGTCCGCCGTCGTCGTTGTCGTTCAGAAAGTAGTCCAAGAGACCACTTGGTCGCGCTACAATGTGAATAACCCACCAAGATGTGCAGCGTCGTCATCATCCTCATCACGAACGTCGCCAGAGTCATCATCGCTGAGCCTGACGACATGGGAGTCCTTTTAGCCTACTTTTGCCCTCGTCTACCTCACCGCCGTCGGCTCACTAGCGTCAAGTACACAGTGCTCTCACCTGTGCTCTCTAATCTGCCGAGTATCTACGGTGCATTGAGAGTGTTGCGGATATACGCCACCAGGAAGTGTGCTGCCATACCTGTTTCTGCTTACACGGAAGGACGTTGAAGTTGCTTGGTATTCCGTCATCGAAACGACTGTGTACTGGTTTCTTGCTCATCTTAATCACCACCCTCTCTGCCGTCGCTATCATCAACTCAACGACTTTCCACCTACTAGCCCAGATTTGAGCTCAAATTTTACAGTTCCTTGAGATAGCGTGCTGCTGCATAGGCTGAGAACTGGGATTGAAGGTGCGATACAGGCGAAAAAAAAACCATGCAATTAAAGTAGATTTCCTTATCACATTTTCAGTACTGTGTGCTGCATGCACTGCGTGCAGAGGAGGCAGCAACAATTCTTGCTTCTCATTTGCACACTTGCCGAGATTATCTGTGCGCTGTGGATGGTATCTTCTTTTAAGAATCCCTTACCGCCTTGCACACAACCCAATTTCATTTACTTTTCCGCAAGGACATCCTTGGCATGGTTCAGCCGGGAACCGGCAGTGGTGTGCCTGTGTCAGTGCGTTGGCGGTAACGCCTTTAACAATCGTTTGCGTAGATGGCTGACGACTGCAAGGTAAAACTTTCGTTAATGAGTATTTGTACATCCTTTATCCTGAGACTACTCTTACGTGTGTACTTTTACTTTGTCTGACGTTGTCTCTCGTGCACCTGCAATGCTTTGCTTTGCTTTTCATCATGTTTCAATTCTTTCAACGATGAGTATCTGTGCCATGGATGTGCCATGCAGATATCATTAAAGGGTGTCGTGCACATTTTCCTAACAAGATGACGCTGACATGAATAGCAAACTATTTGTCAGAGGGATTGCATAACTTCAATTAAGTAATCCTATATTAAATCATTTAAAAACATTTCACAAACAGATGAAAGAGACATGTGCGAGTTCTTTGGCGAAGGCTGGTCGAACGTTTAATGGAGAACTGTGGTGTGAACGTGGCTTTGGCCGGATTCCATTAGGTGTATGATGGCATTTTTAAGAGCTTACTCCTTCTGATTACTGCTTTTATTAGGCACTGCTTCGACCTTTAAACAAACAAATAAATCTAGTTTATTCCGAAATGGCTACAAACACTCGTCTTGCCGTTCCAGTCCTCATAGAATCTAAGTGGGCTCAAGAGAGGTATCAAAAGACCATCGTCATTGACGAAGCTCATTGTTGGTACTTAACCCGATAAACCGCCCATGGAACTGCTCGCTTGGTTGTTTGATGCCATATGTGGTTCGATATTTTCTTCCGAAAAATAACCATGAGAACAATTTTATCGTCGTTGGCACTCGCTATCATTCAATGATTTCCATTTGTATGCATAGCGATGGACCAATCGAATCGAAATTGGTTCAGTGAGCTAGATATCTGTTTGATTTTGCTGGCTAGAGTAGTGTGTGATGCGAAAAATCAATCATATATACCCATGAGCCATGTAACCAACATACAACTTTAAAAAAGTGCATCGCTTGCTGCGAAAAATCCAACGATCACTTCTCACAATAAAAATCAAGTTATCAAGTCTTTGGGTCCTTATTTCAATACATACCTCATGTTAGTGACAGTAACCTGTGATACACCGGGATATTACATAGCTTGTGAACACGGTATGCGTGGTACAACCTCTTGTGCCGATCAACTTACCATCTCCTCAACATTCTGTGCACTTAATACAACCTACCACACTAGATGGTACAACCTACCTTAAACCAAAAAAGAACGATCACTCTGTCACTAAGCAGGCTCTCACTCAGGACACTCATTGGCTTCATAACCGGATACTGTGTAATTAGCACATATCCATGTCCGCAGGAGGAGCGTCGCGTACAAAGATTCTTGCAGACGCATCATGCATAAAGAGAAGGTCATCATCATCATCATTTTCTGACCAGCGTGATGCACTAAAGCTAGAGATCTCCAGGCCACTCGATCCTCCGCCATCGACTCTAACTCATCAGGACTTATGGCCAGGCCCAACCAAGCGGGTTATTGGGCTCAATCCAACCATCTCATACTGGGTCTGCCAAACGATCACTTTCCTTATGGAGTCGCTTTTACGGCACGCCGTCGGAAGACATGATGAGGAGACATGAGGAATGGAAGCTAGCCTTAGGCAAGCCTTAGGTACTCACATCTAGAGGTCCACTATTTGTACTATTACGAACTAAACAGCGTGAGCCAGCCAAGACCCTTTGTCATAGCCACAAACTCGTTCCACGTCGAGGAGTGGGTAATCCGAGTGGGTTCAAAATGACCTACTTTGTCAGATACTCCTACCTAGCCTTCTACAGTTAGCCAGCCATAACTAACCTACGGGTGTGTAACTCTAGGCAACCAGTTCTTAGTCCTTTCCTAGCTCGTCTTCCAACTACCACAGCGGGCCCATTAAACCTACATATCTATGAACTGGTATGCTTGCGGTTATGTTTTGTTACATGTTTTAATTGAAAAACCCCTGGGTTCCCGATGGTATACGCCTTTGTCACTAGGCCGGATTGCACATATCCTCTCCAAATAGTGGGCAATGATCCGACTTACCGCGAAGGTCAGAAACGGGCACGTTCTTGGCAGGTGAACCGAATCGACAATAAATTTGCACGAGCCAACTGAGTATCGTTGAATTAGTCGATCATTACTTGGTCATCATATGCATGCTACAAAAGTCAAGTATTCACTAATGTCAGCTAAGAAAACTATCCAAGGATGCCCATCCCACCCAAAAATGTTCCGAATGATTTGTCCATGGCTTACGTGACTAAATGCATTCATTCGACTTGAGCTTATGCATGCAAATGTGCGGCCACTTGATGGCCTAGCTATGAGGGCCATAAATTCATCGAAATGACAGTAAGCTGAACAATTTTGAAGAGTTATTTGCACTTGCACTTGTCTTGCCAACGCAAATGGCATCCCATTTGTCTGCCGTAAGCACTGCCGGCCAACCAACCGACCGGAGAATACCCCACCTCCACTTTTTGCGTTCACCATCGAAAAGCCCGAGCAATTTAATTCTGATCCTCTTTCACGCAAGTTACGCTTGATTCCGCAAATCTCCACTTCATATGCTAAATGTAATCCCATCCATCACCATTCACGTGGCCACTTAAGGAAAGCCAAGCGTCCCTCGCCAGACAGATATGCCGCCACTTCCAGACAAATGAACAGCTTTTATAGTGACTTACATAAGTTAAAACTTTTGCGCCGTTCATTAGCCACTCCTCGGAAATCGATATCCGCATTCGCACACAGACTCAAGGAAACGGAAGACAACGCAGCGAGTACGAAACACAATCTCAGTGGACTACGACACAACTCGCATACATCTGCATAAATTAACCGCAGTCTCGTCGGGCTGGCATGGCGCACGGCCTCCTCGGTTCTCAGTCCTCGCAGATAAATTGGGCCATTATCACCGCATCCACCCTTCCATCAACGCACGGAGTACTTTGGTCCTGTACTTTTCAATTTATTGTGCACTTTTGGACAGAGACAGAGTGTGGAGCCATCACCTGGCCAGCCCGGCCCGGCATCTGAATTACTAATTTCCACTCGAGTCGATTCCTTTTTTCTATTATTCATGTGTCCAGCGGAGATAGAGATAACTTCCATTCGTGTGATTTGGCAAATTTTATCTCTGCACCCATGCCGGGGGCAGCGCACGCCATTATTCTCATTGAAATGGAGAAGAATGTGAGCGTATCTTCTGACAATGGCGAGGATACACGGTTCCGTGTAACGTGCCGGGAACAATGTCTGGCTCCTGTGAATGAAGTCAAATAAAATTATTTCAAGCATTATTCTCTCGTTCGCCTTCGCGCTGCGCATCTCCCCCTCCCCACCCACACACGTGAATACACGCTTCTATCCCTGCCAGATCCATGGGCAGAAATATCACAAGAAATGGACTACGTTTCGCTGTATACTCGTCGTGTACCACGCCGTCCCGACTGACTTCGATTCGAAGGTAAGACCAGGCCGGAATGTGAAAATTCGGTCTGTGTCGAGATTTATCTCATTCAAACGGGAGATTACTCTAGAGCTCTAATTCGAAATGAGAATTCAGGTGGAAGCCATGAATGGAATACAAATTATGGATGCCGATGACCTTGGCCTCCCTCGGGCGCTGACTGGCTGTCTCTTTACTATGCTGTGCTGCGCGAGAGTGGGGTGCGCTTGGCAAGGAAGTGATGCTATTTTCGGTCCGCTGCCGCTGTCAGGCAGTTGTTTATCTCACTAATGACAAATTAATTACAATTGATTATCCAAGTGGATGTGGCCTTGTCGGTGTGTATTAGAATCTGCTTTCTGTGTCTCGTCTTGCCCTAGTTTGCGAACGGACAGGAGCCATTTCGAGTAGAATGCCACTGATTGAGGTTGGCAGGCGGCGGTGGGGATAATTGCGTTCGAACACATTAGACGCGAATCTGTGGGCAATATTTCCATTCTGGAATCGTCTTATACAAGTGGAGTGGGTACATCTGAATTGTCGTTCTTGTCCGCTGAGTTATGTCTCAGATAAGAAGGGTGTGGCCTTGTTGTAGGAGTTGCCATTTTAATTTACTTGTGCCGATATTGTGGTATCGCTCTTGTAGGGGAGTAAAAAGTCTGCTCAGGATCTTAGGTCTTGATAGCAGCTAAGCCCTTTATTTCGGAATCGTAGAAAACGACATGCAAATAATAACTCGTATTGTGTAAAGGAGTTGGAGATATAGAAGTCTCTGCTAGACAAAATGCAGTTTAGACAGCACGTGTATTCCGAGCTTCGTAAGATGAGCGCTTGACTTGTTCTTTTATACCTACCGTCCTTTACATCGGATGCGGCATCGAATGTGAATGTCGCGTGAGACACTGCTCGTTCAATTTACGATCGTACGATGCGGATGTAGTGGCATGGCTTCTACGTCGCGCCACTATGCGTCGCGTGGTTATTTTTGCTGGATGGATTAATTGCTTTTGAAATTGTCGGCAGTGTCTGTGCGTCGAGTCCTAAGCATTTAACGCTTGCTTCAAGGCCCTGACCCTCTAAGGAATGTGGCGCCACTCATAAAATGTTCAATAAAAGAATAAAAAAGTGAGCCATTCTTTGAAAGGACATGAACCAAACGTTCCCGCCGCGTCTGAATATAGTGTGTGGCTGCGTAGATAAACTTGATGATCCTCTTCAAGCTTGACTCCCCTAGAACTCTCAGACACTACAACAGCCTCCATAAGGCTCCGCTCGTGAAGCAAAAAAAAAAAAAACAAACCATTTTTATTCTCTGTGCAGTGCTACGATCCGGGGATGACATGCGCAAGTGGGTTTTGATATTCTCATCTTCATACGTCTGTAGACTAAGGCGCCCTCTACGTTGTCTCGCATGCTAGAAGTCGATTTTTTGCCGTCCAGGCCCATGGCGTCCATCGGCTCAATATGTGTAGACTAGCCTCCACTTGCGTTGGACACTGGCTAGATCCATATCACTGTACAGCGCGCATGGAAGAAGAAAAAGCAAGGATGACAGGCACTTCATAGAAAATTGCTTGTGAACACACCGAAGTTATTCCTTTGACTAAAGACGGAAGGGAAACGAAGGAACAAAAATTAATTGGTTATATGGGTGCAGCGATTCCTTATTTTGGAACAAAAACCGTACACTTCAACTTTCTCCATATTTTGGAATATCTTACCAGTTGATGAATCCTGAACATCACCAGATGCACGCCAAGAATAAAGAAACAATCCAAACACTGGGCCTCAGTTTTATTTACTTATATTCATACCTACCTTGGTGTCCCAGGACTGCATTTGGAGCCAGACCGGATTGATGGCAGCGAGCGTCTAGTGGGTGGTCCCGCTCCCGCTCGCCTCCATAAAGTTTGGTAAGGAGGCCCGTATCGTTTAGGCGATGAATCAAATAGAATTTATAAATATAGGAATCCTCCTGTCGGCACAGACGGAACTGCGGATATTCACAAGTCCCAGGCTTGCAGGCAGGGTATTGGAGTGGACAAAATGATGAGGGAAATACAGAATCTTAAAACGCCAGCATCAAAAGTCAACTTTGTTTCTGGTACCAGTATGGTGTGGACTAAATCGCAAGTTTCCTGTTTGGAGTAGATGCCAATTCGGCATTCATGGAGTTGCTTAGGTAATTCTAAGTCTGGATGGGTGACTTCATTGAAACTGATTATGGGGAATCCTGATACTCACCAAAATGCGAACGGAGATAAGATGCTGCTGTGCTGTGCTTTACTGTACAAATTTCATGTACATAATGAACACCTTCTTTCCGTACATGGGCATCCATAACTACAAGTGGTACTGTTAGCATCTGCAACAACAATCTATGTGGTACCATCGTGTGTGAAATAGATGCATTGCGATAGGTGCTGAAGTTTCAACTGATCACCAGCTGGTGCTCTATATATTATATCCTCTTGAACTCTCCTACCAATTAAGAACATTTTATTGAAAGATCCGAAGTCATCATGGGTTCAGAGTGTAGGCTAATCGTAGCACAGTAGAAATGTCATTATTGACTTTCAGTCACTGCACAGAAAGGTGAGTAAGTGTTTAATGAAAACCTCTGCCATTAGGCTTTTATCACGAAGAATCTTACTATTTGGACAATTTTTCTACACTGGACCAGACGCGTTCAGTACTAAGCTTAAAAATAAGATTATGGGCCAATTCCTCCACCATGGTCGGGTGATGAGGCAGAACTAATACCTCGGCTACTCTTAGTGTCGTAGCACCCGGTCGTTTCATCTGCAACTCCACCCGACTTGCATCAATACATTTCAAGTCTCAGACTCAAAAAAGCCCATCGCTCACTCTCGGACATGCGGGTATATCTCCAATTCTCCAAGCGACTTTGGGTTTCAAACTACTGCCACTACAAAACTCCCACTTGGGGGCCAACCTGAAGCGATCAGGCTGAGATCTATGCGGGTCTTTTCCTGATCTCCCGTCGCGCCAGACTAAAGCCTCTGGTCAAGCCATAACGTCCCAAGACTGACGTCCCAATATAAATGACTTTCCATTCGTTTGCGAGCTTGAAACCACTAGTATTAAACTAGTGTTTTTTCCTAAGTCAGTAGCCCTTAGCTCTGGATCTTAGTCGCCTTTTACGACTGGCATGCCTTACCTCGAGTATATTCTACGAATGGTGAACTGAACAGTGAGAGATTTGTCCGAAATGAATGAACAAAAGAATAGTTGTCAGCCACTAGGCCAGTATCGAAAAAAATGTCGATTCTGACTTGGGCATCGCCGATGCATCCAACCTGGCTTATGTTATGTTTAAATTCCTGTTAACTGCCGTGTTGATGCAAGGACTGAAACGGGACGACCAAAGACACCGCCGGAACTTCGTTAATTAGAAGCTGGATTTCGGTCGTAGGTGGGAATTTTTCGCTTCTTGAATGAGAGTCGTCTCTGGTCATGACAAGAAATCAATGCATAATTGACTGATATTAATGGTTATTGTTATGGCAGCTTCGTCGGACTTTGGTAGGTATTCGTCTTCCATTTCTTCTCTGGCTGGCGCTAGTGAGCGCCAGTCCGTGAACCTGGGCCTCGGCCAACACGCTCTCCATATAGCACAGACATGTGTTAGTTGCCTCCAGCCACGCACGTTCAATTGATTGAGGTCCCTTTTCGGCTGCGTGTGCCTTTGAAGGTGTAGTCGTTCTTGGTTTTGTTGTCCCTTGGTTTTTGAATCGAAGACTTTCCGGATGGCGTTGATGCTCATATGCTCTAAGTGTTCTAGCCATCTGAGACAAGAGACTCGAACTTGCTTGACCATTTGAAGGTCGCCGTAAAGTGCGTTCAGTTCGTTGTTTAGTCTCCTCCTCTAAGCACCATCTGTTCATACGAGACCAAAGATAATTCGAAGGACTGCCCTCTCGAAGCGACCAGGACTCTCCGTCCGATTTAGTTAGTGTTGAGAAGCTTTTTCTAGGGAGGAAATACTCTTGGGTCAGTGACTCGAAAGAGGTGGGGCCGTGAAAATTATTTTTCCCGTACAGATCAGCGATCGAACCTACGACGTCGCTGGGATCGACGCACGTACCCATAAAGACAAGGGACTAGATAGAGAAACTGGATGTCAGGTTTAGAGCGATGTAAACCGACTTTCAGAGATGGCCAGAATTTGAAATTTTATCCGGTATTCAACAAGTCGCAGCAGCCCTCACAGCGTCTAGGCCAGGCCTCATATAGTGAACAGGAAAGGAAGCGACGAAAGTAACCTTAATGTGTGCTTCAGGGCGTGGGTGGACATTCTATAAACATAGACCACAGTCGATCAAATGGAGACTCCCTCAGCACGCACTTTCAATGAAAATGTATAGTCGTCAGTTGTCGTCATGTATTGTAAAACGATCTCATTTGTTTTGCTGACAAGCGTTGCATACATGTCCGTGACATCTCGATGCTTGATCCAATTTTTCGGAGAACTGAGTCCCCTTCCGAACATAATGCGAGCAAAATTACAACAAAATCTTTGCATTCAGAGGCAGAAACATAATAATAACTCACACACACGTTGAAATTAAGCTCACAATCAGCCGCAGAAATTATGAGTGATTGCCTTTGAAAGGGTCCCTCGCCAACAGCACCTCTGTCGGCATACGGCTTGAAAGCCCACTTCTGTAGTTTTCCTTTTATGTAATTTCTCTCACTCGATTCCATTAAAAAAATACCTCAATTAAAATTATTCCCCCCAACACCAATGTGGGCGCACGATAAGGTAAATCGTCCCGCGGTGCATGCAAAAATATGTACAAGTCAATTTTTAAAAATACCACCCTTCGGCCCCTACTTTGAGTTAACGTGTAATAATCACTTTTCAACTGAATGCTTCATTTCGCTGGCATTCGATTTCGACGGAGTGGTTACACATATTTTTTTTTCCCGAAAAAACTGAATGCACTTCAAATTGTACTTTTGTCCTGGGGGAATGTATTAAAGTTTCATTAAACCAGCACCCGTCCAGCCCATTATCTCACGTACAGTCTGCCCTTAATTACGACGGAATTCTGCAACCAAATTATATACAAAATTAAGAATACATAAATTACATTCTGCCCGGCCACCCCGCGGTGTTGGTCCCATTTAACAGTGGCAATAATAAATTCAATGAATCGATTCTGAAGCGCGATCGACCGGTGTGCTCTGGTCGTTGTGCACCATTCGTTGGGGTTTTAGGTGAAATGTGAGGAAAAAAATGAAATAACGAATAATTTCATTTTCGTGACCCACATCCCGATGAGTTGATGTTGGGACGGAGAAAAAAACGGTGTCCTCCCCAATTGAAGGTAATAACTCGACAATAATGACGACCGTCAAAAGTTGACGCTTTATTTATGCAATTGTGATGCGCGCACACAAGCACACATTTGTCAAGTGCTTCAACGCCATTGCACATGAATGCGAATGCGAAACATGTCCACCCGGTGGGTGGGCTTCACTGGGTGGTCGGCGATGATGCTTTCAGCGGCATGCTCAACCGCACCAACCGCATAGCCGCATAGTGAAGTCAATAAAGATAAAACGTTTTCGATTCCCGCCGATGAACGTGTGCGCCGACAGTCTCTCAGCTCCCAGACGGAGACCTAATGTTGCCCCGTCTTATTTATTGCAGGTAATAAATAACGAGCCTTAATAATCAATTGTTTCTCTCTTTCTCTCGTTTCATGCTTTTTCCGCTGCTCGTCTATATTCGTTTTGTTGCGACGGTAATACAAAATATTCGCACACATTCAAATCAATTACCACTGTGCACGGATACCTGGCCAACAACAACGTAACTGCCAATAAACCAACCAACCAAACGATAACACAGTACCAATTCACAAAATGGAAGCATTGAGCGGCGAGACAATTTATCTTCCATGCAATGTGAGTACGTACGAAGGAGATGACGCCGTTCTCATCCTGTGGTATCGCGAGGATAAAGGAACACCAATATACAGGTAAGGCGAAATGGATGTGTATTCTTTCCTCTTTTTTTTTGCAGCACATTTCACTTTTTGTTTTTTTGCTATTATTTATTTTCTTCTCTCCCAAAAATGGTGGTTGAAAAAGTTTCCCTCTTCACATTTCTGCGGTCAATAACAAATTCAATTTGAATATGAAATACATTTTATTTATGCGAATACGAATTGAAGTGCTTTCGGGGGTACCCACATATACACAGCAGCGAAAATACGTGAGTTGTTCTCTAGGTCGCCCTGGTTCCGGTCTGGAAATTTTCGAGACAGGATCTGCGGCAAGTTTTGCATTTGTTGTGTTTTGAGGAGCGTCATTTTGAATGGGAATTTCTTTTCTCTTCTGCATGAAGTGAGTGGTGGCTGTGTGCCAAGTAATTTTTATTTGTGGTTCAGGACACGTCATCTTGTCACCTAAGATGCTCTGTTTATGTTTTGTAGTTTTCTTAACAAAGTTTGACACGCGTCGAACGATGTCATTTTCCAAGAGACAAGCGAGTTATGCCGTGATTGGATAGCGCAATTTTTTTTAAGTGTCCCTCATGAGAGCCATGAAAATAGACAAATATATAACTTGTCGTCTGAAAACGAAATCACTGTTAAAATGTATTCATTCATGACATTTTGTCTCGCCGACTACTCACGCTCACGCTTTTAGAAATCCCCATTCAATGATTCACTGAGATGAACGTGCTGCAAGGAAACTCATTTAAAAGCAGTGGTGCAAAACTCCCGTGTTGAGGCACACCATCATACCATCATTTAAATGATTGCTGGAGGATGAACTATTGCTTCATATTCGCTCGATTACCTCATAATGGATCTGGAGACAATTGAGTTATTTCAAAAGCACAGATTTTTAATACATCTGGAACAAATATGTATAAAGTCGTCGAACAGTCCCTAATTTGAATTTATCTTCAATCGTTTTGATTGACATTCAGGTTTGTGTAGTTTAATAAGACTTAATGTACCCCATCACTATAAAAGACAAAAGCGTTTCTAGACGTAATATTTAGGAGAGCTTAGGCAAGACCACTTTCCTTGCCACAGTCCAGAAGATCCACCTTCAATTCGGTGAAAGGCTGAGTTATAACATTCTACTGTCAGTCTACCATGTCGTCGTTTAAAAGTGTCTCAGAGTAAGCCTAAATATGATGGGACGCCTTTGTTTAGACTTCTCCATTGATTTATAGACTAGACGTAGGTCACAAGGTTGCCATATTGGCATTTAAGTAAAATGAAAACTACAGTACACGCAGTTGTTCTTGGCACAGGCTCAAGTTCTATAAATCGAGATTGGCTGTACAGTACCAGCTTTCGTTTAAAAGTATTGTGCCATTACTTCTCTCCTGATGCACTTCATCATATCAGAGTTTGAAGTCTCGATAGTATCTAGTGTAACGCACACTGCCCTTCTTTCTCAGACATTACTTATCATAGAAGGGTGTGGCACAAATGGACCACAGATCAATCCCTGTCTCTCTACAGTAGGACAGCAGCTAAAATGGAATCCTGTTTTGCTCCATCCATGCTATCGTCTTCCAGTTTTTTTCCATTCGACTCAACGACGGGTATGCACAACGCATTGCTCGAAATGCTCCACAGTTCTTGCAGAACTTTATACAACCCTTCTTTTGTAATCAATAACACTACACAGAATTATTCCAGCGAGGAAAATTATGTATCTTAAAGAATTCTGAACCCTTGTCGGTTGTCACTTTGTGGGTCTGTGTGTTAAACCCCTTGCACTCGGACGGTGTCTAGTTTCAAGTCCCAGTATGACAAAAATAATTTTCACGGCCCACATCTCTCGAATCACTGACAATGGTCAAATAGTGACAAATGTGAGTCTGGAAAAGCTTACATAAACATGGCCATTCTGAGTTGGCATACAACTGTAGATCCATTCGACGTGTGAGAATATAATTGCACAACATAAGTAGGCATCCATGTTTTTATTATTAATCCTAAACAAGCGACTTAGCTGGAATGGGTGCAAGAAATCCACCAGCTGACGTCTATACGGCAGAACTTGGGGTCTGTCTCCCACAATTGTACATTGATTGTACAGACTGATGGCGATTCCCATCATCTCACACGCGGCCATCGTCTGATGGCCAAGGAACCACCCAACAGTCAAAGCAGCAGAATTTGTAAAGTTGGCACTCATACCCACCACACAACAGCTTTGGTCGAAATAACTCCCTCGCTGCCAGATATACCACCACACTGCAACTAGAATATATGTAGAAGCCGGGCGCCGGAACAAGTTAGCTTAGGATACTAGGTTCAATCATTAGAATATGACAATACTTTCTACAATGTCAAATATCAGGCACCGTTGTTGTGGCAAATTATTTTTCAATGTCAAATCATGCGAAGTAACCATAAGCATTGTCTATGACTCACTCTATTGAGTGCGCTGTCATGAATGCGTTATTTATTATTAATTTTTTTCATTTGTCAATATTGGCCCATCAGTGTCGCAGTATGAACTTGCTTCCTACAAACGAATGAGAGAAGAATGTAACACTGGATGTAGTCGATTTGTCGAAGTGGGGAGGCATTAGTTTTCTGTGGGGTGGCTCTGGCCCTCTACTGAGTTATGTTAGGTTGGAAGGGGAATGCGATGGTTGACCATCACTTCCACTTAGCGGCCAAAGGCCCATTGCCAATCTCTTCATCTGTTAATGTCTTTTAACCGGTTATGTCATGTGGTGCTTGAAGCCACAATATGTTTTTTATCAATTTGAAGTCTCTTTGAAGAATCCATGGCACAGCCAAGCTAGACTCCGCATCTCGGCGTTCCTGCGGGGCAAGGCTTTGACAAAGCAGACGGTGGATCGTCTGGGTTTCTTCCTCGTCGGCGCAGCTCCTACAGATATCGCTGGATACCTGGTAACAGCTTTACTCCTATCGTACAATATCGTGTGGTCACTTCGAGGAGCACAATGGTCGAGTTTCGGTCCAGAGCAAGAAGCTTCTTTGTTTTGCCGGTATTAATCTCTGGTCACATTGATCTTGTCGTTTGACAGTCTACTTCTTCAAACCATTAGGAGTTGGATTCCTTTATTGTTGTGTCATATATGAACCGGTAGAATGCACTGGTCGTTGGTTTCAACGGTGGGTCTGTTTCGCTAATGTCTATTTCAGAACCATTTCTGGTCTGCTCTCTCATTCTCTTCGATTGAGCTATGGCCCGGGTCTCAGCTCAGCAGAGTGTCACATTGACAGTCAACTAAGCAGCCTGTCAGTGAGTTATGGACAGCTGGTTCCAGTTGCGCCCTACTTTAGGGTTAAGGTGCTTCTTCTCTCTTGGGCATAACCTTAGAAACGGGCGCCATGTCCTAAATTGTCGAACTTTTTCGCACTCGAAGACGAGCTTTTTAGCTGAGCCTAAGTGTCAATATTTGTCTTGTCCCACTGGGCCAGAGTCGAAGCCAAGTTGTACATGGGCTCTGGGTAGCCTATCCACTTAAGGCGTTGGATGACGTACACGCTCGATTTCAGGCCGTAATGTTCGAAATTTTAGCTGACGACTTGATGCTTCACTTTCGGTTTTGAAGTTGTAGCGCATCTGGGCCTTGGAGCTGGACTGGGATACTTAATGTCTTCTCAGAGTCGAGATAGGGCTCGTCTACAGAATAGCCTCTTTGGCTCAAAGGTGTATCTTGTGACAGGAATTATTCTGCGTTGGACCTCCTCACTGACGTTTCTTCTATTTAAAATGGGAAGAACGTTCAATTCTGACTGACAACCCTGCTACTCTGTTTGCTCTGTCCGCAACGTTGATGCTGTGTTCTGTTTCTTTTGTTTGCTTTGCAGAACAGGGACGTACACGGATAATTAAAGAGAATATATAAATTGTGAGTTAAGGTGTTAGCAAAGGTTGAACCATCTTACGCCTTTTCGCCGTTGTATCCAGAAGTCTGAAAAGCCATTCAATTCGTTCGGTCGCCTCTTAAAGTGCCACTTTTTCGTTTCCCCTTGAGTTGAAGCTTGAAAATAACGAGAACCCTTGTGCCTGACTTGGCTTGAATAACATTTTTTCGACATATGGCGTTGGTCTCGAATGAGTTTCACCGAACAAAGTTTTGCCCCGTTGACGCTGGCCATCAGCCGCACCTCTGTGGGTGGTGAAAGTTCGTCTCTGCTGCAACACCCAAGCACCTGATGGCTGAAACGACAAAGTCAAAGGGAGAAATTTGCATTTTCAGTCAACAATTTGCATGACGCCACGACAGGTCAGCCAAACGTTAATCAACATCACACTTTTCTGAGCACATAACACATAAGACCACTAGAGTGCATGAGTGACAGCATTTTTCAATCAAGTCGTCCACCGGTGAATGGACTTGCTAGACACACTGTGCTTCCTGATCGTTTGTGTGGTCTTATGGTTCCTTTTTCCACTCTCAACCCTCCGTCGTAGTCGTATCGGAATTCTGTATTATTACACTCACTTCCCTCGATTGTGTTCGGGCGAAGGAGGAAATCATTGCCTGCGATCCTTGTTTGTATGCGTGTCGTTCATCGAAACGATGACTTGTCCCCCATCGCGCCGGTGACTTTTCAACTGTTTTCTATCAGTTGTCGGGAGTTTTTTTTTTTTTCAAAGGAGCCACACCCATTCCGTGGAAAGTATTCGATTTGGTAAACATCAAGTCAATTATACTTGGAGATTCTTCTTTGCTCGCAAATAAGGACCGACGCGGCGGTGGTGGTGAGCTGAATGGTGACATCATGCTTGTAGTTCAATGCCATCTCGACGAAATAACAGCAGACGCACGTGTTGGACTGAGAGTTTGTGTTGCGAATTTCAAATGAGTCTCGGAAATGACTTCTACTCTCCATAAACAACGCACAAATTACGAAAGAAAGGGAATGGACTTACGTTGGGTGCACGACTCGCTTCAAGGTTCAAAAGGTACATCCTTGAATACCTGGGACAATGTATACAGTGTTACACTTCTCATATTAATTATCACCCTCTTCCGGAGGCGTGACGAAACTTTTGTGTACAGCAAGAAGTATCTGTTGGGAGAATGGGATTATCGATTGATACACAAAAGGTGCTCTGCATGGACCTATGCGCTCAGCTTAAATAACTCAAATCATGAGGTAAAAAACATCATGTACTGCGATCGTCTCTTCAGCCTAATGACTTATTGAAATTTAGAGTCGGATATAAAGTTGCTTTCCATTGTTGACGCATTTCAGCACTCTGCTTCCAGTCATGCTATTTGGATCTTGTAGTCATGCCAACTGGTTTTTAGAGAAAGGCTTTATGAACCGTGCACACGGCAAAGCCACTGTTGTCGATGGCTATTTGAACCACGAGTTAGATGTAGTAACATAACACCGACTTAAATCTTGACATCAAAACAAAACTTCGCGACGCCAGCAATACCACAGTTCTTTCGCCAATATTTTCCGATGTTGCACCGCAAGAAGAAAGCGGGAATAAAACTCAATCTCCGAGGACACCACGTCGTTCTTTGATTTGGATCTGCAGTGTTAAGTAACAAGATTCAGCAAGTGTTTTCTTATTGAAATTTGATGAAAATACTTAACTCGCGTAGTAATTGGTGTTGCGCATTCTCCTCCATTGACCTTTCCCGCTCACATTCGACGACGAATCTTTATTTCGGAGACACCAGGAATCAGTTTTACAGAGCTTCCGGCTTTGTAAAGCAGAACTAGCGAAGTTAAAGTTTTGTAGAGTATAAACTTGGTCCTTCAAGTCAGGAGTTTCGAGTCCAATTGATTTGAAAAGCAAAAGTAGCTTCGTTGCCTAGTATGGTTCCACGCCGGATCTCCACTAGGATCCGCTTGTAGTTGTATACATGGACTTTATGGTATATGATACCGTATCAATCCAGCCGAGGGTTCGAGATCCGCTATCGGATCAAATGCTTAATTGCGACGACTGTTAGGTTACATCAGGTTGTAGTTAGTGAATGGCTGCCAGCAAGCAATAACACTTGGGCGAGAATATGTCTATTTTGAAACCACGCGGATTGACTACTCCTAGACCTCGAACCAGGTGGTGGTTATGCCAATGTGGTTTATCTGGCTAATGTTAACGATGCTTAAATGGATGTGAGAATCTACCTCTTGCCAGACGGATACAAGAGCAGTTTAGGTGATTTGCGGTTTTTACTTCCACTTCTTCCATGCAGAGTCCATACAAATCGTTGTGTGGGAGACGCATCCAACGGGCGTGTATGCCGGTGTCCGGTTAAGTCCTGAGTCCTAAAGGCGTGTTAAGCCTGTGTAGACAGAGTGATACGTGTAGAATATTATGGTAGACTGTGGCGACCGGCATAGAAGGTGGATAAGATGATCATAGTAGAGAAGAGGTTGTACCACACCTTGCACATTCATCGGTTTGTTAATATCACGGTAGAACGTAGCAGCCCAGTACCATAAGGCGATTACTGAAATTTTCAACCATCTCGTATGTATGCGACATGACTGTTCGAGTAGATCGTGATATCCCTTTCGGATTTTATATTTTTAAGCACTGACTTCAACAAAGAAAGAGCACACATTTCACTTTACTACAAAACTTTAGCTTACAATGTTAACTCCACAATTCGACTTAGTTACTCTCATCCAGATTATGTTTGAGAATGATATTAACATGCGACCAACTTGGCGTTTGATGTCCGTAGTGTAGCGAAACCTCTCCAGTGTTCACTGGTTGAAGTTGAAGAGAGCTCGTCATAGCTTTTTATAAGACGACAATATTATATTTTTCCTGAGCCAATTCTGAAATACGATGCTGTTCGATGACCTATCACTGTATTAAAGACGTGCTCCTTACCGATCTGGGATCAATTTTGACTTCGAAGGCGGTGTCCAAGAGACTATAGAATTAAATAACGATGAGAATGGAAATCGTATTGCAAAACATGCGTGGACAATGAACTTGCCATTAAATCTACCTTAATAACATTTATTAGCGATACTCAAATGTTCTGTGAGGACCGCACATGCATTTAGACGGACTGTAAGTATCATGCCTGGTTTTCACACTACTGCCAAACTTGTCAGTGTACGCAGGTTGACAAGGGAGGATTCTTGCTACCTGCGCACCTATCAAGGTCTTTGCGGTACTCACTCGTCAACGTAAGAGGTACGGTCTTCTAAAAGTTCCTACAATTTTTGGCATACGCGGACGACATTTTATGACTTTTAATGGGAACCGACCATATGAGTAGGTGGTCTGTTGAGTACTAGAACCCCTTCTTCGCATGACCAAGTTATCATATATAATACCTTGATCATCTCTGGCTTGGTCTAGCCCTAGCAGGTCAGCACCAAGGTTCTGAGCAACCACTCGTGTTGTGCGTATTATTCTTCTCTCACGAGTGTAAGGGACATATAGTTTTACGCCAAAAATGTCAAGTTTGAGAAACTTTCTCTTGACAGTACAGTGAACACGTTTGCATACGCCCGACGGTTTCGGTGTAGTCTCATTGCGCGGCGACTGCTCATAAGCTTGTGGTTTGTTATGAATTGTCTATGTGCTGCATGTGTCAATCTCCTTGAGCATTCTCGATAAATCGAACACAACATAGACACAATGCTTAATTCAGTCCGGATAGTTTTCCACTCCGAACCAGTGTGACAACGGAGTAAAGGACGCCTACGAAACCGCTGAAGCCTACAAGTGAAAGATCGATCGTGGAAGACTTGTTGGCTGCGGTCCAGAACCACTCGGACCTAGGCCTGTAGAAGGCCAAGAAGCTGGTTGAGATGACGCTGAACGACGTAGTGCGCGAAATGGTTTCAAATACAAAAACAGTATTTTTAAAAAGAAATTTATCACAACTTACTCTACCTGAACAGTTCTGTTCGTCTTCCTGATCACTGCAGCGTCTTCCAAGCGGAAGTAATGACAATTAGCGAAGCCCTGCCCTGGATAAGGTGTAACGTGATATCTGTATCTTTACGGATAGCCAGCGGCTTACGAACTCGCTAAATACATCGCCAGACTCGCGATTGTTAAAATCTACTGTAAGATAGGTACCCCTTCAACTACCTCCAGGTTACAGCTCAATAACCTCCCTAAACAGAAAACAAATGCCAGATGGCTGACATGCAATACCTGTGCAATAACGAAGCAAATCTGGCCTCATCTTGATGCAACAGGATCACGTAACCTGATTTCAAGAACCTGAGATCAGTCCTGTTCTGCAATGACTTCTGTAGAAGCTGCCGGGACGATGGGGCAGTTGGTTGAGTACCTGCCCTTGGTTATAGGGGTCCCCGGTTCGAATCCCAGTGAAAAAGTTAAGAAGCTTTTTTCTAAATCTTTATCTTTAAGTCTCCTGGCAAATTACCGACATTCGGCATCACACTGGCCCAACACGGCCGATTAAGTGTAGTGCCAATAACCTAAGCTAATGTGTGATCGAAGCACAAATGCGTAGACGAATTAGATGACTCTATGCCAGCCTTGTTCAATTCTATAACCGCTTGTTAACTACACCAATTCGTAATTTTCATTTTATTTTGTTTAGAAATAACACCTCTTTAATGTGATTCTCGAAACATGCTGCCAATATGTGACAATATGTGCAAAAAGCAATTATGAAACCGTCACCTTAAATGGACGAAACCAATTAACGCTTCATTCTTTTTTCCTATTTCAGTGTCGACATACGAGGCGGTGGCTCGAAGGCCGCCAAACGGTGGTCGGACGAGAGCGTGTTCGGCGGACGAGCGTACTTCATTTTCGACAAGGAGCCCGGCGAGCTGTCCATCCAAAGTACCCGCGAGGCCGACACAGGTGTGTACCGGTGTCGAGTCGACTTTCTGAAAGCCCAGACGAGAAATAGCAAAATAAACTTAACCATTATATGTAAGTACCCGTTCGCGTAAAAATTATTAACTGTTTCTGCATTTATCGCCCAGGCACATACGTACGCACGTACAAACGAGGATATTTCGTAAAAATTAAAAAAAAAATCACACACGCACACGAACAAAAAAAAATTATATTTAGCTGCGGTCGCATAACGCTTGATTTAATGTATCGATGGCGTAATTTAAGTTTTAATAATATTGTGCCCACCCGCGAGATGAGAGTCTGTGCGAGGACGTATGTACTATCTGCGCGCGGAGGGAGCTTATATTTTAATGCTGTTTATGACGACCGCAGCAGGTCGTTTCGGCAGGAAATTAATTTAATAAAGGTAATCTAGAAGCGGTACAGCGGACAGGACGTACGCACGCACGCAAAATTGGGTTGACTGGCCGGATGGGTGAAAGGATGATTGGCTGTATGGCCATTAAAAAGTTTTTAATTAACCGTTTGTGTTTGGATCGTATATCACGTGGAGCGATATGAAAAAGGTTCAGGATGAGAATAATTCGGACATGGCGGGGCCAGAGGCAATAGGCGTAGGGTTGGCCCCGAAGAATGGCGGACACTCGATTAAATTTCATGGAATGATAATAGCGCTAATTGAACCCTGCGCCGTGTTGCTTTGATTGCTTCCGTTGGGTACACACACAGTTACTCTTGCCGGATAGTAGGTAGTCCTTATCAGGCTTTTTTCACTCTTTTTTTTGTGCGTTTATCGTTTCAAGGATAGCGAAGATTTTATAGAAAAACATATAAATTCAACAACGACAAGCATTCAGCGAGCTCGTCCTGTGTGCGTAAACGTCCGTTTTTAAGTGGGCAAATGGAAAAATATACACAACAAAAAAACAACGCATAAATAAATAAAGTGAGCAGGGAATATAAAAAAGCCCATCGGTGGATAATTGGAAGAGCACGCCTCACACAATGATGGCTTTTATTGGCCGTTTGCGATGCGTGAAGTCATTACGAAAGAGTGTTTAATTCAATGGAATAGCTTAGCTTAGTTGAAAAGATACGGAAAAGGGTTTTGCTTTGTGCGAGGCGGACAGAGGTGCTTTCATCAAATGCCGTTTCTAATTGACGGCCGAATCCGGTCTGAAAGTGGTCGTTAAGGTTTACTCAAGTGAAAAAAGCAGAGACCGAGATTAAGAACTCTTCAGGCAATAAATAAGAAGTGAGTGAGGATGATCTGAACTGGAAGGGAACAAAACTACTCAATGTCTTTCGGCTGACAGGGGTAATAATTGGGCGCCACTCAGTGATAAAATGCAGCAGGGAATAAGGCCTGAAGTCGATAAGGTCTATTAATTTATTTTATTTATATTTCTATTTTATAATACACACACACTTATATGGGGGGCGATCGAAGTGGAACTGGGCATAGTTTTATGAACAACCATTCGTGTTCAATCGCAAGCCTGTTAGTATAGTTCGCACAGCATACCCAATATGGCCGTATTGACAAGTGAGTCTAGATCTTCTGATTTGGCGGCGGTTGCAGTATTATGCCCAATTCTGTTCATTCTGCTGTTTAGTATTGACGCTAAACATTCGATTCTTTTTCGTGAAGCTACAAAGCCTTGTAGAAGATGTTAGGACGCTAGCTTGAGAGATTTGTATTTAAAGATACTTCTTCTTGGTGTGGTTCTACAGTCAGGAGTGGACCTGGGCCTCAACCAATAAGCTTTTCCAACTAGCGCAATCTCTGGCTAGCAAACCAAGTTGGTTGAGGTTCTTCCCCACGTGGGTGCGCCACCTTAAGCGCGGGCGTCCTCTGTTACGTTGCCCGACAGACTCAGATTCGAAGATTCTTCGCCCCGGAGCTGAGGTGTCCATCCGCTCTACTACTTCGCACCGGAGCCGAGGTATGTGAAGTCCTTAACTACCTCAAAGTTTCTACTACCCATTGTGACGCTTTGTCAAAGACGTCGATGTTTTGCGTCCTTTCGTGATGACAGCATGTACTTTGTTTTGCCCTCATTCACCGCAAGACCCATTTGAGCTGCTTCCGATTCAATGCCAGCAAACGCCTCATGGACGGCTCGCTGTGTTCGCCCAATAACGTTAATGTCGTCCGCGTAAGCAAGCAGTTGAACGGACTTTTGGAAGATCGTGCCTCGGGTGTTAACGTTTGAGTTTCGCACAATCTTCTCAAGTATGATGTTAAAGAAGCCACATGACAGCGCGTCGCCTTGCCTAAAACCTTTTTTGACATTGAGGGTCTCGGTGAGTTCGTTACTGACCTTGATGGAGCAGCGAGAGTTCTCCATCGTCATCCTGCACAACCTGACGAGTTTGGCAGGAATGTCAAAGCTGGACATGGCGTTGTATAGCTCATCTCTATGCACGCTTTCATATGCGGCCTTGAAATCGACAAATAGGTGGTGGGTGTCGATCTGCATCTCTTGAGTCCCTTCCAGGATCTGCCGAAGTGTAAATATTTGGTCTATTGTGGACTTCCCAGGCCTGAAACCGCACTGATAGAGTTGATGGTTTCAGGCGCTCACACAGAACTGCAGAGAAGATAGATAGATAGATAGAAGATAGTTTTCGCAGTCAAAGGGGTCTCCTTTCTTGTGGATCGGGCACACGATACTAAGTTTCCACTCGTCGGGCATGCTTTCCTTCGACCATATCCTACAGATGAGCTGGTGCATGCGCCCAACCAGATCATCTCCAGCTGCTTTAAACAGTTCCGCGGACAATCCGTCCGCTCCAGCAGCTTTGTTCGACTTCATCTCGATATCGCTACCTTGACTTCGTCTAGATCGGGGGGACGGAATTCTCTTCTATCGTCGTCCATTGCGTGGAGTGGAACATTCTGCCTGACAGCGGTATTGGTGTCCTCTTCGCCCTTAAACAGTCTGCAGAAGTGATCCTTCCAGATTCTCGGTATCGACTGCGACTCTACTACGAGTTGTCCCTCTTCTTTCCGACAGGCTTCTGTCCGATGTTTGTACCCTTTGGATTTCGCCGCCAGGTTCCCATTCTTGGTCCAACCACCTCTTTTTCCGCCTGCCGAGCGATCGCCTTCCTGATGGAGTCACATGTAAGGTTCGCACGGGACATTCGTGCCACTTGTCCAAACTTATCGACATGGAGTTCCTCGCGTACTGGCGTGATTCTCACCCTATCCCGGCGTGTAAGAAATCAGAACTCTGCAGCTTCTACTCGCGATCTTATTCTTTCGGTCACTAGCCAAATTTCATGACCATCTTGTCGATTTCAACAGGCAAGCTCAGCATTACACCTGCCATCACAAGTGAACAAGATCCCCCGGTCTTTTACTTGAACTACGCCACTTGTTTCAATGGAAGTCCACTTACATGTAGAATGCAGTGACGTTCTGGAAATGATCATAACGTCCGATTTGTCAACATTAACCCATCCGAGCAACTGCAAATACGGTCACAAACCTATCGAGTGCGAGCTGAAGTTCCGTTCGGAATAATGTGAGGCATCTGCAAGGAGCAAACTAAAATTGTTTTTATTTGTTCATTTCGTGAAAAAATTTCCATAAGGAAAAAAAATGACAATGTGACCAAGAGAAAAAATTATGACCACTGTAGCAACCGTGGGCGTGGCGACCATATAAGCCGATTCCTACCGAGTTTCATTTTGAAATCCTACTCTTCAACTGTAAATACAGCAAGTGAGAGGAATATCTTAATATCAAAATATTTGTTTGTTGCCTACACCTGCACACGCAAGCGACATCTGCGAAAATACAAGCCCTCCTCACTGCTCAGTCAGCATTCGCTTTCATGTCGCTTTACTGCTCTACGTGAACCGATACACTGCACACATCATGTTGCATGCCTCTGCTTGAGAATCTTCCAACCCCAACAGCCACAGCAAAGCGAAGAGTGCTGAGAGTAAAAATATCATAGTAACCCGAAACGAAAATGTAACGTTGACTGTGCTCGTCTCCTCTCTGTCTAACACACGTTTTCTTATGCAAGAAAATAGCCCCCCTTTCATCTTCTTAATTTTGTGAATAACTTTCGCTTACTCCTCGATTATTCACAGAAGAATTCAGTTACGAAGCGGACTGCTATGTGTACTTTAAAGTAAGGAATTCGGAGTAAAGTCAAGCTCTGAGTGGACCAAATGGTCCGAATTGGATGTACAAATAGTTTCATTAGAGCTTCCTCCATCGAGTCATTATAGCTTATCAAATCGTCCTTCTTGGATCGCTTGAGCTAATTCACCTTTCTAGGCTAAAAACCCTTAATTGTCCTGCTCTTTCCACCAAACAATCTTTTGATAATTTGATTCGAGTTGTCTGACAGCGACTTTTCGTTAGGTACATCTTCTCGATTTCGGCTGTAAATGTGTACTCGAATCTCCTCCAGAACAGAATGAATGGTGAATTGTAGTCTTAGACCTATTAAATAACCTATTTCCCTACCTACGATCAGCATTCCTTCCTAATCAGACTGAATGTCTGACAGGCAAACGTTGGATAATCCTCTGCGTATTTTCACAGGGTTGGGTGTGTGTTTGTGTATCTCCTTGAAGCTCCCTGATCACTGTAGCGTTTTTCAGGCAGAAACCATAGCAATGTCATGTTTTACTCAAAAACATCTATTAATTGCAGGCTGTCCCTTAACGAGATGACTGAGTATTTTAACATTCACCTCATGTGGGTGCCGGGACACTGACACTGACATACCACAAAATTGCAAAGTCGATGAACTCGCCAGGTGTGGTACAACCTCATCTCTATCAATAGCCGGGGAACCACCTTCCATGCCGATCACTATAGCCTACCATCTTCTAAAGATTCACACAATTACAACCACCAATGAGAAATGGCCTTCACTTAGCCTAAAACGGTCCCTCGGTCTACTTAGACTCAGTAAGCACTCATTAAAGACTCTCAAACGAGTCATAACCGGGCACTGTGCAATTGGCACTCATCCTCGCAGGATGGGATTTCTCTACATATACCCCGTCTAAAATGTAGAAAGCTTCCATCTTACTTACTTACTTGTTGCTTCGTAACTATGAATTTTTTGTTTGACCGGGCAGTTGCCCCGACGGCACAACTTCCAACTTGGAGGCCCAGTTGCTTTTATGTAACCCCTAGGACAAGAGGTCGCACTTTTAAGTTTGGCAAGTTGAGCCCGGGTGAACTACAACCAGTACCCGATGGCCACCACTTGGACGTAAAATAAGCACAATTTACAACACTGGGCATCGCCAGGTTGACGCCCGTCAGTGCCTACCCGATTCCCACAGCACCCAGCCACCGCTTCTGAACCTCTAGATTTTATAATAACAACAGACGGCGACGCAGATGTTTATAACAGACTTCGAAGAGCAAGAGGAGTACTCTATGACAAAAGGGAGAAATTCTAAGATTTCCAGAAACACGAAGATCAGAATATTAAGCGCATTTGTGTTGTGTGTTAAATCAATACCGACATATGGTAGCGAAATGTCATGTAATGTATGTGTCGAATATTCTGGCCAAATGCTATAAGGAACGTGAATCTTAAAAAAGTAAAAAGGGAGGAACCAATAGTGATGCCTACTATCAGAAAAAAGCAGACAGCATTACCCTAATGGCGTTGGAGTGGAACACTCAAGGAAAAAAGGGAGAGGAGACGACCGATTCTCCAGGAACTTGGAAAGTGTAACCTCACTTGGGATAGCGTAAAGACAACTGCAACTAACTGAGTGCTATGGAGATGCCAAGTGGAAGCCAGATGCTCCCGAGAGGAGTGATAAGAACAAAAAAATCGACGTGTTTCAAATAAGCCAGCTTTTAATGACATGGCATGACGCATATGAAACTGCTGTTTTGATCACGTGTCTTGTCGTTAGTTCGTTCAGTTTCTGGTGCAGAATCACGCTTTTGTAATTCATCGCAGTGGGTGTGAGGTTTGCGGACAAAGCTTCCAAAATGTCTTTCCATCTTGCAGCACAGTCGAATTGTCACGCGATATCAAAATTGGTTCGAGTTAGAGAATGGTTCAATTTAGGGAATGGTTGTTGTATGGAAAATTGAGGAGAATTCCAAAATATGACAAGCAAAAATTCGAGCTAGGGAGAAATTTAACTTAGAAAGAATCCATTGCGCATTTGTTGTGTAGAGCAAGAATAGAATCGGACCAATGTCGCTTCACTGTGGGTCAAGTTTTCCTTCATTTCCAAGTATTCAGTCTCCAAGTCTCTGACTCAAAAGAGTATACGACTAAAATGTTTAAGCCAAATCTGTCGGTAAGCTTTGCTTTAGCTTGTACTTCAGGTATTCGTTCTAAACATTGTCGACTTTCAAGTTTCCCGGCTCGTTTTCCTGTGAAAACAAAGTTAAAACCCTTTTATCTGTTTTCCAAATTTGGTCCAGTCACCGTTTGCTTTTGATACAAAATTTAAACGGCGAACCACTGAAGTTTTGGATCACTTAATTGTGGGCGTCACAATGGACCAACTATGGTATAAGTGTGCTTTAAATTCCGCTGGCAGCCCAGGAACCTAGCCTTCAAGTTCCACACTATACTGCTTGATTTAATGACAAATTTAAGTGAATTTTTTCTAGAAGTAAGAAAAACAGTTTGTTTTAAATGTATGTCCTTCGTCGAAGAACTTTCTGGACACAAGCTACTTCCCAAAGCCTATAACTTAATTCGTGGTTTGCTAAGAGATGACGTTACATGTATAATTCTATTGTTATGATTCCATTGGAAAGTGCGCTGGAAAGCTACTGTCATTGTGACAAGTTGTCATTGAAAACGTCATAGCTTCAGATGGGCAATACGTTGACTAATACTACTGCACGTGTTTTTCTTAAATAAACGTTCAAATTTTGCAAAAAAAAAAATACGATTTAAAACCCAATAATGAAATATGTGACATTGATTTGTATCCTAGATAATTTGTCCGAAAGTGTTCATGTGACGTTTAATCTTATCGTTTCCGTTGACACCTGTCACATGTCATTAGACAGTAGTCAAATTTCCCTCATATTCTCCCCAAACTAAAGACATTATCGAGAAAATTCCCTTCTTCACTCCTGAAGCGTGTAACACACTGAGTTTCACAGAAATGTGTGCAACAATTTCGACAATACATCACAAGCGGGCTTCAGAATCTCATAAGAAAAACAAAGTAATATTAAATTCATAAATCATTTGCCCTCCGCGAAAGTATGAGACTCATAGCGGAGTTGCCCCCCTCCCCCCCCCCCCAAGCCCTTTTTCTGAATATTCAGAGCAGAGCACAATTCTCGAACAAAAGTCGTACTCTTAATGTTGAACCTTTCATTGTTTAAAGTTCGTTTTTTTCGCTCCAAAGGGAGAAGGGAAGTTGCTTTCCTCACTCACCCCGGTGGGTCCCATCATCCCAGCAGCGCGCTTAGCAAATGCATTAACTGAACAAAGTCCCAAAATGAGGGTTATAACTCATTTTGTTGTCCTCTGCCGTTAGTACCACTCTGGTGAAATGGCGGCAGCGTCGCCACTCTTGTGTACACACTTAATCACAGGGATACCCAGACAAGTATATGAAACATATTTTTTTCTCGTTGTGTGTACATAGGGACAAGAGGAAATGCACTCACGTTTATAACCATGCTTCATATACAAGAAATCCCTGGAAAGGCAAAAGATTGCACCAGACTCCGCCAACAAGCTGAAAACGGAATATAATTTATTACAATGACTGGGTTGTGTGTGTGCATTTTTCTATACAGGCATCCTCCGTCGCCGTTGACACTCTTTTGTGCACGTTGATGCAGCGATAATTTTCTAGACGACGGGTCTGTGTCTTACCCTGGCCGGCAGGATGCTTAAGAGTATTTCAATTTAGAGTTTAATTAAACTTATGAATGGGTGTCGACAGCAGGATTTACAACAAACCATGGGGACACTGAGACGGCGAGACTCTGAGACGTTCCAGATCTAACACTTGTGGCGCACTGATCAAATGGGTTTTCTTTTTACATATTCCCGGAATTGTTGTCTTTCAAATTGAGGATGCGTGTGGGGATGGTTGGATGAGTGTTTTGTAGTTATCAGCGGGTGCTTTTAAAAAGGAACAACGAGTGGAATTGCAGACATGTCAGCAAGGGCATGTCTGACTCTAGACGAATTTGGCCGCAACGCCCTTCTCCAACTGGAACAATCTGGTGGGCTGCTTCGAGTTTCTTACTTGGTTAGTGTCGTGCCTCCTCTTGTGCGAGGCAGCTTAAAAGCGTGCGTTGTGCCATAAGCCTCCAAGTGAACTTTTTTAGGTCCCTTTTGTCCCGTCAAGTTGCTCAAGTGGATGCCATACGGACTCAAGCTGCTATACACGCTAAAGTAGGCATCCTTCACTGGGAAGCTGAGACGGAGTGGCTGACTGCCCATGGTTATTTTGACTTAGCCAGCGAAGTTGTGCCCTTTCTTTCAGGACTACTTCGTTCTCCCTAGTTTATCGTATGAATGCTAGCTAAACGTGTCATAGACGACTTTATATGCTCATAAAATTTTTGCCAGTTATGCGGAACTGCTCACTGTTGAATGGATTTGGCAAAGATTGAGTGTTCAAATGGAGCTTTTAAACGACCAACAACGAAAGGTTATGTGAGAAGTCTCTTACGAGCGTCTAGCCTTGACAAACAAATGCTTATACAGCGAATGTCTCTGCACAACATGCACGTACTTCCTCTTCGTAGGCTCTGGCAATCTCCGGTGTGCTCAGTCGTCCAATGTCAAACCTTCTCTTCGTTGGCAGGTGTAGCTTTCTTACATTTGCGACGAACGGGATCTCTATTTGACGCGTGGCTTCTGTCAATGAGTGCATGGTCGACCACATGATTGGCGGTTCGACCGTCTGCAGTTCGCCAGGTTGCCTGTCGCAAAGTCTTAAGTAAGTCGGAAGCCGTTGTCTTTTGTCGTACAGTGGAGGCTGTGCTCTCCGATCACTCCGCCAAAGACATTTTCCCTACCGACCTTGGTATTGAATTCTTCGAGTGCGCTTTTGACATCGTACTTCGGACAGGCTCCGAATTAATAGCCTGGTCATGCGTTTATTTGTCCCAACCTATGGTCAATTTTGTAATGACAGAAGAAATAAGATCGCCAATACAAGCTGCTGACATGAATTTTCTTCGTGATGTTGTATGAGTTACTCAGCCGGACAGGGAGAGAAACACGGCAGTACGTGGAGGAGCTACTTCTACACAGATGTCCCCATCATTACATCTTCCCAGACGTGCCTTAAATGCGACTCCATCAGTCAGGTGTCCCCTTTGCAGAGCCACAACGAGTTGGTTAGACCAAGTCCAAAAACTCGCTTGGTTGCTTGCGAAACTTCCGTTCACGTCTTTCTTTTTTGGAAAAAAGATTTGTTCAGTGTTGGAATTAAATATTTGTCTCAGATCTTAGGAGAAAGGATCGTTAGAAAGACAAGCATTGACGAGAGGGAAATTCTAATGCTGTAATATGTCATTCGGGTTGTTAATCAAAACCTAAAGTTTCACATAAGTGCAGTGCTCTATCTTCGTTAAGGTCAAACCTCATATCGGCTTGAAGTGAGACAAGATCCATCTCTGAGATTACTTTATTACCGAGGATGATGGTGTGGGCAACCAACCTTCCTTGTTTCTATGAACTGTTTTGTTGAGGGTCTCATAGTTCTGTAAATTTTGGAGTCAGTAACTATGTTTCCCAGCATACTTTAGACACACTTGCTACAAAAACTTTTTAATGCCATGTGTCTTGTTTTCGTGGGAAACTTGTTTCATCTTCACTCGAATTCTATTGAGATCTACTTAAGTGGCTGTCATTTAATCAGTCTATCCATCTAAATCGCGATGGACGAACTTTGTTTGAAATGTTTTAAACATTTTTTCATCATTTAAATGTGTGGTGTGTGCGGGTAACAATTAACTATCGTGAAAGTGCTCAGCAGTCCATTCTCGGTCATTCGCAGACCCTTAGTAAATTTCAATTCTTGATGGGCCTGCAGTCGTAGCAAAATCAAATGTACCCAGGTAACGACCATATATTTCGAACTATGTATGGTCGCAGAATGGGCTTTGGAGGATTTAGAGACCTGCAAAGACCTGCAAATAACAAAATTGGTTGGGTGTTTTGTTGGGGCAACTGCCAACTACCGCTCACAAGAAGTCGGTCATTTGCACACCGTTCATTGCCGAGTTCCAATAACACCACTACCGAAGTCAAGCGCAGAATTACTCTTGCTAATCGCGGCTTTTCTGGGTTCAAGAGACAACTGTGTAACACAGCCATCTCTCAAAGCATCAAGCTGACTTTCTATAACACTCTGATCATATCTGCCCTGATCTATTGTGCAGAGACATGAACGCTATTGAAAGCGAATGAAGAAGCTCGCGATTGTTTTTAGATAAAAGTTCTGCGAGCGACCTTTGGTCCTGTTTGCGTTGATGGCGTCTGGAGGAGAAGGTTCAACCACGAACTGTACGCGCTGTACAGCGTCATGCACCTAGTTGAGCGTCTTCGATTCCAACGCTTAAGATGGCTGGGTCATGAAGAGGTAATGGACACCCAGCTCCGGCCCGAAGATTCTTCGATTCCGAGCCATTGAGACAACACAACAACACCTGTAGTGATGAGGTCCTGTACATCAAGCAACAAGACTCTCGTCTAATTTAGGATGGTAAACACGATGATATCCATCTTGTATTGTGAGAAAATAAGTTATGGGTCGATGATAGCCAAATTCTTTTGGCTCGGGGCTTATAATATGTACATCAACACCATGTGGTTTCAGCAGGACGGCGCTACGTGTCACACAGGTGGTGCCGCATTTGAAATTCTGCGATAGCTTGTGGATTGCATTGGTCTCACGTCATGTGCAAGTTATGTGAATTGTATTACGAAATCGTGCGAATTGACCCAATTAGAAGTTTTTTTCTGGCGTGGGATTAACTGAATGAATCGCTTTCACATTCCATACCTAATGGCATCGATGATGTTTTACGACCCCTTATTTTATTTTAATTTTAAGAAAAACTCCCAAAGAAAGACACTTTACAACATCGGTCCAGTAACCGGCCACCATAATTGAACTGAAACTTGAATAAGCACTATTTTTTGATGTATTGATAACAAGACAGAAACATACCTCCTTCTTATTTCTTGTGTTACTACACACGAAATCTGACACATACTTCTTGCTATTGCCTGAACCTTGCAGAAGGATTTTTACCCTAAATGGACACATTTTTTCTTTAAAAATAATCTTTAAAGCGAATTTCTAATAATTGTGGTTCACTGGTTTTTTCCATGACAGGTCGCAGGTCCCATCGATAAAAAGTATGAACAAATTGAAAGGCTCACTCTACCCAGTGAACATCCTTACGCACTAATGGCGTCCTTCACGAGCACACATCCACACGCGACGTATAAAAACGTGAAACAAATTTCAAGGTTATAAAATATTTAAGGCCTTTTTTTCCCTTATTCCTGCATCGTCCCCAGAATAGGCCATCGGGCCAAACAACAGCTCTCCACTGCCAAATGAAAAATTGCAAGAAATCCCCGTTAAGATTGCAAAAAATAAAACTTCAAAAAAAGATGAAAAAAAATGAAACACGAAAAAATTATAATAAAGGACCAAAGGGATTCATGAAAAGAATGAACGATGCTTATTCTGGGGGGGAAAAAAGGGCTCATTTCTCGTCGCCAAGTTAAAAGAAAGGCTGAATGGTGCCCGCCTCGAGGGTTGACCCAGCAAAAGTCTGTCGTGATCTCACTACATTCACCCACTCGCGCTGCTGGTGCTGTGTTACACAACAAAGCCTTTGGCACAAGTAAAACACTTTAGTGGAAAATTACGAGTTACGTATAATCAACGACCAGGATAACCGTGGCCTGTACTGTATCCGTTGATTATGCGCCAGTTAGGTACGGCGGTGGCGACGACGACGACGACGACGGCAGCGTTTGCCGCGTTGGCAGTAGTGTTGTCGGCTAAAGGGTTGGATGGTGCATCAAAAGAAAAAGAATTGAACACGTGGTTGAAGAGTTGCTTTCGTATCCCTTTCCGTTGACTTCTTTTTTGGCGGACAAAGGACGGAAGGAAAGAAAAGTGTTCTTATGCAAATTTTCCGGTCTGATATGTATTTGGATGTGTTCCGGCAGTAAAGCTGGCTCGGTAGTCTGCTGTTGTGCGGCAGAAAATTGCTCCATAATCTCATTTAAAAAGCTTTCCGTTGGCCATGAATCAGGAAATATTAACAATGTTGTAGGTGTGGTGGTGACTCTTTGTCATCTTTCCGAGGGATTTAATGTTGGCTATGCTCTCTAGGATATACAATTGAAATATTTTAAATTTTTTAAGCGATTTGAATATTCTCCTCGTTATGGACGATTTGTGTGGGGGAGGAGGTAGGAAAGGACAAGGCGATTCAAAGGATCGAATTAAAGCGGTCGGCATTGCGGGTGAATTTTCGGTTTTTTTTTTTTTTGACAGAGACACATTTAGTCTGTTGATGAATACGTTGAATATAATATACCTACCACCAGATATGTACCACACCGCGTGTTAAATTTACAGTAGCCTAGTCCACAACCAAGACTGTTAAACTAGTCAAAATGTGCGCTACATATGTGTGTTGTCCTTCCAAATTATCAATATCGCGATTAATCAAAGACACGCCGACGACGAAATGGATATACCCACAAGAAGGCGAAAACTCCTTCGTAATGACAGTAGGCATTTGTTTGTTTGGTGAAACGCGGTGGGATGCTGTAGTAAGTCGGGCAGTTTCTTCGACTGCTGTCCATTTTTGGAATTCTGGCTGCAGTCAAGTGTCTATTGTCCATGCGGTCATTTGAGAGCGTAAGCGTAAGATAGCTTAGTCCGAAGTGTAACTCAATTATTTTTAGCAGTGTGCTCTATTTATTGAGTTTCGCATAAATTTCCATGTGAAGGAAGTGGATACCTAGTCGCACGTTTCGTATTAAGAAGAGAAAGAATCCCATGATATGATGGCTAGTGTAAGCAGAAAAAACATACAACCGACGAGGCATACCAAAAAGCGCTGCAACGGAAAACAAAGCCAGTGCAAAAAGGAGTACCGGGCTAGAAGACCGGAGGAGAAAACGCTACGCCTGAAGAAAGGGTCTCTAGCAACCTCCCAGCTCAAGGATATCGAAAAATAAAAACACAAAAAATACGGGCCTTAGGGAAGGTACCCAGGCTCTTTGAAATTGCGGGGGTAATCTAGTTACGGACCCACAGGTAATGTTGGATGTGTTTGAGCAGCACTTCAAACATTTGCTTAGCGGGCCTGACCAGGAGAGGGTTATGGGGAACAAGGAAATCTTAACTCAAGTTTGCACAGCACTAATCAATACGCACCAGTGCGGCCTTCAGCCCGGCAAATCGACTATAGACCAAATCTTCACACTGAGGCAAATGCTGGAAAAGACTAGCGAGTTTTAAATCTAAACCAACCATATTTTTAGTGATATTAAAACTACATACGACAGCATTCATCGCAAGGAACTATTCGAAGCAATGGCCGAATTCGGGATCGGTTGTTGTTTAGTGTCACACTAACACATACGCGATGCAGCGTGCAGTTTGACACGCGCACCTCTGAGCCGTTTGAAACCTGCACCCGTTTTCGGCAAGGAGATTTGTTGTCGTGTGTTTTCTTTAATTTGGCACTGAAGACACTATTTTCTACAAGTCAGTCCAGCTGTTGGGATAAGCTGATGAATCGAACGTCACGCGGCCCCATCGCGCCATAGTTTTCTCGAACGGGCGAAATGAGCTTGCCTTAGGGACAAAGAGGACAAAAAAATGCTGTTGACAAAGAAACGTTCCGTCGCACACCACCTACAGCAAAATATCTCAATCGACAGTTTTACCATAATTTTAAGGCAGTAAATGAGTTTGTCCACCTCTGGGCAAACGTTAACCAGGTAAATTACAACACAGTGGAAATTCGGCGTAGAACAACGCCTGACTCGAAGGACCAAAATCATACTCTACAAGAATCTTATTTTGCCAATCCTGCAAAACTGCAGAGCAGATTCTTGGTGCTTTCGAAAGCAGAACTCTACGCCGGATATTTGATCCCGTCTGCGAAGAAGAGCAATGGAGGAGATGACGCAATAGCTGCACCAGGATGTGAGAGGTGTGTGGCAGCTAAAAATTTCCCGACTATACTGGCTCGGTCACACCGAGCGCATGGACCAAAAGGCTTCAGCCAAGAGAGTCTTCGAATCCGAGCCTCTTGGTTCGCGAAGGAGAGGAAGACCCAGCCTGCTGTACAAAGACCAAGTCGGATGTAAACAACTTGGTTTTAATCAATGGAAGATGAATTCGTTCTCCCAGGAACCCAGGAACGTCAGCGATGGAGAGCAGCAATTGCTCACGTTCGAACCCTGCATTGGTCACCGGCCTGAGAAGTAAGGAAGTAAGTTAACTACTAGCTTTGAATGCGAATGATTCTATTGCTGGCGACCAAAGCCAACGAAATATCGATGATGTCGAAATTAAGGCCACTCAGTAGACCACATGCAGAAGATGAAATTACATAGGTCCTAAGGTCTATAAAGCAGACTTAGCTCGCTTGGCAGTCACTCTGACATACTAGTCGGTAGTATTTTATCGGAAGAAACGAGAGGGAAGATCCGTAGGGAAGAAACAGTGATTAGTAAGGCTTTTCTGACAGTTTTTATAGGTCATCTTCCAACTGCCAAAGAGGCCCAATCAGACCTACCCATGACTTCGTGTCATGTTTCTACCGTGTACTCATCGAATACGATGCGTTGGATAGCAATATGCGACATCGAAAATTCCACCTAAATTTTGCATATCCGAAGTCGTCTAATTCCATTGCTCAAGGGATCCTTTTGTGTTGTTTATAATTCCGCAATACCATGAACAGTCGCTTTTCATAGGCCTCACTTGGAGCAAACTATTATCGAGCAAAGTCGTTCGTCTTGGATGTTAGCAGGCGCTTATGACTAGGCGCCAGCGAAATAACGGGTGCTTGTGGTGCTCCTCGCTATGGATATGAGTCGCCTGACGCTGTCTTCATGCAGCACAATTTCTCTTCTATCAAAATCTTGATGTTTCTGGGGGATTGCTGGCTTCAGACGTTCGGATTGGTGACAGTGTATATCTGATTTAAGATCTTTACGGAGGAGGACAGCTCATATTAGACAAATGTGTGTCAATCCCAATTCATCAGGTTGTGGAGGCTGCAATGGAAAACGTTTGTTTCTTATGAAAGTTGCTAGTGAACTGCTCGAGGCTTCTTCATATTTATCTAAGCTGTCTCAACCCGTCACACCACCGATGAAAATCAGAGGACTCGACAATGATGACACTCTTAGCTGGAGCATTGCTGTCAATTTATTTGATGTGCAGTACTGTCAAGCGGACAACATTTAAACGCACATCTATAAGTCGTGCAGTATACTATCATCAACAAAAATAATTCAGCATGTAGGGTTCGGGGTTGTGTCTACTAGCTTTTTAAACTCTCCAGATGCATCTCTTTCTCTCTCGAAGAAACAAGCTGACTTGGTTGGAGAAGCCCTCAGTTGCATTATACGAGCGATCTTTGGGTTTTTTCGCGTTGATGACATCGGGTGGAGAAGCGTAGGCTTTACAACGCCCTTGTCCTCCGAGTCTAGGTTGGTGGTTAACGTGTCGCACAGAAGTGAAGAACGGCTTCATGGCACATAGTTGAAATGTAAGCCGCTTCGTTGTGTCAACTTTCCACACTCACTCAAATCAAATGCTCCAACAATTTCATCATGCCAGTGCTACGGCACTAGTGGTCGGCCGCTTGAACCATTTTCTTCATTTTATAGATATACCATTGGGCCTGGCCTATATGTATATATATATACCCTGGGATGGCCGAGGTATGATTGGTGGTCAATCACTAGAGAGTGGCCGACCACTAGTGCCCCTTCCCTACCACGAGTTGACCGGCTAGAATTTCAAGTATGGAACTTAAGAAAATATGTGAGAAACCCAAGGTATTCCTCACCCAAGAGAATCGAATTTTAAATCGCTCACCACTCCACATTGTATGTACATCAAATCAAAGGCCGCTTGAGCGATTGGATATGCAATCCCAAAAACAAAACCAAACAAAAAATCTCCTTGGCCACACAACACCCTGAAGGGATTACATGTTCACTCCGGTTTCCACGATTCACTTGAAACTTTCGTTCCTGCCCAGCTCCACCTTATTAACACCAAAACTCGTTGCTGTGCGGCCCCGAAATACCTTCGGTATGCAGACCAAAAGCCACAACCAGGAAATTTCAATTAAACTTTGCTAACCATACTGTGGTTACTCCGCAGACCACCAAAGTAATCAAACATTTCGCTCCCTTATCCCAGTAGCATGTCCAGAAACTTTTACCAGACCTCAACTGCAACGGCAGTGTTGTGCTCGCCATGAGATTTTCATCTAGATACAGCAATCAGGATATGGAGGCAAAAAAAAAAAACAGCGAACACAAACAAAAGCAAAAGAAAACAACACCAGCAAGAACCCAAAACAAGTTGTTCTTTCCGCCGCGTGCGTGCATAGGAGTGATTAAGCTCAAGACCCGATTAAACGATTACATGAACCACTTTCAACCTCGGTAGCGCTGTGCTGCGCACTGTCTCCCAGTGCACGGTTGAGTGGGGCAAATGCTTGGCATTTTTATTGTTCACCGAGCATACCTAGACGGCAGTCATGCCCGCAATCACGCAAACTACCCCTCAGTGTGAATGCTTACTAATTTAATTTTGATTGCCTTAAAAATGTGTTCTGCCATTGTGTCCGCAAAGATATTGATAGCGCCCCTGGCTGCTGTCGTTTATGCCGGGCGCTTTTCTTGGATTTCCCCTTTTTGCACGGAATCATCGTCGTGCACAGTGCACGACCGCCCACTGCTCGACGATGGTGAACGCCGACGCGCCATGCCGTTCCGTGCTGCTGTGTGCAGACGTTTCGTGGTGAACAGCAGAATACACAAGCGGCTGCAGAAGTTTGTGCGGTATCTCATCAGTTTTGAATTCCAATTGTACCTGCAAACTAATTGTGTGCTGATAAATTGTTTTGTTTGATGAGGGCGTAATGGCGCGAGAAACTTGGAAGGGTAAACACCGCTAAATACATCCTGGCATGTGTGGATTCTTCCTGAATGCACAGTCTGTTGAATAATTAATGAGCGACCGCGTGATGGCGCTGTGGGGGGAGGAGGGGGTGGCTACTTGATGATAATTATAGACTATAGGTGGGGGTGCTTATTTACTGTTTGCGTTGATTAACGGATTGTAGCAATAAACAGTCATTTGGTTGTTTGTTGTGCTCGCTTATTCCGAAATGACAGAGTGTCATTAGGCGGTCATCCGTTTTTCGAGCGCAGTTTTACTGTGGCCCGATGCATAATTTCGGTGTAATTACGATCGGAATCGCTGGAATTCTTCATTGTTTCAAGCTCGTGTAATGATACTACTGGAGTGATTGGCTAATTTGTGTGGAAGTCGAGAGGAAGTCGTTTCGATGTTTGACGAGAACTGACAATCTGATCTTGTGCATGTATAATGAAGAACATTAAGTAGTATCACTTTTGAGAGGGAAAGGTAACATGTAGTACTTGCTCAACGACACGATGTACGAACAAGAGACCACGTTTTGGCAGAGGCGTCCTCGAATGTAAGGTCGCTCACCAACTTTAATGCATTCTCACGAAGTAAAGGGTTTTTCAATAAGCATCAGACACCTTTTTTTAAGTAATTGTACGTTGCTTCAAATGGTCCATTGGCTTCAATTCTTGAGTTAGCTTATGTAAGGCGGATAGCAGAGATATATTACACAAATTCTGGAAAGGCCGGTGATGGTTTTTCACATTGGGATGATGTATGGCAAATTCCTCGTTGCAAAACCACGGAAACACGACCAACACACGAGGAGTGGTGATCTAAAAGAGAGAGGAGAAGAACTAACTCTACGCATAAAAAATCTCCTTTCCAAACCTCTATCAAACAAACGGAAAGAAAAGTCAAACGTCTAAATGCAGTCTGTCTAGTAGGTGCTCAGAGGCTCGGGAGAGTCATCTCCCAATCGGATCAGCAAGATCCGATCCAGACCATCAGCAAATTATAAGAAAATATACAATTGGATGCCCTGCCGTGGATATGCCTCACTGAGACCAAAGCGCGGAGTACATTGTGACCTTCATAAAAAATGCTTCAAAACCTACCGGTTCATAGAAGGTTCTTCAGTTCAACATCGCTTATGTCCTCAAGCAGGAGCACATACTTTCTGACGAACTGTCTCCTTTTCTTTGCTCTGGCTGGGCAATCGTGGGACAGGTGTGGGATCGACCCTATTTCTTCCTAGTCTATGCAGCTTCTGCCAAAGTCGTTTTGCGCTGCACACATGGCTATTGCGCAATGGTAAGGAATTCTAGTAGTGTCTGCACTTCATTGCGTCTTAGGCAGGCCAGTGATGTTAATCTCGTGCTTGCAGCGTCTTCCATAGAGTGGTCGCAGTTGCTCCAGTACTCAGACTAAGTCGTAATTCTTCTCTATCCGGTGGTGGATCTGGGTCTCTAGCAACATGCCTCTCCAGCCAGCGCTATCTTTCGACAGCTGCCTCCAGCTGCGCACACCAATTTGGCTAAGATCCTTCTCCACTTATTGGCACCACCTCGTTCGATGACGTCCTCTGCTGCTTTGTCCTATTGGCTCGGTATCGAAGACTCATCGGGCCGGAGCTGTGGTGTACATGTACTCTACATCACCTAGCCATCTTAAGCGTTGGATCCGACTGCCTATAACTAGGTGCATGCCGCTGTACAGCCCGTATAGTTCGTGGTTGAACCTTCTCCTCCAAACGCCATCAACGCAAACAGGACCAAAGATCGCAGAACTTTTCTCTCAAAACAACCAAGAGCTTCTTCATCCGCTTTCAATAGTGTCCATGTCTCTGCACCATAGAACAGAACAGTTATGATCAGAGTGTTATAGAAAGTCAGCATGGTGCTTCGAGTGATGGCTGTGTTACTCAATAGGCTCTTGAACCCAAAGAAGCCGCGATTGGTAAGAGTAATTCTGCGCTTGATCTCGGTACTGGTGTTGTTGTCCCTATTTACTCCAGAGCCGAGGTAGACGAAGTCCTTGACTACCTTAAAGTTTCTGCTGCCCAATATGACGCTCTGTCCGAGACGTCGATGTTGTGCGTCCGTGATGACAGCATGTACTTTTTTTTGCCCTGGTTTACCGCTGGACCCATTTTAGCCGCTTCCGCTTCAATACCAGCAAACGCCTCATTGACGGCTCGCTGTGTTCGTCCAATCACGTCAATGTCGTCCGCGCAAGCTGGCAGTTGAACGGACTTTTGGAAGATCGTGCCTCGGGTTTTTACGTTTGAGTTTCGCACGATCTTCTCAAGTATGATGTTGACGTGACTGCGTGTCGCCTTGCCTAAAACCACACACAACACTGCAGAGAGTATCTTGTAAGCGATGTTGAGATCCTTCAAAGGCCTACACCGTCGTCGTCTTGTATCTTCTTATAGAGTTGAGTTGGCTTATAGAGGGTTCCCGCTTACGCGAGGGTGCTCATCATTTCGTCAACTTGGATGCTAGCATGCGCTGTGTAGGGTCACCGAGTTCACCACTGCAGCTCTGCCTGCACAACCGGCTTCGATGTCAGAATGTCTGATGCTATGGAATTCATATGTTGCAGCTTGGCTATGAGAAACAATGTTGAACGATGGCTACGTTTTGCTCCCTCCAGTGCTGTGTCGTCTATCGCATCCACTTCGGGTTGAAAGACGTGGCAGTCATTCTTTAGTATCAGTAAGGCATACACGACACTGACACTGATACTGCGACTGTACTCCCTGTATGTCACCCTAACCTTCTTTACTTGCGGTCACGCATATTTTCCATATTCCGGAGAAATAAAGAGCAGTCGTTTTTCTTTACTTGGTCTGACATTCAGTCTTTCTAAGGACAGTTAGTTAAAAATTGTGCATGATGAGAACAGATACATCGTTCACTTATGCCGTCGCTTATAACCATTCAAACGCAATCATTTTTTGATTCCATTTGGAGGAGAAGGTTCAACCACAAACTGTACGGACTGTACAGCGGCATACACCTAGTTAAGCGTCTTCGGATCCAACGCTTGAGATGGCTAGGTCATGTAGAGCGGGTGAACGCCACAGCTCCGGCTCGAAGAGTTTTCGATACCGAGCCGTGGGGACAGCGCAACAGAGGACGTCCTCGCACGAGATGGCGCACAGAAGTGGAAAAGGGCCTCAACCAACTTGGTGTGCGAGCTGGCGAAAGGGCGTGCTGGCTGGAGAGGCAGATTGGTTGAGGCCCAGGTCCACACTCAACTGTAGCGCCAATCAAAGAAGAAGGTAAGACGAGATAGAACTCCTTCTTGGGTTTTACCCCTGTTAACCTTCCTGGTGCAGCATAGTGTAGATGTCTTAAAGCACATTCAGATCACAATCACTCACAAATCGTCGAGCACAAGAACAATGTCTATGTTATTCGATAATTGGAAACTGACTGGCACATAATTCGCTCAGGATGAGTTCCTTCTGATGCAAGAATTTTTCAATGGTAATAACTGGATTGATGTTTAACATGCTCAACGTGCTCAGTTCTTCAAAACAGACAGATATCCAAATCACTCAATTCTCCACCAACACGAGTAGCTATGCCCAAGTGCAAACTGGTGATTTATGACTTGGTCCAACACAGTACCCGGTCGCCTATCCAATGAATTGTATTTAAAGCACGCTTTGTAAGTCGTGATGATGGGTACATTCGTACCACGTGATCAAATCATGAAAGAATAAGTCTTCTCAGTTCCTCTAGTACCTACTGCCGTGATGTTCACCCTATCACTCCACAACAGCACGGACATAATCTCGGCAGCTTGTCGTCACCGAGTGTGCATTTCTGACAAAAAAACAAGCAGTGGCGAAGTCTGTAACTCACGATGAGAACTGTTTACCCGAAAACAGCTGCCGTAGTGTATAGAAAAGGTGCTTAAAACAGGGCAATCAATCCCATACTCCTGCAGAACAAACCAGAGCTTACCTCGGCGCACCCAGCCGTATGTTCGTTTTGGCATAAGTTAGTGTAGGTTAGGTTATTGGCAACCAGATAAATGCAAATTGACGTTGCTGTCACAAGGATTTGATCAGGTGACCCGTCTAACCCTGTAAGTGTAGGCACTCAACCAACTGCACCATCCAGCCGTTCTCCACAAGCCACAGCTTCTCGAATACCATTCTCAGAGTGAAATGCTGGTCGACACTAGTTCTGCCTCGAAGACAGCAGCACTGTTCATCATCCAAGGTCCATACTGTCCTCGACCATACCTCTAGAAGGCATCTCTAATACGGAGACTAGGAAGACATAAAAAAATAAAAGCCACCGTTTGCCAACCGTCCGGTGTCGCACCGCGTATTCAGGCCACCTTTATAAGAGTGAGCCATAAGTCTCCCCCTCCTTACCAACTGCCTTGAGCATTCCTGCCCGGGCTTTACTCACGGCGGTGGATTTTCCAATTTTTAGTGACTCTAAACTGGTGATTCGTTGCGCTGTGAGTATGTGCGTAGACCTTTCTCTCTTGAACTTCGACGTCTAGGTTCGATTCCTGATGTAAGACGAAGAATAATTTTCGGATCCACCTTGAGTCGCTGACAATGCTGTAGAGCATAACATTTGTAAGAGGAAAGCTTCTTGGCATAAAACTGTAGATCCCTTCCGATGGTGAGGGATCAATAGCACGCACATCACAAGTGGTGACTGAGAAGCTACTCCCTGGTCTCTAAGGGGAGTTTTTTTTTTCGTTTTAAGTGCAATTTTCTTTCAATATTCATGATAAACTTACATACTAACTTACTGGTCCTCGGCGGGCACTCTAAGCTAAGGGGTTCAGTCGGCAAAATGACTTTATCCTTCTACGCACTACTAGTCTCCCATCGTCAGTGCTATGTTCGGAATTGAATAGCACAGGAGCTTGGAGAGCAACACACCAACTTTGGATTTGACTCAAATACCTTCGTCTGAGTCGACAAATGGCTTGTGAGAACACCTTTTTTGCAGATTCATGATACGAATTCCAACATCTCGCCGAACTTCGTCTAGAACAGGCCTTGGACTGCTCAGACCGAAAATTTCCAAGTACTGGTAAAGGCACTCTCAGAAAATTAATTTCCAGTATCCTTCCTCTCTTTTGTGGCTTCTTGAAATTCTTGCGTTTTAAACCCATGACAGCCGGCACTCTAAGTCGGCTCACTTCACAAACATCCTATCAAAGGCAATGACAGCTGTCGAAAACAGTCGACATTCTTCCTCCACATGCGATGGGACAGTTGTGCGGCTGGTGCAAGTTCATCGCACTTTTGAAACAAAGGGTATGGATTCACAAATAAATTTACTTTGATTAACATATTCGATCCATCAACATTACAAAGCCCATTGGTCCTGTTGTCTACTATTGTTGTTCACGAGATGCCCTCGAGCTGTTCGATATCACTAGACTCTGGAAATGAAGAATAAATTACCTTGCTGGAATTTTCTTGAAAAACCAAATTAAATCGAATTTCACTCGGAATGGATGCCAGAAGACAACAAACAAATTTCTCATTCTTGACCAGATGCTTTGTCGGATCTCAAACTCAGACTGGAAATACCACTTGTTTATTAGAAAACCACTATCACTCTCCATCCACAGAAGCAACAGAACTTCGGGATATCCTCCTCCATCCGCACTCCATCGCCTTAATTTATTGCACAAACATATTCAGAAAATTGCAAATAATATTTTGACTCATATCCGTAATTCATTTTTGTGTTGTTCTTTTTGCTATCTTTCAGCACCACCTGAACGCATTAGCATACGGGATGACGCAGACATCGAGAGATCGAGCGTCGTTGGGCCCTACAGTGAGGGCGATGTTGTATCTCTGAAATGTGAAGTTTATGGGGGTAAGCTCAAGTGTCAGACGCACGCACACGAACCGAACCGAACAATGCATGTGATATATTCGTAATGAAAATACTCATGAATTTTGCCAATATCCATGGTTTTATGGGGCCAATAAACCTATGGAATTCGCATTCTGAACTCAAAATTCCGGTGCACATTAAATTTAGAAAATTCATTCATTTTGATCCGAGCAGCAGCAGCAGCAGGAATACAACATGACACAACACTCACTCTCATCGCATTCCATAACTTTGTCCCTATTTTCTTGACCACAGGCAAACCGACGCCAACGATAAGCTGGTACCGGGACGGCATTCCGGTAATCTCTGAAACAAATCATGTCCCAGGCGGACGTTATGTACAAAGTGAAATTACATTGGGTCCCCTTGGCCGGGAGGATCTTAACTCAAGACTGACATGCAGAGCAAACAATCATCCCAGGGCAACACCAATTGAATCAGTAGTACAAATTGATATGAACTGTGAGTATAATGCCTTCAGGATGTCCACATATGTATGTACCGTGTACCGTATAACGTTCTGTCGGTACCCACACCCAATCCAACCAATTCACCCAATTCACCCACCACTTCCATATCCTTCTTCTTGACTGATGTTCACTGGGAGCAAATTTAATATTGCAGCTCCCCACCACACAGGCACACGACCCCCGGGGGCCACACATCGGATTCTAGCGAATGGACATGTATCTAAAAAGCATTACATAACTTCGGCTCCTTGATATCCGTTGCAAATTCAATCTCAAATATTAGTTTTTGATTTAGTTACGAGCATGGGAGTTGCGAAGGTGTAGCTGGTCAGCACATCGTAAAAGTCAACTCTTCTCTGCCTCCTTGCCGTCGAGTCGTGTTTAGTTGTTTTTCCATTCATACTCTCGGCGCACTCGAATACCTGACGTCATGGCTGGCCGTCTCCATGCAGCTCGCACCGGAGATCCTATGGGGCCAGGGGCCAGATATGTGCGCAGTCGTTTGCTTTGTAATGAAATATTTGTTCAGTAATATTGAATTTGAAATACAATAAGTAATTGATTTCCGGTCATGAATAGATTGGTGCAGTCGGTCGGTCGTCGTATGGCTGCCTCGAAGTTTTGGGTGTGTATCGATTCCGCTGCGAGTGACCGGAAGTTGCAAGCCGACGCAAAGGAGTCGAAGGTCGGCACTGGCCATCTGAGCACGCCACAAATTGTGTGCGGCATGGCTGCGAGGGATTGGATTACATTCGGATTCGTTGGGGTTGCGAACGATTCAGTCGAATGTGTAAATAAGCACACTGATTGATCAAAGCTAAGGGCTTGTAAATTCGATGGAGAGCTGGACGTGTAAACAGGATGGGAATGGCTTAATGAATCCGTAATGGGATATATAAAAGCGCTTAGTGGCTGGGAAATTAAGGCGTTTGCCCGAGGTGGTGATGACATCCGAGATACGATTTTAATCAGTGTGGAAATTCGTTGATTTAACGAGAGGCACTGAGCGTGAAGCTTCTTGTACACGACGAATGATCGCGATGAAAAGTTTATAAAGGACGGTGTAGTAGATCCAGTACATACACCTTGAAGACTTTCATTGCCGATTCTCCGTGTCACCGTATCGGGAGACAGAGGCAATTACCATGACATATTAGAGAGAACCTGAAAGAGTGGTCGTAGAAAATAAAACTTTGGGATAGCAAATATAAGTAAACCAACAACGGTCTGAGATCGGCGCTCCCTGTCTTTAAATTTAAAAGGTAGGTAAGTGCGAGATGTCACAAAAGTATTTGTCTGCAAAGCCTATCAGTGCGGCTATGTTGGGAATGCAACATCGATCCAATCTCGTTTCGCGGCTTTTCTGTGTAGCTCCCATACGAAATGTCAAATTTTGCATGACTGGCGCATAAATCAAGCTGCATTTGACCGCTGAGAATTGCATGGATCTTGTTGGCCCGAGGATCGCTGTGGCCTATGGCTTATTCGCGACTTAAAAAAACAGCTCCCAAGAAAAAAAGTCTACGGTGTCAAATGACCCAGTGAGTTCACCTCACTTCCACTGCCGCTGTGGCAGTTGGAAGATGAGTCGTCAAATCCATCAGAAAAGCCTTATTATGTCAATGTTGCCGGATGCACACCAAACTGGATGACCATGTCCTCAAAATGCTCGGGTAGAGTTTTCGATGTGGCATGAGTTGTGTGCCCCATGCCATTGGACCAACATGTCGTTGGTCTCTATTTCATCCTACCAGGCCAAAAGAAGTTGGTAATCATGGATCTACACGCTTTTCCAACTTTGTCCCCGATCACGCGGTTAGCCAAAATTTTACACAATCCGTCAATTTGTCGGTATGCACTGGCCCCGTTTGGAACTGATATGGACTGGTACCTTCCCACAATTGTGTTGGTCGGCATACGAACTGCACCAGTTTCTGAGACCTGGTTCAGTTCAATTACAGAAACAAATTGCGATACAAAATTCGCCAAGTTCTGCGAATTGTCGAGTTCTTGTGAGCAACGCCAAATCGACTACAATGGATTCTCCCGCAGTCTGTCACGGTTTTCGGCAGATCTTGTGTCTCTACGATGCATTTGTTGGTTTATCTTTTAAAAATGGACTCAAGCTTATCCATCACACTGATAATAGCCGCCTCGATAGGGAGATTAAAGCGCTTTAAATTATGGCATTCTGTCATTAATTTGCACGTATAGCTAAACGTTATCTCGGTCCATGATATTGTGGTAACAGACTGACTGAATCGTCTTCTTCTAATGGCGCTACAGTCCGGTGTCAACCTAGGCTTCAGCCAACAAGTCATTCTCCACTTCTGTGCGCCATCGGCTTCATGGTTGTCTTCTATTGCGTTGTCCCACTGGTTAGGCTTTGAAGACTATCCGGGCAAGAGCAGTCCTCTGAATGGCCTAGTCATCCTAGGTGTTGAATAAGTTTGAAAATCAGTGGAGCACTAGAATGACGACAATTGTCATTCGACCCCGTGCAATAAAAATGTAGATTTTGATCTAGTAAGTTACTACAGCTGCATCAGTAATGTGGTTGTGTTGCTGAACTTGCTAATTCTTTTGACGTGTTACTGAGTTCGAGCACCAAATGTAGTATATATGTATCAAATGACCACCGTCCATTTTTCTAGTGTTAACACCTCGAAAAGTATAGTGTGTGTCAACCATGCCAGCGCACCATCTGGTTCAAAATTTTGCGACGCGTTTGATCTCCTGAGAATCGCTGTGGCCTAAATCTCTTTCGCGACATAAACAACTACTACACGACATTCATTTAAACTTCCTACAAGTGGTGGCCCGTGGCGTTGTGGGTATGTGCGTCGACCCCAACATCGACGTCGTAGGTTCGATTCCAGCTCTGAGCGACGAAAACAATTTTCACGACCCCACCTCTTTCGAGTCACTGACAATGCTCAAAGAGTATTTTCTGTCTAGAAAAAGCTTCTCAAACTTGGCCGTTCGGAGTCGGCATTAAACTGTAGGTCCCTTCCACTCGTGCGAGAACAATAGCAGGCACAACACGAGTGGTTGCTGAGAAGCTACGCCCTGGCCCCCTACGGGCTGTAACGCCATCCATATTATTACAAGTGCAGGACCAAGTTACAAGACAAAATTCCGCAAGTTGGAGTCTGCAAATATGCGAGTTCTTGTGAGTCGAAATTGACTACCTTTGATTCTCCCGCACATTCTCACGAAAATCGGGCTATGATTTCGTCTGATATTGTGTTTCGTCAGAGTAGGTCTAGTTATTTGTTTATCATTTACCAGTGGATTTAAGTTTATCTCCCGCACTGCGAATAATCGTCTAGATGGACAGAGTATGGCGAACGCAAAAACAGCGCATCGCATAGAACGTCGCCGAATTGACTAAACCAACTACTAAACAAATTCGCAGAGTAAGTGCGGCAAATGTGGCCTACGCGGGTAATATGGCCCAGCACAACTTTTCCCAAACCAAAACTCACAGCGAAATAAAAAAATGTGCTCTGCTACCACGTACAAACAGGTTTAGCCTCAGTCTTTCGTGGTGAATTTGGGGACACGGCCTTGAAACTTATACGCGGAATTTCGTTGTAATTTTTTGTATGTTTCCTTGAGTGTTTTACATTGAATTTGGTGTTAGATTAGATCAGAATTGATTAGATACATCGTTAGTTAGATTAGAAAAATAAATTCTCTTTTGTACTTTCTTTTTTCTACGTATTCTTTCTCTATCCTACGTATGAAGGGTGTTAAAAATTGATGAGTGAACTAACTTTAATAATACAATAACAGGGAGCCAGGCCCTCGCTTCTCAGCAAACACTCATAAGGGACCTACATTTTTATGCCTACTCTGAGCGGCCAAGTTTGAGACGCTTTTTCTAGACAGTTTAATGTCCTTGTCGGTGCCTCGAAACAGGTGGGGCCGACAAAATTATTTTTACCGCACAGAGCAGGAATCGAACTTACAATGTTGAGGTTGAAGTCGACGAACATACCCACAATGCCACGGGCCACCACAAAAAAAGTGAACAAATTACAGTGTGTTAAATATGGTCTGCCCCATGTGCCTATGTGGTGCCCAGCAGGCCATATTTAACACGTTTACTTGATTGAAACCTACGTGTTTTTATTTTAATTTCGAGGGCTAAAATGTTCAAGCAAAGTCCAAGACCACGGAAAACTTGGCTGAAAGAAGGATGAATGAAGCCATGTTGGGAATTAGCAACAAAGAAACCTGAAAACCAGGGTTTCTATTTAACGCCAAGTTTGCCATATTAGCCGCACCGCTACTTGGTAGATGTAGCTTCAATCCCTATCAACTGTCAAAAGTACAGTATTCTCTATTACTTCGTTACACATTTCGTTTAACTCACCGGCGCACATGCGTCATCAAGGACTGTGTGTCATCTGGTGGGTAGCGTTTGAGACCTTTGCAACTTATCCCGAAAAAAACTTGATTGCTCTCCAACTGACATTCGCCACGTTTGTCTAGGGCGATCATCTATTCTGCTTGCCTATGTAAGCGGATTCGACTGCATGCCATACTTTTGTCCAATCAACTGACATTTTCTACATCGTATTGTTTTTGGAACGTTCTCAGACTCGTTAGGGCCAACAAAATCCTTACAATGATTCTGAATTTTTTCATTACGAAAGATTGAAGCTTTCATGTGTTTCATAAAGCAGCACCAACGACGGTGAAGCAGAAAGGTCAAGCATTTTTTTTATAAGATCTTGTAAGCATTCAAAAGACTGAGGCTATAGTCTGCTCCATTCTGCTGCACACCTTAAATTTGGCACCAGCGCGGTTATCAGAGGCCATTCATTCTATTTAACTTTCTCAACTTCAACTGTTCAGTTGCAGTCGTTAGTAATGATAGAGGCTCCAGTTTTGTTTGTATTTGTTTGGAGTCCCACCTTGTCTGCCTCACTCTCTGGATTGTGGCCCCTTATCTGATGCGTCAGAAGACAAACATAATCAGCGTAGCCAAGGTGTTTAAGGTAAGATGCCATAGTCCATCGAATACCATAATTTTCATCCGTCAACGGTGCACAGAGTACATCGCTGATAACCACAAGCAGCAATAATGGTGAAAGTTGGCTTTCTTTCAAATCAACATTCATGTTATTACTTATGAAAGAACACAGCATTCAATTGGCCGCCTTGTACAATTCTTCTAAATCATCCATTCGACGTACTGCCGTTGGCATATCACTAAAGCTCTGTACTTTGTTCCCGCTAAAAGCATTGACAGGACATGTGAAGTACAAAGTATAATTTCAAAGTTTCACCATAACGTCTAGAGCTATAACTCACACAAAACAACGACCACCAACCAGCCCCCATCCAGGTATGACATTTCAACTGTCACACAGATAAAAGATAGTTATCGGCAAACTAAAGGACACAACAAGACAGAAAACTTTAAACGGCTGCCACCGCCAAGTGGAGAACACAGCGTGAGATCAAATACGGATAACAAAACAAGACACACAATCCCTCCCACAGCCACCCCTAATTCACGTTCATTCTTTTGATATACTCGTGTGGTGTATGCGCGCGTGTGTGTGTGTGTGTGTATCTCCAGCACTTCGGTTGCGATAAAGTGGTCATTTTGTGTCAAGTTCCTTGCAATTATATTTCATAGTGGGACATCGTGGACAAGAACACACACCACAAATCCGCAGAGACAACGACTACAAATGGGACAGGAGAGAAGTGGTGGCAAAAAAAAAATTAATAAATGGCGGAAGTTTTTGCTTCCGTTCTCCTAATATCGCCTTCCCACCCCCTCCCTCCTGCAGATGTTATACGCACACGTTTCACAGTTTCTTTCGTTTTTATGTACCATTTTCGGCGTTTGGTCGGTTTCTTCTCTTTTTTGCAACCATTCTTGCAGTTCCTCCATTAAATATAAGACTGCTGGGAGCACACCAACCATTATCGGCAGGACGTCGATACGATCTCTTGTGTCAGAGTGCCGGTTCACGACCACCCGCCGTGATAACGTGGTGGCAGGATGGACAGAGATTGGAGAAAACCACAGAGACGGTAAGTAATGATGAAATTATTATCTTTCAGAATTTTCTTCTTATTTTTTTCCTTGCCCCCCAATTCCACTCACTTCCTGTGGCAGTCGTTTTTTTTTTCTCCGCGTTATGAGACAATGATTTACTTTTGTGAGAATTTCGTTTTTCTGCGGAGTGTCAAACTCAAGATGGAAACCCAATTGTTTTTGGCACACTGTTGGTGAAGCAAACCGTGAGAAGCTTGCTTTTTTTTCTCTTGTGAAAGCACGCATATGTGTCAAGATACACCTCGGACGAGCGTATGTTCTAGTCGAACACACATTTGTGAATATGTACATTCCAGGGGGGCGAGTATCCACTTAAGCTTTTGTGAATTTATTGATTAGTGTCCCCCTCAGACGGTGTCCATTGTCCGGGAAACTCTTTCAGAAAAATGAAGCACAATCTGTTGCTATGGACACACGTACGCAAGCCAGGGTGTGGAATCTCGTCCCCCTTAGACATCATAGCCACGCACTCGACTGAGGACGACGACGAAGACGATGAGGAGTTGTAACATCGAATGCACTTGGGATAAATTGTTTTCTTTGACAATTTCGCAGACGAACACTACCGGGCTTTGATGCACTTCGCAGCGTCTTTTGTGGCGAAGTGGATACATTTTATGTCTGAAACCAACCGACGGTTCGTGGGAAATTGAATTCTCTTTGAACCTTAAATACATGTGCATTTGTCCTCCGGCGATGTCAGTGGAACGTCTTCCACACATTTTTGTATTTCCCTTCTTTGCCGCATCTCCTAGTTGCGGATTGAAAATTGTACTCTCTTTTTTCTTTCTCACACTTCTTTCAATTTCAGACCTCAAGTGATGGAAATCAAACAACGAGTACATTGTCAATAACACTGAGCAGAGCGGATTCGGGAAAGTATCTATCGTGTCGGTCGTATAACCATGCAGTGCCAACGGAGCCACTGGAAGACGGCTGGCGATTGGATATTCAGTGTAAGTAGATCTGAGTGATTCTTTGCAGCTTAGCCGACAGTGAGTGTGCGTTTGCTGCGTTTAAGGAACCCCATTTTCCCATGAAATTGAATTGTTATTCGATGAGAAATGTTCAATCGTTGCGTTTGTTAGTGATGCTTGCGGATGATGCTAGTGGATTTTACGAGGCAGTGTCTGAGATAGGAGGAAGGGACGATGATGAGAGTTGTTGAGGACTTGAAGGTCGACGGACTGGTTAAGCTCTGAGCAAGGGACGGCGGAACTTGTTGATAAATAGACCATCATGCTTAATGTTGTTTACTGAAACGCACACATCTTCTGGAAGAGTTGCAGTTGAAAACCATTGTCACGGAGTCATTGCGTGGAGATACCAAATATGTAAATATATACATAATATAATACATAACAATAAACCGCCTATACCAAAGTTAAAAGCACTAAAGTACAATCGATTACTGTCATCTACACCATCGTATCCAAAAGCGAATTACTTGCATGAAACAAGTTTAAATCGTCATACAAAAAAAATAAAAATAAACGACATCTCACATCTCACACGCTAGAAAAGCAAACAAAGCCATCTCTCGAACAACCAATTGGACTTAAATCAACCAATTACAAGACTTAAATCGTCCCAGTCCTGCTATATGGCGCGCAGGCATGGACTTTATCAAAAGCGGATGAAGCTGGTCTTGGTTGCTTCGAAGGGAAAATTCTTCGTGTGATTTTCGGTCCGGTCTGCATAGATGGTGACTCGAGGAGGAGATATAATGACGAACTATACGGGTTGTTCAGCGACATCGACTTAGCCAGAAGAGTGAAGATCCAACGATTGAGATGGATAGGTCATGTAAAGCGGATGGAAACCAATGCTCTGGCCCGAAAAGTCTTGAAATCTACTCCCGAGAGACGGCGCAGTAGAGGATGACCGCGGCTCAGGTGGCGCCCGCAAGTGGAAAGGGACCTCAATCAAATATGCCTGCGAAACTGGAGACAGCTAGCTAAAGATCGAGCTGGCTGGAGACGCTTGTTGGTTGAGGCTCAGGACCACCCCGGACTATAGCGCCACCTTAAGTAAGTAAGTATGTAAGTAAAATCTCACAGAAGACAGACTGCGTGACAAAAGGACTGTCTTCTGACGTACGTAAATGTACATGAGGGCGAGACTGTATACAGTGCAAAATGATTTACCTCAGGACTGTAGGTTAAGAGTCAGAAATGGAACAAGTGGACTGGGGGACTTGTAGAGCCACCCGAGTGGGGATCATGGACATCGATAACGCAATTTGAATTGCATGAGAGAAACTCGACGATCTCTATACCCAATGAAGGTAAATTGGCTTCAAAATAAATTTCTGAAAGATGAGAAACAACGCCAAAAACCTGAGATGCGAAATGAAGTCGGAGCAGGTCAACTAATTCCAGTAGGCCAGTCTTAGAGCGGCAGCATAGGCGAAGAAGCAAACACCATGAACGTCTGTATTCCGCAAAATAATAATAAATTTTAAGCTTTCGGTATTTGAAAAAGGATGTTAAATCCGTCCTTCTTATAGTAAGGTGGTTACCAGCACTTTGTAGGTGGTGGTATACATAAACGTCTCTGCAGAATTTTTAAAATCCATTCTCGACAAATTATGACAAACTAAGACCTATTGAGAAGAGCGCATGAAAACTCTATTGCAGGGTTTGCTGGCTCGTGGATAAGGATAACCCTGAAAAGACCGTAGATCCGTAGAGCGGAACCTCCAAAGTGACACAAAAATAGGAAGGATAACTTGAAAGGGGTCTGTTGAAAGGAAGAAAGTCAAGACTTGGCACGGATAACAGCCCAGTGTATGGTGGCGAGATCAGGTGGCAAGGTCCCACGGAATAAAAGTAGTCAATTCAGAATTAAGATTTAGTCATAAACTACAGAGCGGAATCTAAAGAGTCCAGAATTATTTCAATGCTAATTATTATACTCAAATTATTAGCAGAACTTGAGAACCATTTTGAAAGCTTTTTACTTGTTAAAAAGTGGTGCGAGTATTTAGTACCACTAAATGAGCTACATAACATGAAATGGTAAACCCAAAACTCTAGCGTGATGCAAACTTAAAAGAAATGCAGAATTATTCTTTTTTATTGACAAAAAAGACTTCAGAGAAGAATTCAGGTAACGGACGTCTCGAACAAAAGCGGCACGATTTATTGGCAGCTATAACTTTAATGAAGTTATGAACTTTGTCTACCTGGGCACTGCAGTAAACAATACCCAGATAAAAAGCAGAATAATTATTGTCAACTGCTGTTTCTGTGTGCTCCAGTGCCAATTGGGTAATAGAGTCATCTTTCGGAGAATCGAGCTGACTTTATGTAAGGCACTGATCATCCCAGTCCTTCTGCATTACGCAGTGACATGGGCGATCCCAAAAGTGGATGAAGAAGTCCGTGGTCTCTTTGATCGAGAAGTTCTGCTTGTTATCTTTCGTCCTGTTTGCGTTCATGGGATCTGGATGGGAACTCTCTGGGCTGTACGACAACATGGGCCTAATCAAACTTCGAACACCTAAGGTGGCTACTAAGCCCAGCCGGAGCATATATTTAGTTTACTTGTTTATTTTTTAGATAAATAGCTTAATTTCGTTATAAATTTACAATGGCTTGGTTTTACTTGTTTATTGTTTTAACCCGAAAGACAAGCTGACAAAGTTGACTCCACAACTTGATGCAAAGCCAACCAACCTGCGTACGAACTAGACATACAACCTAAGCCTGTTGGAGACGATATTAATTTGATCGAGTTCTATCGCGCGCTTGATTTTAGATGTCCAAGCGGCAATTGTGGCGAAAACTTTTCCGATGTTCACTGGGTGAAAATCTGAGTCATGGCATATGCAACTCAGCCTCAGTTCGAAGAGTCTGTGACTCATAACCTCAGGAACAAGGCATCACAGGAAGCCCGCATCCAATGTGGCGCATCTAAGTGAAAAGCACTTCAACCAACTCGGCGTGAGAAATTGGAGGTCAAGCTTGTTGAAGGGGGTTCTTGAGCTCCATGTCCATACTGGACTGTAACGCTATACAAAGAAGTAGAAAGAAGTAACCGTACAGAAACTTAAATCAAAGCTTTTTCCATGAAGAAGGCCATGAAACTTCCAGGTTAATATAAAAGAAGGGGGCTTAGGACACGTGAAATGCATCTTCTTCAGATGGATAGAAGCACACGTGAAACATGTATTCCAGCCAAAAAACGAAGGCACAACAAGTTACCCTAAAATTCGAAGATTCCAATGAAGACAGACTATCCGACGTCTTAATAAAGCGCTATGCAACAATCCCGACATAGTCCTCAACCCGGCAGCAATGCAAACATGCTCAGGCAGACACAGATTGGAAGAGATTTCTCTAGCTCTCTGTCTGCCGAACCACTGCAGTACGTTGCAGGCAGAAGCAAGTTCAATAGACGGAAGATCTACACATTGTCTTATACACAGACAGCAAGACGGCATTCAGGGCTTTGAAAACACCATCAATGATGTCAAAAATCTGCCACCTTTTCAATTGGAAATAAATATTATAATCAGATGTCTCAGCAAATGTAACGAGGAATCAGAACACAATGCCGGGGAGTGACAGCACTACAGTCCCTAATAGCTCTAAGTGGAGCATAGTTTGTGAGACTCAGTTGAGGTTTCCTATCAACCAAGTGATTGAACAAAACTCAAAATCAGATATAATCCATTCATTTCATCAATTTATTCAGTTTGATTAAATTACTTTAGCAGAGTGAAACATGTCTTCGATCACATAGCTAATTCAAAGTATTTATCTTTCTTGCAGATGTCCCAGAGACGTACGTGCGGTTGGGCACCTCACTCGATCCCAGCTCAATACGGGAAGGCACAGATGTGTACTTCGATTGCCTGGTAACAGCTCATCCGATTGTCTACAAAGTCGAATGGCGGCACAATGTAAGTTTCGATGTCGAACTAATTCCACATCCCTTTTCCCTTCGCATTGCAAGGGAATAGCAACGCTTATATATTTTCCCGTTGGCAAAGTAAAATTCAAAATTAATTGCAATACACGATACGAATTGGAGATAAATACGATTACCGAGATAAAGGACTCGCCTCGAATGTCCTAAATTTGGTCCATCGCACCGTAGTGGCAATTTGCGGCATCCATTGCATACGGATGCGTTCAGCTGTATGCAACTTGTAGTACATTGCATCTGAGCGCTTTCGAACGATGGCAAGATGACGACTCTCTGTGGGCAACTAATCAGGACGAGAGATCCGGTTACTTTGTGCTTAAGTAAATTTACATGCCAAAGGATTAGTTGTAATTTCGCATTGGATATAGTTAGGTGCTTTCGCCTGAATGCACCGACTGTGGAAATTAATCAATGAAACATTAACATACAGTGTAATGCTGAGATGCGCTATTGTTTAACATTTTCTAAGGACAAAACACGGATGCCGGAAGTGGACGGTGTGTGTGCGCGCAGAGAGACGGGATATAAACAGAGAAGGGACAATGAATTGAATTTGTACCAGATGCAAATGGTTTGCGGATAAGTGTTCAAAGGATGTAAAGGGAATCTTAAATTATGGCGGTGGTGGACTTGAATGAACAATGCAATGAACAGTCGTGTTGAACGGTTTTTTTTTGTCGCGATAAGTGGGGATCTGCGGATTATACCGAACTTACGCAGTGAAGGAAAAGCCTCTTATTCTGCCACTGTTGTCAGTGATACTAGAGAGATGTGCCTATATTAGTTGGTGCATGATTACTATTATCCGAATGATGATCTAAAAAAACAGAAAAGAGCTTTAAGGAAATGTGCAAGAAATCGGAAGATGACTACAAGGTGACATAACTAAAAACGTGCAAAATTGACAAGAGATTGATGCACTCAAATTCAAAACTACACAATTCTCTCTTCAAGCTCGCAACGTACATGGTCTTGAATGGGATTCCATTGAATAGACACTGCTTGGCAGACTACGGTTGAGGTGCTTCGACTAGGCTCTTTACAACTTTACAACGGCACTTTCCCCGAAAAGTCAAGGTTGTGGGCTTATATTCTCCTCTGACTTCGATGCTACTGCAGTTTGTTACATCTCGTTAAGCCTAACACAGGTTTTGTGCTCATTATCGGAGTCTTGTCCGTCACTGAAGTCTTTGTTCACCCGATCCGAGGTCATAATGGTATTCAGTTCCAGTTGGGTTGGGGATGATGATTTCAGGGTAATAATAAACGTCTGTCAGCACTTCTTTGTTCACTGTATGTACATGGGGAGAAAGTTCCATCTCGTACCTGTCGTTACTAGATCCTTCGTGACAACGTGTGGGAACCGGTGGCTCGAATATCCGCGACTCGCCGGTAGTAGACATGTCGTACTCTATCCGCACCTGGCTGATACGAGATTGAGTTTTGGCGCCGTGCCTCGAACCTATTTTTGCACCTGAGTCTTTTGGATGTTGTTTATAACCTTGAACCGTCGCATTTTCATCCCATACACATAAACTCAATTCTGCTCCCTCAAATCCATCAGCAGCCCGAAACGCTCTTCGGTAGCTGTGCATACGGACACTCTACACATGGCCTGTTTAAGCTTCTTGTGCTGCCCATCATCATCATGATCCGCAATCTGTGCTTCACCCGGTCAAGTGTCTTTTAATCTGGACAGTGTCCAGAGTCGTCGGGGCACAGCTTGGAGATACTATACATAATCTTCGGGACTAACCCCCTTTTTGAATCGTTCACCTTTGCGTCTGTCTTAGTATAGTGGTCATATTCATCAGTTGTGGACCCTACCATTGCATGTTTGCCACCCAAGCTTCGTCAGAGATGTGGACAATCAGCACCCCGTTTCATAGGTTCCTCTTCAATACAGTCGGTAATCCGTACGCAGTTCTGCGTAGGTGGTACCTACAACAAACATCAGACCAATCAGTATCGCGTATGACTAGATTTTATCCTGCACTACCGCAATCCCGACCTGAGTTAATGTACCTTCACCTCGACGTGCACTCTTCCAATGGCTTGGCAAGTCCCTCCTCCGAATCGGTCATCAGGTTACTCTCATCTTAATTTACTAGATGTATTCCTCTGTTTCTTCACCAGCGCATTGGGTACGTTCCCGCAGTGACTGTCATTTGTAGCACAGTCCTGAGATAAACTTACACCGGGGTGCCACAACTTCGCTGATCCTATTAAGTCAGTGGATTTGATGTAAGAGAGTATGGCGCTTGAGTTGCAGAGACATTTTTTTCCTGACTTCGCTGATTATCCTGACCGAAATTAAAACAACAACAAACAGAGCTGTGTGGGCAAAATTGTAAAAATGAAATTCGCGTTGCAAATTGCAATAAAACTCTACTCTTTCATCGGCAGGCATCAAAAAAGTATACCCTTCCTCTCATGGAATGGTTAAAATGGTTCACTAAATTTCATTGGCATCGTATCACAAAAATTAGATGGACGAATTCTTCTTCATTTTCACCAGGCACTACAATTCGAAAAGAAACTATATTGGAATAGGCGACTCCAGTATCATATGCAAAGTTGTTAGAAGTCTCTATCCAAGTGAGCTCTTCCATCACCTGTTGTTCCTCGGGATTGAGCCCGGTGTCTTTTCGAGCGAGAACGTTGGCGTCCACTTGCGCTACGTTTGTCTGGACTAGTGTCGTTATACTTCTCGTACAGTTCCTCGTTCAATCCTCTCTTTTAATAACCTTCTGCAAAAAAGTAAATAGATATAATTTGAAGCCATCAGGAATTTTTTCGCCAGTAGTTGATATTATCCTCGCCTTTGTGCTATGCGCTGGGGTTATCAAGGCCTTGTGAGGCCTTTGTTGTTCCTTTGCCGTCTATGCTCAAGTACCCACCAATTTCCAAGAGTTATCCTTCGCTTTAGCTTCACGGTAGGGCGATTTCCATTAATCAAGTCGTAACCTAGAAATTATCTCTATCTATTGTTACATTTTGTCCAAGGCGTCGGTGCTGATTATCCTTTTTTTGGTCAGGCTTTATTTCGTCTTACCCTAAATCAGCGCCAGGCCCATCTTAGCCTCTCCCATCTAGATTCCAGCAAGCGTCATATTGAGATCCCCTTGAATTCTTCGAAAGAACGTACATTTTATCAGAATTTGCGAATAGTTGGAAAGACTTGTGGAAAATAGTAGGGTCGATCTTCTCGAGAATAATGGCAAAGAATTTCTAAAACCTTCCATCACCTTGAATAAATCCGCCACCAAATGTTACGGCATTAACTGAGCAACAGGCGTTCTCCGGCGTTGTCCTGCAGAGACGGACGTATTGATGCCAATTTTAGACACAGCACTACACAGCTCGCTCTTAGAAATACTGTCATTCGCCACCTTAAACTCGATGAAGAGTGTGACCAACAGGAATTCCCATTTCCAAAATGTTGCTGCCCATTGCTGAACTGGCACAAATGATTGGTCAATATTGCAGTTGCTTATGAAGAAGATTTCACAAGCTATGTTCAGGAGCCTTATACCTCCTTTCCTTCGATCGGGCATTCGACTTCGCACAAAGCAACGGCTTTTTGGAGAGATCTCTCACAAGTGAAGTGAGTCAACAATGAATCATGTATACACAACTTTGCATCAAAAATTAAAGAAAGCAGTGAAGTTGTCTTGGCGGACGTACTTCAACAATGGCAAATGCGGTACAAGTTCCCTTTTTTGGGACTGTTAAAAATGTGGACATATCGTTAGGAGACGTGTGTCAGCAATTCAAAAATAATCAAGAATGTATGCCAATACTTATCCTACGGCGCTCGTACATCCTTCTACGAAAAATCCCTACATTTCCATTGCCACTGAAAATAACTAAAACGTTTTCCACGAAATACGGAGCTGTGCACGTACCATGAACCAGCGCCTTTGATAATTTTCATTTTCTCATCAGCCAACACTACGTTTGTCGCAAGCAAAGAGTCGCACTAATTTCTGTTTCCGCCAAATCATAATGTAATGTCCCCCTCTGCTCAACGAAGACAACCATGTCCACTCAACCTAGTTCATCGTGAAAAATGAAGAAGAAAAATCTTAATTAAAGCAAACTCCAGTTTCAGGAAATTGCTTTCACATCCTCAATATCGTACTTCACCGCCTGCAAACAGTGCACGCAATAGCATTTTTGTCATTATCATAAATTCTCTAAATAGTTTCTTGACGGCGATAAAGAGGACTCACTGACGCACACTCGCCACTGCAACATTAGAAAAATTTCGTTCAACATGCAATTAGTGCATCTAAAAGCCTCGCCATACACTTGTGTGGGTTCCTGCAACCCTCCAGGGAGACAATAACCCCCGACACATTTCTTTCCATTTTTTGCTCAACTAATGGAGCAAGTCCACAAGAAAAGGAGATTTATTCCACGCCATGAGCACACAAATTTATATCTCTTCCTGCCTCATTCTACGATAACTAGCATGACACGACACGAAACACACGGTACAACACCAGAGAGCGTACTGATGTTTCGTCTTATTTTTTTCCCTTTCGTCCCAAATCATCGGAATGCATCTCTAAGCCATCACCCGAAAACCCGAAGCTCGTGCGGGGAAGCGTTGTGCGATGAGGACGATGGGAGAAGAAAAAGGTCAAGTCATGGTGTTGAGCATTATGCGCGTTCATTATATGTACACCATGCAGCATGATGTATGAAAGAGAACAGCAGTCCTTACGGCGAGCGCGGGAGGGCCAGGGTGCAGATGCAATTAAAATTGCACTCCCTTCAACTTAACATGACGGATCACTTGCAGACCAGCAGTGCAGGCGGGCAAGCCAGAAAACAGTCAGGAAAACATTTCTTAAACAGGATCTCTTTCAAAGAACCAAAGAATGGCTCGCGTTTAATTGAAAATTTGCTTCAAGGATAATTAGAAAAATAACACACACACACACTCGCACAGAAGGACGCAGATCTACAAACGTATAAACTTGGAAACAAACAGAGGCTCTGCTGCTGTCCACAGCTACTACACTCTCAATGGCTCAGCCTTAGCCCTTTCTCCGCCATGCACCGTCCTCGTCGACAGTAGTCATCGCTATCCTTATCCTGTTTAGCAATTATATTCCGAAAAAAAAGGAAAGGAAGATGAAATAAAAGGAAATATAAAGGATAATGCTGAAAGGAGTGCAATTAAAAATTCAACGAAAAATTTAATTAAAAATATTAATTCTGCACAACTATTATCCGCTTTTATTTATTTCTATCTTCCTCTTTTTCTCTCTTTTCCTCCCTTTCTGTTTCTGTTTCTTTATTTGTTGTCTCATTGTGTGTCTCCCTTCGTCCTCGTCGTCATCGTCGTCTGGTGGCTCTGGCGTCGTCTCGATGGGGCTTGCCTCACTGCCTGACTTCCTGGCTGATACACAATGTTACGGAATGGAATGTGCTTGTGATGACTGCTGCTGTTGACTGGCTCGGTGCAATAGAGCCGCCCCCTGCCACATAATATATCACAAGGTGTAATTATAAGTAATCACTCGTTGGTGCTGCAAGGTGTTTCGAGGGCAACGGCCGGCAATTACTCCTGTGTGGGATACAATGCCGAGGGCGACGGGATTAGTCCCCCATTTATGCTGAACATCCTGTGTAAGTACATCCGATTGTATGGAATGTATTTCAAATTTAAATTTATTTTCCATTCTATTTATTTTAATCCGGTCTTCGATGCGAATTTGTTCGTGCGCTTTTTTTTTGCTCCATTCGTATGCACTCGCGTATGTAATCGATTTTTGAACAAATTCCCTGGATATCCGTTTTGAATTACGGACACACACACACCATACACACATTGGTGACGACTGCGATAACGATGACAACGCCATCGACAACGACATCACCATCAACAACAACGACAACGCCGACGACGACATGAACATCGACTCTGACACCGTCACCGACATCGACATCGAAATTGACGAAGAACAGATGCGCCAACATGCATGCCAAATCAGCCTAGGATCTATGGAGTGGCAAAGCAGGAGGATGCGAAAATTAAATGCACTGTCGATGCAAATCCACCTGATGTTGAATTCAATTGGACGTTCAATAATTCAGCTGAGAGCATCGATGTTGCCACAAATCACATAACCAGATCAGGTGAGTCCGAGGGGAATATGTTATTTTTTTTGATTTTTTTTTCTTCCTCTCCTTTTTCACTTCGAAGTCGTTGGAGATTTGTTTGGTTTTCTATTAGCGGATGGATGGCCAATGTGGACGATTGCATGGGTCAATGAATAAATTGGTGGTGGCAGAGATAGACGAGCCAATTCCGGTGCTGATTTGGTGGTGTACACTTTTCGCTACGAGAGGTTTCAAAAAGTGGCTTCTTTGGTTAGGATGATAGCACGTCGTCTTATCAATTCCGGAACATTTTGTTCAAGCAACCTAAGAGTGGGCAACAACTGGGTTTAGTATGTGTTAAGTTGTGGATATGCGGATGTGAAGCCGCAAATCCAAAATCTAGCATTTTTCTTAACTCATTATATTACTGGTCGTCGGCTGGCCCTTTTTTTGTTAATCGAACATATGTTGCCGCTGATAGATTTCCATTCCATCCGCTGCAAAACAGTCCCAGATTGCTTCCTAGAAGGGATTCGTACTACCCTTCTGCTTACTTTTGATCCACGAGAACGTTCAATGCTGCATGACAGCATCAATAAAACGTAGAGCTCAGCGGAACTGTATTGCACCAGACCCTCTCCAGGGACCGCCCTGCTCATCCACATTACTGTGCATTCTTATCTTGTATCAGGCTGAGCTTATAAAAATTTAGGCCGTAACGACGTACCATTTTGCAGATTTAAATATTAATCCCAGAGCCCATCGCTTTGCGGCTTAATCTCGATCCCAGCAGGAAAACAGCGGAACAGAACAAAATTCTTATTTGCTTCTGCCATCTGTGCAAGACCTCTCTGGGGTAGAATTTCCTAAGCTGGGACTTTGGTATTCTGTAAAGGCGAAAGCATCACCTTACACTACACGGGCAAGCCGTATGTGAGCATTGGCTGGATGGGGCCGTGTAGCACATCACCTTCACCCTCGAAACGAGTTTGTAAAATAGTCTCATTGGGTACCGCGAGATCAGACCGAGCGAAATAAGGCCGAATTAAAAAAAAATTCGCTAGGCTGTGCTGCCCTTCCTGTTGCTCACAGCACCGATTCCGAACGGTTTCCAATTTTGAACTCATGAAGGCTCACTTGTTTTTCTAACAAGTATGGTTGGCTTTGTAAATTCTATAGCCTTCCCCCACAATTCGGCCTTATTTCACTGCACCGTCACATTGTAATGGCGAATGCGCCCCGATTCCTGGCAAGAGAAACATCTGCATGTTTGTTCAAATATATTACATTGGTTTTCCAGATATATGACGGGAGTCCTTTGCGCCATCATTGCTCAACTAGTGAGAACTTTGTCGAATTAATTTTCGCATTACGCGAGGCCTTATACAGCGGCATCGATATTTTAACGTGCCATCATCCACATTTCCACCATAGGTTAGGTTAGGTTGTAGCGGCTGACTGCTGCAGAGCAGTCACACTTAGGCCAGAGTAGGCCCATTGTGATACTGGAACCAGTTGGTGCTGCTGATGAACCGATTTAGTTGGCCAAAGCTGGCACTTATTAGCTCGTTACGGCTGCTGAAGTAGTAGGCTCCTAGGTGCAGGAACCTACGACTGGCAAGAGCACTGCAGGAGCAGAGAAGGTGATGAGTGTTCATCCATGCAGCTTCTGCAAAAATCATTATATGGAGCACCCATCCTGCGAGCATGAGTGCCAATTACACAGTGCCCGGTTATGACTCCTATGAGGGTCCTTAATGAGTTCTTGCTGAGCCCAAGTAGACTGAGTGACCGTTTAAGGTTGAGTGATGGCCAGATTTCTTTTGTTTTGAAGCATGTGGTGCCTTCTAGCCATTTGTCATTGGTGGTTTTAATTGTATGAATCCTTAAAAGATGATAGGCTGTAGCGATCGGCATGGAAGGTGGTACCCCTTCTATCGATAGGGATGAGGTTGTACCACACCTAGCGAGTTCGTCGGCTTTGCAGTTTCCTGGTATTGTCACAGTGTCGCGGCACCCACATGAGGTGAATGTTAAAATGCTCGTCCATCTCGTTAAGAGACAGCCTGCAATTAAGAGATGTTTTAGAGAAGAACATGACATTGTCCAGGGATTTTAAGGCGGCCTGACTATCGGAACAGATGGTGATATCCCTTTTTGATATCACATTGTTTTTAAGCCAAGACAGCGCCTCTTTAATCGCTATGGTTTCTGCCTGAAAAACGCTACAGTGATCAGGGAGCTTCACGGAGATAGCAATGTTGAGGTCTTGTGAATAGATACCCGCACCCACCCCATCTTTTGTCTTTGATCCATCTGGCAGAGGATCTTTCAGTGTTCGCATGTCAGCCATCCAGTCCCATCTGGAGGGAATACTGATTGAGAATTTCTTTTCGAAGATGGCCGGGGTAGGCGGTCGGTGTCGTTAGGTAGGAAATTGAATTCCTTGAGAATGGTTGAGTGGCCAGTGTTGAGTTCGGACCACAATCGAAGTGTTTTGAGTCTCATGGCTGTACTTGCTGCTGCTGGTTTCCCGAATATTTCCAGAGGTGGGAGATGGAGGAGAATATTCAGTGCGTCTGACGGAGTACTTCTCAGTGCCCCGCTGATACACAGGCAGGCCAGTCTTTGTACTCGGTTGAGTGCATTGCAGTTTATAGCCTTGTTTAGTCCTGTCCAGCAAACTGAGACACCATACAAAAGTGGCGGTTTGACAATAGAGGTGTAAATCCAGTGAGCGATGCGTGGTTGTAGGCCCCATTGGCATCCAATGGCCTTTTTGCAGCAAAAAAGTGCAGAAGAGGCTTTTTTACCCTTTCCTGGATATTGAGCTTCCAATTTAGCTTGCTGTCGAGAGTGAGACACAGAAATTTCGCACTGGTGGTAAGCTGTAATATAGTGCCGCACAGCAGTGGGGGGTCCAATTGGGGGATTTTATATCTTGTAGTGAAGAGTACGATATCCGTTTTTTTGTGGTCGGCGTCAACCCACATGTTTGTGTCCATGCCTCTAGCTTGTCAAATGCATTCTGCATAATGTACCTTAGAGTAGACACGAATTTGCCGGATGCCGCTATGGCAATATCATCCTTATATGCAATAACTTTGCACCCTACCTCTTCCAGTATTAATAGCAGTTTATTTACCGCTACGTTCCAAAGAAGGGGTGAGAGAACACCTCCTTGTGGGCACCCCACATTAACTCCTCTATGGATCTTAGCGTCTCCCATCTGAGAGTGTATTACTCTGCTGGTGAGTAGCTGACGAATGAAGGCCACTAGGGGCTTTTCGATCCCGAGGTTGCTAAGCGCAAGTGAAATTGCTTCCGGGTTGATATTGTTAAAGGCACCTACGATGCCCGAGAAAAGTCACAAGTGTGTATTCTTTGAACTCGAGAGATTTTCCGATGGTGCCTATCAGAGAGTGGAGGGCTGTCCCTACAGACTTGCCCTTGTTGTAGGTATTTTGTGCAGATGAGAGTCTGCATACTGAGATAGCTTGCCTGATATATTGGTCTATACGTTTCTCCAAGGTTTTCAGGAGAAACGAGGAGAGACTTATTGGCCTGAGGTCATTCGGTTTGGCATGGGAGTATTTACCCGCTTTGGGAATAAACACTACTTTGACCCTTTTCCAGGAGATATTGACATGACTGAGACTCATACAGCCTTTGAATATGCTGAGAATCCAAGGCATGAATAGGTCAGCTGTTCTTTGGAGCTCCGCCGGGATGATGCCGTAAGGTCCCGCTGACTTGAAGGTTTGAAGCTTGTCAGTGCCCACATGATAGTGGTGTGGCTGACATTTATAAGGTTACATGAAATATTTGGGGGAGACACGACTTCCTTATTGGCTCTAATCGGGAAGTTGCCCGGAAAGTGCGTATCGACAAGGAGACTGAGGGTTTCCTCACTGGATGTGGTCCAGGTTCCGTCAGGTTTTTGTAGGAAACTAGGTGATTTAGGGGATGATTCCAGCATCTTTCTTAGCCTGGAAGCCTCGGAGACTTCTCCGATTTTACCACCATGTCTTGTGAACAAAACAAAGTCACCCTGGTCGAGAGTAGTGATACTCTGTATCCTTGGACCTGATACGTATACGTCGAAGTACGCAATTATTGTGGCATATTGTTGGAGACCATTTTTAATTAAAAAGGTAGAGGCCATTCTTGACTACGAATCTCCTACCAGTGAGCTGTTACATAGCAGGCACGATTAAGTTTGTAGAAAGAACTTCTAACCACCCTTTCATTGTTTCTTGCCATTGTTCAAATGGATATGCCACAACAGTGCCAAGGCATGCATAGTGTCATGAATCGCTTTGAAACCGAGTTTGTTATCCGGATTTTACGCTGCTTTGCTGGAATCACCCCACGTGATCAAAATGTCTCAGCCGTGAATACAAGTAGTTCTTTCTCAACGGCTGGATGGCTCAGTTGGTTGAGTGCCTTCAATTGGATAGAGGTGTCAGGTAAGAATCCCAGTGAAAGCTAAATTAATATTCTTCTATCTGATTTTCAAATCTGGTCATCATTTGCCGTTGGAATCAAATCAACTGCTCTGTGCATCACAATCGACGGACAATGTCGTCCTAGTAATAGTGTGCTGGGAATCTCACTGGCAGCCCAATAAGCCCAATAATATCTAAGCTAACCTGTAATGTCAATAATCCCAGCGGTTGGTACACCAACGTCAACGTATAAAAACACACAAGTCGAACTATAGTTCACTTCGAATAAACTAACAAAACTCAACAGCAAATGCAAATAGATGTGATTTTTGTTGTTGAATGTGAGAATCTCGAAGCACGACAACCCACAGAGTGTAGACCTTGGTTGGTTGGTTGGGTTTGGATCTTGGTCATTGTGTAGAACCCGTCGCGTGGTAAACGCGCGTCATTTGGGGACTATAGCTAAAGCCAGTGTGTGATTTTGATAGAAGGCTGGAGATGACTTGAATTTTTCTTTTTACTTCCGCCAGGTTGTTAAAATGGTAGGCTTCTGCAGTCACGGAGAAAACGTAAAATTATTTACTCTCAATTCTCGTCTATGCAACTTTAGCAGAAGCTATTTTATAGCTACTTTTCAGGCTTGAGTTGTGTTGCCTCAGTACCCTGTTATTACACTAATAGAGTTCACGACTTCGGCGTACGTTACTCTTAGCACTCCGCTGATACATATACACGCCATTTACTGAACCCTTTCCAGAGGCTTACAATTAAGTGCTTCAGTGTGGACCTGACTATTGTCCACACCCAGTGGACCACCGAGGGCTGTAACTTCAATTTGCACTCAATAGCTTTTTGAAGAAGTATGAAGCCGTGGAGGTAGTTACGGAAAGTTCTGTGATGCTGAATTTCAAACAAAGCAGAAATTTTATACGCCATGGCGAAAAAACTATTTGCTGCGGATTTACACCTAGACCACACTCTTTAAGGCCGACCATATTATATCATTGATTGTGGGTATGTACATTTGTTGAGTCATTGAAAAGTTGTCACAAGATTTATATAATGAAACACAAGCCATTTTCGGAAAAGCCTTCTAGAACGGGCAATTAACTCCCAAGATCGTCGTACCACTACGAGTTTTAGCACCATCCAGATAAACGCTTTGAATGGTTTTGGTTGGTTCCAACAGTTACTTTTTTTCGAATCTCTTCCAACATTTCATTGTCAAAGTGTCGTTTGCTCTCCAGTTTAGAGATTCCTTAATATAACTTACCTCATCGGTATCTGGGGAAAAAATGTATTCTGATTTCGGCAAAAATGGCCACTATTTCGCATTCAATGTTGGAACTGAGCTCTTCGAACGTCGTCGGCTTGTTGGCATAAAACAACAACTTAACGTAGCCCCACAGAAAATAGACTTGCTTACTTATCAGACAGACGAACCATGAAGGGTCTGAGTCTGAGCAATTGCTGGCTTCCATCGGTGACTGTCCTGGGCACGCTGCTTCCAGTCATCAAGGACAAGCAGTCTTACATCCGCGATGACATGGTCTTTGTACCGGAGGTTCGGTCTTCCTCTCCTTCTCGAACCAGGAAGCTCGGATTCGATGACCCTCTTTGCTGGAGCGTTGTTGTCCATTCGCTCGATGTGGCCGAGCCAGTTTAGTCGACGGATTTTTGCCTTCCGGACTACATCGACATCCTTGTACAGCTCGTAGAGTTCGCGGTTGTGTCTTCTCCTCCATTCGCCTTCCTCGCAGACGGGACCATTTATCCGACGTAGAATTTTTCTTTCGAAGGTACCAAGAATCAGCTCTGCAGCCTTACTTAATGTCCAGCTTTTAGGCTCAATAAAATAAGACTGGCAGGATAAGGGTTTTGTAGGGCATGGCTTTGGTCCTTCGAGTCAGGAGTTTCGAGCCCAGTTGTTTTGACAGACCGAAGTAGCATCGGTTGCCAAGGGCGATTCTACGTCGGATCTTCACTACGATGTCATTCGTGGAGCTTACATTTGCCCGGAGGTAGACAAACTCCTTTACTACCTCGAAATTGTACCTGTCGATTGTGACGTTTTGGCCTAGGTGGTGTGCGGCGGATCGCTTTTTGCTCGACAGCATATATTTTGTCATGTCCTCGTTGACCTTTAGACCAGCTCGTTCCGCCTGTTTCTCAATTGCCGTGAAAGCTTCCACTATCGATGTCATCAGCGTATCCCAACAGCTGAACTGACTTGTAGAAGATAGTGCCTTCCGTGTTGACTTTTGCCCGCCGCACTATCTTCTCCAGTACCAAATTGAAGAAACCACACGACAGCGCATCTCCTTGCAGAAATCCGGTGCAGGTTTCGAACGGTTCAGAGGTTTTTGAACCAAACTGCACGGTGCATCGCGTATGTGATAGCGTGGTGCGACAAAACCGGATTAGTTTTCCCGGGATCCCGAATTCGGCCATCGCTTCGAATAGCTCCTTGCGATGAATGCTGTCGTATGCGGCTTTAAAATCGATGAATAGATGGTGAGTATCGATTTGAAACTCTCTGGTCTTGTCCAGGATCTGCCTTAGTGTGAAGATTTGGTATTTAGTCGATTTGCCTGGCCGGAAGCCTCACTGGTACGTGCCGATTAGTGCGGTGCAAAACGGCCTTAGAGGTTCACACAGTACGCTGGATAGGATCTTGTAGGCGACATTGAGCAGGGATATACCTCTGTAGGTCTTGCAGGAGGTAGGATCGCCTTTTTTTGGATGGGACATATGAAGCTGATGTTCCAGTCGTCGGGCATGCTTTCATCTTCCCAAATTCGGCAAATGATTTGGTGCATGCTCCCTACCATTACATTGCCCCAGCTTTGAAAAGCTCCCATGGTAAGCCATCTGAGCCTGCGGCTTTGTTGTTCTTCAGCCTATTAATGGCTGTACGGACTTCTTCAAAGCCAGGTGGGAGGACTACTTCGTCGACTGGAGTTGGGATTTACTGGTTCCCTATCACTCTCTGCAGAAAATAGACAACCTGCATTAAATCGCACAAATGATGCGGCAAATCGACTTGCACATTTCTTGAAATAACTATTCTTCAATTAATCTATTGCAACGTGTGCTCTGTGGCTTGTGGCCTCTTTAAACCACATTTCGTCCAAGTCCATATCTTCCAATTCGAAGGCCAAAACTAATCGGTAATCATGGCGCGATAATGCTGACTATTCACAGGAATATTGCGATCGTTATCGACGACAAAAAATATGATTCCGGCACGCAAACCGCACCAGAGGGTTGTTCTTTGTGGATGAAGTGGGAAACGCATTTTGAGTCAAAATGAGGGAACCGAAAATTGGAGTTAAAGCTTTTAAAGTCACCAAATGATAATGCTTAGACGTTGCTCGTTCGTACATTTTACCACGATGAAAATGTTGAGTTTACTGAATAAATTGACAGTAACCGTTTGGTGAGTAGTCAAAGAGTCAAGTCCCCTTTGAAAAAAAAACCCTTTATAAAACTAATTGACTGTCAGGTTGCAAATACAAATTTTTCGCCGGTTAAGTGCTACGGTTATGACTGGAGGCTGGATTTTTCCTCAACATCCACTTATGAGAGCAAGGTAAAGTCCTTAATCTCTACGAATTTTTCTACAATATCAACATACGACTGAAAGGCTTCATCTACAGAAGTGCCCTCGTTGTAGGAATGCTGAGAGGTCGTCATTATTGTGTAGAACAATCGGAATATGATAGTCTTATGGGTCTCTGGAGTCTGAACTGACTGTCTGAAAAATGATAATGGCACTTATCAACTCTAATGTTGAAGATCTGTGAGTAGACCCAGGGTGATTGAGTTCGCTTTAACCACATGAGGAGATAGGCCTATTTGTAGGTTGATGTAGCTCCAAGCCATTAGATTGATCTCCTGCACTACATACACAACTTCCTTCATATCACAGAGTTCGCTGCGGAATCTCATCTACCTTGGCCTCTTCCCGCGGGGTGACTTTCCATTGCAATACAAATCGCCAGTTCAGCTCTGCGCATTGCCCAGCTTTCGACTTATACATGCGGCTCCAATTTTAGTCACTGATTTAATTCGTAAAACGCAATCGCATCTTGTACTGTCCAACCGACAGCGCAACACAAAAAAAAAAAAAAAACAAAAATGCACAGCAACGAGGTCATAATCCCAATTCCATTCTGCCCGTCAAATAAATGAAGCAAACTGACAGAACAAAAAATGAATTTATGCTCGCGGCAGTATTCAAACGCCAACGCCAACACCACCGTGCTCACAACTTTATCCGTTTTGCTTGTTAATTTCTGTGCAAAACGTAGCGGTTATGTGCTCCATTTTATGACTATCTTCCGATTGTGTAGCCTTGGCCGAATGCCCCACAGCATGGCTGGTGTACAAAAAGAAAACACCCCCCTCCCCACATAGAAACGGTTGCAAGAAGTGTATCTCGCACAGCCAGAAGTAAAAAAGCCTGATGAAACAGCCTCCCTGCCGCCTCCCGTTCACCAGTCGCCACCTTTTGCTGCAAACTATACCGCTTGACACAGCCAGTATAGGTCAGCTTCACCAAAGCCAGCATAGCCGGGGACGCCCCCCTTCCTGGCATCATTCATTCACAATATTTTCAAAGCAAACACACTATCCAAGTGCAATCTGGCTTGAATCTTAATTAAAATCTGTAAAATCTGTACAAGCCCATCTACGTTCAGACGGCGCAATGTATCCTATGGATCTGTGTGCCTTATGATGTTGTTTTGCTTAATGCTTAGAAAATGGGTAAAGCGATAACTTCTGTATGTTCTTTAAAGGGGGGCTGTGGTGCTCCCGGCGGAGATGGTCCATTTTCTGATTTTATTTTTTGCTTCTTTCTCTCTTTTTACCGTACCTTGATTCAAAAGAATATTTCTCTGTTACATCCCTCACAGGTACATCATCGATAGTGACCTATACGCCCATTACTGAGCTGGATTATGGTACGCTCCTGTGTGTGGCTACAAACAAAATCGGACGTCAAAGGGTGCCGTGTGTGTTTCACATAATTGCAGCAGGTATGTATACGAGCACTGGGCACAAAATGTAATAAGTGTGCTGTTCAAATTGAAAGATATCAGATGCGAACGTCGAGCATTGTCCGCAACAGACAAATGGACATTTCTAGCACTGCAAGCTGAATTGGTTCGGATTTTCATTAGATTTGCCTGGATTACTTGGAGAATGTGGAAATTTTTGATGAGGATATCCAATTAGACTCGCATGCCAGACTCGATCGAGTGATGTAATTCGTAACTGAAGTATTTGTTTGAATTTTTAATTGATTTATCTGAGATCGGCATCACACAAACGGATGCCTTAGAACAAATGCCAGCAGGGTGGGGAATGCAGGCTGTGCTGTGATGATATTGCAGTGCTTATGCGATTGAAATTAATCAACCATAAATACGAGGAAACAATGGTGCATTACGCACAGGCGTATCCACTACATAGTTGGAATTGATCGTGCCTTGTTGAGAGACTGATGGTTATAATGAGATCTGTGGTATTTTGCATGTCATTGATGGGATTTCTTGGAAATTGGAGCTCTTTTTTGTCTGCATTTGATGCTTTGAATGCTGTTTGAATAGTTTGCACAGCATCTCATCAAGACAATGATGCAGAAAGGTCCCACAGCATTTGTGAAGCTGGCTGAAATGAAAAACTTAAAATAATCCTGTCAGAGGGGTTCACCAGCTGTGCAAGTAAGACGGGTGGTAAATCGAGAGGTCATGAAAACTTTGGAATTCCACAACTCTTTCACTTCGGACCCTATTTGCACGATGAAAAAATACAAAAGGTGATCTGGAAATATAATGAACCCAGAGGATAAACAAAGAGTTAAAAAAATGCGCCAAAATAAATATTCAAGAATAGGAGCATACAGATTATATTGCATCCCTGGTGGACATCGGGTAAAAAGCACTGGTCGCAGAAAAGCCTGTACAGCTCGCTGATCTTGTACAGCAACCACTTGTGTAGTGCATTATCACGAGCCGTCTCGGAATGGCCAAGTTTGATGAGTTCTTTTTCTAGACAGACTGTTACATACAGCGTTTGAAAACTGCTTTGATTCTCATTTGCTCAGCTTTTACTATTGCTTACGCTACTGAAAATATCATCGGCCAGTCGACGTAAAAGCACATCAGAGTCATTAATGAAATGCACAGCAGTTTACAAACAATTTCGAATTCGGTTTTCAGAAGACCCTTTTGGTTTTAGCGTCCAGAGAACTCGGAAATCTCACGTATACCGATGGCATATTTGCACGTGCAGAACGCCACATATGCCACCTTTATACGGTCTACCGTGCTTTCCTTACGCATGAGTCTGGAATCAACGATGAAGCCTACCACCGTCTTATTTTTTCAACTTATAAAGTGTGATTTTTTAGATATTATATTTTTGGCAACACTGGTTTAAACAGCTGACTCACGTTTCTTGTTTTGATTCACTGTCAATCATCTTCAGCTTGGTCTAGAATTTAACCATGTCTTACAAACGAACAACGCTTGCAAATTTATTGTCAAAATGCGTGCTCTGTTGAGAAAGTTCATCACGCGAATTACGTTTGGGGAGCCGAGGGAATGGAAAAAAAATACATTTATTACAACGTTATAATTATTATTGATAACGATCCGATCGCTTTGACTTTTTACACAGAACTGAAATTGTTTTACATGAGTTTAGTTATGCAGGTTAATTTTGCTGAGGTGACCTTTATTGCCTTGTGATCAAAGCGGTTCGGACGGAAACGCTTCACACGCAAGCTTGCAGAAAAAATCACCTCAGCAGTACTGCAGCAGTACTCAATTTGAATTGAGAAATGTGTTCGGCAGAAGGCCTTACAAATATTGCAATTCAAAATGAGTCCGGCGGAAGGCTGTTGACCGGGCTATCCAACACGGGCGTTGGGCGGATGACCGTGGTTGACCTGCTGGTTGCCCGTGGCGGGTTTAGGGATCGTAACTCGCGCTTCTTCCGAAAAATTGTGTTCAGTGACGAAGCTCATTTTTGGCTCAATGGGTACCTAAATAAGCAGAATTGTCGATTTTGGAGTGAATATGGAGAAGCATTGCAAGAGCTACCAATGTTTCCAGAAAAAGTCACAGTTTGGTGCGGTTAATGGGCTGGTGGCATCATTGGACCGTACTTCCTCAAAGATGATGCGAATGGCTTAACTGTGATAGTGAGCGCTACCGTGAGATGATATCCATCTTTTTTTTGCCCAAAATCCAAGAGCTTGACTTGCATGACATGTGGTTTCAACAAGACGTTAACACATGCCACACAGCACGCGCAACAATGGACTTATTGAGAGGCGAGTTCGGTGAACATTTTATTTCGCGTTTGGGACCGGTAAATTGGCCGCCTAGATCCTACGATTGAACGCCTTTAGACTAATTTTTGTGGGGCTATGTTAAAGCTCATGTCTATAAAGACAAGCCCGCTTCAAATGACGCATTGGAAGACAACATTGAAGAATTTATTCGTGAGATACCGGCCGAAATGCTGGAAAGAGCGCAGTCAAGGTTAACATTTGCATGAAATAATCTTCAAACATTAAATTATATGGACCGTACTATCGATTCAAATAAAAATTTCATGCATTTTTCTGAATTTTATGTGTTATTTTCTAAATCTTTCCTACAGCTTTTAAAAAATCACCCTTTAGTTGGGCAGATGGACTGAGGACTATTCTTATTTTTGAGCAGCATCTCCTTCTCAATTGATTTGACGTTCACTCCTCGAGTCTGCTCCCAGTTAATAACAAGCATTATTCCATCACATAGATTCTCGCTAAGTGTTTAAGGAAACTGCATTGAAAATGAGCTTTCAACATCCTTTCCTCTAAAAGGTTTTTATGATTTCGTCAAACACTTTAGTCCTTAGTGGGTGTGAGACTTCTCCCTCTGTTCATCGTCATAGGTCCCTTAATAACATCCGCTGGTAAGAGTTGCTCTTCATCTCAAAAGTCATGTTCCGATGTGAATTACCTTCTCTGTTAGCAGATGTTCAGGGTCATTAAAATTTCCATCAGTCAAATGGGTTGATGAATGCACGCACTTAAGCTCCTATTCTTGTTTACTTAGTAACGGAGATGATGAACAAATATTTAAAAATTTAATCATCATCATTTTCTAACCCGCGTGGTCCACTAAAGTAGTGACCCGTAGCTTTGTAGGTATGTGCGTCGACACCAACTTACTTGAACCTCGACGTCGTAGATTCGATCACTGGTCTGGGCGACAAAAATAATTTCCACATAGCCACCTCTTTCGTCTAGAAGAAGTTTTTCAAACTTCTCCGTTCGGATTCGGCATAAGACTGTAGGTGCCTTCCACTCGTGATAAAACAATAACACTGGCTGGATGTCCTCTGCTTTGAAGCTTGAGGGGCTTACGCTCGTAGACAGGTATAAAGTGGATTTATTGAACATTTAACAATTGAACTCGCTTTAATAAAAACAAAGTTTCACAAGTGCTCATCTAGAGAACGGGAGAAGAGGAAGTCGCAGAATTGTATATAATTTTCATTCGAGTTGATACTAACTTCCTGAAATACTTAACGTGTACAATGTTGTCTGCCTAGGCTGACAATAAATGAAAGATCCTAGGACAACATCTGAAGATTTGAACGGGCTGTTAGTGGGGCACCGAGAAAAAAGCGCCTATGATGGGGCTTGCGGTCAACGAAGGTCAGACAAAGTATATGCTGTCAGCGAAAAGGTTAACCAACACCGACGTCTTGGACAAAACGTCACTATAGACAGCTATAACTTTGAAGTAGTGAAAGACTTTGTCTGCCTAATCGCCGAAGTTAACACAAGCAATGACACCAACGCAGAGACAAAACGGAGTAGCACACGAAGGCCACTGAGGAATAAAGCCATTTCTCGCGACAGCCAAATAAGAAGATCATCTTCCTTCTGTCATCATCGTACATAGGAATAGCCACATCTACACAGCGGATCAACCATCTATACGCAATATAGTGATCTGTTGTCTATTCGCAGACAACTCAGTCTGCAGCGAGGAGATTGCAAAATCGGTCAGAAAAAAACACTAAATGGGAATGCGAATAAATGCACATCCCTCCCGTGTGGCACCTTGCCTATCTTGCTGGAACAGTGTGTTGAACTTGCTCTGCTAGTGCAGGGCTCGGTGTGCCCATTAAGTGTCTGATTGTGGTTTGTGGCTGGTGGCCCATAGCACGCTTCTCAGCGTCAAGATTGTCTCGCGCTACCGTCGAATTTTATCCTTATACGGCGAATTAAGTTTTCCTATCCTTCTGAAAGAAAAAGGCACGGATTCAAAGACCCTCTTACAACTACTTAAGTAAATTAAGCTGGAAACTAGATATTCAGGCGTTCATACTTGGAGGCGAGTTCTCGGACGAGAATGAGACACTGGGTGTATACAGAAGTCATCAAATCAATTCGAGCTTAAGACATCTTTGTTCGGTGGACAGCACACTTCATTGCGCGCCTTCAGCCGCAATGGTAACAATCCTACAGCTGCTTCACATGAAGATTTATCGCAACGGTTGAAACAATATACACAGCATAGGGAATATCGAAATATTCAAGAATGCGAGGATTCTGGAGCATACGGATTATATTGCATCCCTGGTGGACGTCGCGCAAAAAACACTGGTCCCAGCCAGAGAAGCCTGTTGATGTGGACACGAACAGCTCTGAAACGGACGAAGGTCCCACTCTGGAAATAATGCCAAAATGTGGCAGAAATCCCTCTCGCTGTCTCTTCGAATGACCAACCACTGCGGTATGTTTCAGCAGAAGTTAAAGCTATTCAAGAAGCTCCCCGCTTTTTGTCCATTAATCCGTTAGATGGGCTCTCTCTTGACACATCATCATCATAGCGGCGCAGTCAAAGGGGTCTCCTTTCTTGTGGACCGGACAAACGACGCTGAGATTCCACTCATCGCGCATGCGTTCCTCCGACCATATCTTACAGATGAGCTGGTGCATGCGCCCAACCAGGTCATCTGCAGCTGCTTTAAACAGTTCTGCGGATAGTCCGCAGATAGATATCGCTATCTTGACTTCGTCTTAGTAGGGGGAACGGAATTCGTGTTCATCATCGTCCAAATTGAGTGAAACATTCTGCCTGACAGCGGAATTTGTGTCGTCATCGCCGTTTAATTCTCAGCATCGACTGCGATTCTTCTACTAGTTGTCCATTTTCGTCATTGCAGGCTTCGGTCCGAGGTATATATCTTCCGGATACTTGTTTTACCCTTCGGAACTCCTTCTTGTCGTAACACCTCCCCATCTCCACGACAGCACGCTTCTCATGCTCTTTCTTGTTCTTTCTGAGAAGCCGGTGCTCTTCCCTTCTCTTCTGTTCGTAGAGCTCACGAACAGCTCTCGTTGTTCGATGCAGCGTTGCCTTGTAGGCCTCCTGCTTGGCTGCATGTACCTGCCTGCACTCGTCGTCAAACCATGGGTTCCTCCTGGGTGGTGTTGTGAAACCCAGCGCATCAGTGGCAGCTTCCTTGATGGCTTTTTGACAACGTTTCCATTCTTCTTCTATTGAAGGTTCAGGCAGCGTCGAACTTTCAGAGAGTTTCAGGGAGACTTGGTCGGCAAAGTTCCTAGCGGTCAATTGCGATTGTAGCTTTCCGACGTCAAACCGTAGTGTCTCTCCGTACTTCTCTCGATATCCTCATTCTTACCTTGGCTACAACAAGGAAATGGTCCGAGTCGATGTTGGCTCCTCGGAACGTTCGGACATCGAGAATATTGGAGGAGTGTCTGACGTCGATCGCAACGTGATCAATCTGGTTGACGGTTGATTGATCAGGAGACCACCGGGTCCCTTTATGGATGTTGAGGTGTGGGAACCTCGTGCTCATCACAGAGAGGTTACGCCCCGAGGTGAAATCTACCAGCCTGAGTCCGTTTCCGGATGTGTTGTCGTGCAGGCTGTGTTTTCCGATGACTCTAGCAAAGATTTCTTCCTTGCCCAGCCGTGCGTTGAAATCTCCTATCTTGTTGTCATAGCTGGGGCAACGGTCTTATGTTCTTTCTAGGAGATCATAGCAGTCATCCTTGCTATTGTCACCCTTCTCCTCCGTCGGGGCTTGTTCGCAAATAAGGCTGATGTTCCTAAATTTAGCCTTGATGCGGATGGTTATGAGTTGCTCGCTGATGCCTAAGTCTGCCTCGAACAGCGAATCCGCATCCAAATAAGCGCTGCCTTCCCTCTTTGTAGCAATCACCGTAGTAGATCTTCCTTTTGCCCGGACCATCCCATCGCATCTTCTGGATGGCGGTAACATCTGCCTTGTAGCACTCCAGGTCTGTGGTCTGTTCAGGGACCTCACATTCCACGTGCAGAACCGAAAATCATTGTCCTTTGATCGTTTGCTGGGGTCGTCAACTTTGAATCCGTCCATATCCGAGGCCTGTTGTCGGTTCGTAACCGTTGGTTTTTTATGTGGTGAGGGAGTTAACCTCACGCACAACCTACAACTGGTAGGCCAGGCCCATTATTTGACCCTCGGGCAGAGGGGGATCGCTGCATACATTAGTTCACCACACAACGGTTGTTGTGATGGCTATCCAGGGGCGCCACGAGGAGGCTGTATGTCAACTTGACTTATGCACAAGCAGGCATCCTACCAGGTTGGGTGCAGTCAGCAATTTTGCCCTGTGTACATAAGACCATGCCCCCTGTAGGGGGCTGTAGCACCACCCATTATTATTATTCTGATCCACTAAGGGAGTCGCAGGGGTTAGGAACGCACTAGAGATTTCCAGGCCACTCGATCCTTCGCCATCGGCATTAACTAATCAGGGTTTGTGCCAATGCGCAGCCAAGCTAGTCCAACCACATAGTCCTGGGTGTGCCTATGGGACGCCTACCTGATGGAGTCGCATTTGAGGCACGCCTCGGAGGACGTGATGATGGCGACTCATGTCCAATCCATCGAAGCATATCTCTTTCCGTTCGGAGAAGTAGCTTCTCGACATTGAGTTCTCCGAGTACTGCCATGTTTCTCACCCCATCTCGGCGAGTAATTCCCATAACAGCTCGACGAAATCTCATCTCGACATCTTGTATTCGCGATCTTATTCTTTCTTTCCCCAATTTCATGATGATAGGTGATAGTTTGAACAAATGCTGATCGCAACTTGTCTATGGCAACATGCTCGGCCTGTCTGATTACAGATCTTCCAAGCTGATCCAACTTTGTGAATCCTTCATGAAAGCTTAGCATTACTCCTCCAATCAGTCGTAAAAAGAGATACTTGCATTTCTGCACCTACTACAGCTCACGTGTAGTCTCACAGGCCATAGAGCACTGATGTCTTTGGCAATGTTGTTCAGAACTGTCTCGAAAAGCTTCTCGTATTTTTTTTTTTTTTTTTCATTTTTTAAAATTCTTTTTAAATGCGCTGCAAAGCGCGCCTCTCTTGCAGCTAGTCATCATGCAAATTATAAAATAAATAATAAAACAAACAGCTATCACGTTCATCACTTGCTCCTGACGTCTGTCATACCTCAAATGAAAATTTGCCTAGGGGCATGTCTTCAGCGTTGTCCAATACGCCCCCAATCATCTGATCCACAACCCTCCGCAGGAAAATGCCCGAAGTCACTTTAAATCGGGACCAGCCGCACTTTAACGCTTTAACACTTTTTTTGCTCACATTCAGAATTTAATATCTTTCATTTTGCATATGCCTCAATTTATCGTACAAACAATGGCAATTTAAAAACATCACTTTTCTCTTCCCTCCCCCATCATACCCCGCTCTGCGCCCGTTTCCCACAAACCGCACAGGACGACCGGACCAAGTGCATAATTGCACACTAACCAACATATCAATGGTATCACTGACTGTCAAATGCACTGACGGTTTCAATGGTGGCCTACCGCAATCGTTTATGCTAGAAATGAGGGATCCCCACTCCAATGTAAGTATGGCGGGCTCCGAAGTTGAAGAGGACGTGCACACGAGCATGTACACAAGTGCAGCCACAAGCCCGTCTCGTGCATTTTCGGTACAGTTGCACGAAATGTGACAGTGGGTTTGATGCGTGTATGAAATTCAGAGCCACTGCCACGTTTCCTCAGAATGCCACAGAGGCTGTGGGTGTGCATGACTCGGGTGCGCTGCGGAATTGGATCTCAGAATGTGTCTTGTTTTCCTCTTGCAGGAAATAAGGGCAAACATTACATCGCCGGTACCGAAATTCTCCGTTTCAGCGCTGACACCTGGCAGTGTGTATATACTGTCGGTGTATGCGTTCAATTCGAAGGGACGCTCAGATCCGGCGACGATGAATGCAGCCATGCTACGGATGCCTGAAAAGCAATTAACATCGGAAAGAGGTTAGTTCAGTCGCACGTAAATAACTTCAAATAGAGGATATCCTTCTTCTTGGGTTGTGTAACTCTTGAGACCTAAAATTCATTTCCTGATTCGGTTCCGTTTCTTCTGTTTTCAGAGAAACCACATACGGCACTCCTGCTATCGCCGGTCTTATCCCTAACCATCGGTCTGACATTGGCGGTTATGGTTGCTGGCTTCGCTGTCGTGGTGGCACTGAGGATACCCTGCAAGAGTTCCAGACGTCGGAGGAAGGCGCTCTCTAATGAGAACACATCCAGAGATGGATCACCGGGACCAAGTGATAAGAGCTCCGGAAGCAAGGAAATCGATGGCAACGAGAGTGATGAAAAGAATCCGGATATTATACCCGAAACTATTGATTCGGATGATCAGGTAAGCAGTGCTCATTCCCAGTGCCCACCCGCTTGGGCTGGTACGTATGTTGGTAGTCCCCGCCGCTTGTTGACATAAGGGTAGTTAATTAAAACTGAAATGGGTTTTTGGTGACGAGTGCAGTGAGGGGGGGCTAGCCAAAAGAAATTAATTGAAAATCGATATGTCACCGAGTATGCAGTGAATTTCTTCTCGAGCTGATACCCAGGAGCACCACGATGCGGTCGAATGTGGATGTGGAAGGTTTGTCCGCAGAGCCGGAACGGAAATGGTGTGCTGAAGGAATTGAAATTAATGGCCAGCAGAGAGATGGGGCGGCCCATGTTAAACGTGAGACAGAGTTCAAAGAGTGTGGTATGGACGATGTGTGACTTGATAAAAGCATAATCTATAAGTCATTTATGTCGTTTAGGACATTTGCTGGAGTGTGCCGCGGATGATGGCTGTGTCGTGTTGAATTATTGATTTCTGTCGATATTGACGACGATAGTGGTTTGCTTCGGATTGAAACAAAGGGGAAACAGGCTGGGAAGGCTTGAACTATGAGAACTTCACAAAATCAGTGACGGTTGATCGATTGGTTCACTTTGAGGGGGAAATGCATAGTTTTATACGATTCATTGAACAATTGAAAGAGATGTCAAATATAACCAGGAACATATGTGCGCCAGTGGTTGGTAGGCCTACTAGGGCCGCTGTGGCAGCCTCGTTTCGATCGTCCCATCAACTAGGTTCTTCTTCTTTGTATGGCGCAATGGGCCGTGGTGGACATGAGCCTCAATCATCAAGCCTCTCCAACTGGAGCGGTCTCTAGCTAGCTGATTGCAGTTTCGCACACCAAGTTGGTTGAGGTACTTGGGTGCGCCGCCTTAAACTCTGCCAATCACGTCAATGTCATCGGCGTATGCTAACAGTTGTACGAACTTCTGGAAATTCTTGCCTCTTGTGTCGGCGTGTGGATTTTGCTCGATCTTCTCCAGAACGATCCAGAACGAAATAACATGACAGCGCATCGCCTTGTCTACTTTTTGACATTGAAGGTCTCTGTGAGTTCGTTACCCCCTTGGTGGGGCAGCGAGCGTCCTCGATCGTCATCCTGTACAACCTGGCAGTAATGTCAAAACGAGACATGGCTCGTCGCTATGCACGCTGTCATATGTGGCCTTGAAATCAAACGAACAGAGGCAACAAAGATCTTGTACGCGTTGTTAAGGAAACTGATCCCTCTATAATTGGCGCAGTAAAAAGGTCTCCGTTCTGGTGGATCGGGCAAACAGTACTGAGACCAGGTTAAGCCATGTGGGTGTGGCAGGCAGTTGGGGTTTGCGTATTTTCTAAGCCAGCCAATCTTGTCAGCGAACACCAGTATTAGTTTTAGCTACTGTTGCCTTGCTGAGGTCGCTCACATTATCGAAGAATTAGGAGCGCTATGTGGCTTCAATGATCGATGCGAATGAAAGGCAGCTAAGGAGGAGGAATTGTTAATTTGCCTCCTCTTTCTTCTAGGCAGCTCCTGCAGAAGTTGTTTAGTCCTAGTCTTTTTTTGTAAAGACACAAGCGGACAGCAGCGGCTAGCAGTTATAACCACTCGAATAAACTTGGATTTGTTACGGGAGATCAGGCTATTAGATCTGAGGGGTCAAGGTTGGACGAGACTTGGCACGTGGTCACTCTTCTCCATCTGGCATAAACTTTCTGTTTGTTGAGAAGGTCAAGATTTAACTTGATGGTATCTAAAGGAGTACCTATGTTACAAGTGTCAATTTTAGCGCCTGTATCAGTTTTGCAGTTTCCCATGATTTCTTTATGCCCTGGCATACGGCAAAGGCGAACTTGGAACTCTTCCTATACCTTGTCAAGAGATGGCCGAATGTTTCTGACTATCTTAGCGTTTAAGGAAAGTAATGTTAGGGATTTCAAAGCAGCCTATCCGTAAAGATACAGATATCGCAGGCGGATATCACGTTCCACCTCAACCACTACGGGGCTTCGCTGATCGCCATGACTTCATCTTGGAAGACACTGCAGTGGTTAGGTAGAGGAAGGGACTTGCTTAGCTTGAGATGTTCCCGACAATATGCTACTTTCTACTCAATCTTCAGTCTTGCATCCGTCTCTGCACAGGTGTACAGCCTTGTTTAAGAGATCCCTTTCCGGGATCAGGGCTTTGAAGTTTCTCTCTGGGCCGTACCTATGTATGTGAGGGTTGTGAGTAAGAATTTGTTCTGTATGTGATAATGGATATGATGTATGTTATAGGTGCCCAATTTAACGCTTCGTCTAAGACTTCACTGTTGAATGTCGTTTCTTGAAGGCAGCATATACTTAACCCTCATTCAACGCCAGACCCAATGTAGCCACTTCCGCCAAAATGTTGGCGTCCTCATGGACGGCTCCTTAAATTTTTCCAATCACGTTAATGCCATCGGAGTATAATAACAACTGTACGCAATAATATGGATGGCACTATAGCCCTATTGGGCCAGTGACTAGCTTCTCAGCAACCACTCGTGTTGTGAGTGCTATTGTTCCCTCACGAGTGGAAGGAACCTCCAGTTTTCTGTCGACATGGAACGGCCAAGTGTGAGAAGCTTTATCTAGGCAGAAATAACCTTTGAACATTACTTGCGGCAGTGAAAAGTTTTCTGTCATAGCAGGAACCGAACCTAGACGTTGAGGTCCAAGCGCGTTGCGGTAGGCGCATATATCTACAACGCCATGGGCCGCCTCATCTTGTGGAAAAAACCGTTCGTGTAGCGGTAGTGAGGTAGTTTTCTTGAAATCGCATGACGACTCATATCTCTGAAGGTCTCGGTGAGTTCCATACCGACCTAGATGGAGTGACGAGATCTTTCCATCGCCATACTGCACAACCAGCAAAGTTTGGCACAAATGTCAAGACTAGACATGGCGTTGTATAGCCTGTTTCTATGCACGCTGTCATATGTGGCCTTGAAATCGACTAAAAGGTGTTGGGTGTCGATTTGCATTCCTCGAGTCTTTTCAAGGATCAGCCATAGTGAATTGGCCAAAGTCTTCGGCTATTGTTGGTTTGTGGCTGAATCCGCGTTAATGTTGATCTATCAGATTTTTGACGAATGGCTTCCCGGGAGTACGCAGAGATGTTGAGGTTAGGTGTCCCTCTGTAGTTAGCACAGTCAACTCCTTTCTAGTGAATCGTGCAAACGATACTCAGCTTCCATTGCCCAGGCATGCTTTCCTTTCGTATCCCCGACCATGTCTTAAAGACGGCTACACCGCCCACACATACGATCATTTACATGCGTATTGCACTGCACGATATTAAGGCGATCATGTGTTTTCGGGCGGGCCCCAATGGGTGGCTATCAGTCCTTTTTAAAACCATGCTGATTCCTGCGATGAGGGTATTTAATTGAAACTAGTTGAATTTTACAGTTGGAATTGATGACTATTTATCAAATTCAGAAATGACGATAATGGTTCAAATGGTTCATCAACACGATCTACCAAGAATGAGAAAACACCCAACTTCTGGTTTAACTTACAAATTAAACTTCTTCATCTTACGGTTGTAGAGCGTACAGTCGCTACTTTAGCCGACGGCGTTACCTCAGTCAACATGCCTCTCCTACTAGCATGGTCTTGGGCTGGGCGCGAGTTTCTTATACCCAGGTAATAAAGGTCCCTTTCGAGCTGCGCACGCCATCTTCGTCTACCTCTTTGTCCCTCGGGGTTGGACTCGAAGTCTTTCCGGATTTCCTTGCATCCTCCCAGGTCGTCTTAGGCTACCTCAAAGATATTTTGTCCTCGTCTAAATCGAGGTGACGGAATGTTCGTCAATCATAGTCCATGCATTTGAATATTCTGCTTCACGGGAGTATTCTGGTTGTCATCGCCCTTTAACAGTCTACAGGAGCTAACCTCCCAGATTGAAAAGAACAAAAAGCAATGAAGATATAACAACCAACTGCACCTAAGTGACACGTGGCATACCCCCACGTCTACCGGCAAAATAAAACTTATTTGCTTTTAATAATGATTGTTCTTACTTGTGTTCACCCTGTGCGCACGCCTAATTGGCCCCGCATACAGTGAAAACACACTCCCTGCTGACACAAAGGTAAGGAAGCATCCACACCCTTAATCAGCAATGGCCACTTCACCTTCGGGTCCGCCGGTGTTATCAATTAAATACGTAATTGCTTCAGTCACTCCATTCCGAGAATCGTTTGGTGAAGGTGACACGCAAGTGAAAAATCGATTCCACGAACCGCACATGTCTGCGCTTTATTAATGAGAATGCCAAGAATCAACTGAACTGAATGAACGTCCTTAATACTGCAGAAATTCACTTCGGCAAGCAGAGCTAATTATCAAATATTGACCAGAACACTCGCATGCGGTGTACCTTAAGCAGCTACATCGTCTCTTTTTATAGAATTCTTAAAGAGCTCATGGATTTGTCTTCTTTTTTTTGTTTGGTATTTTCAGATTGATTACATAAGAAGACGACAGCATATATCAACCATCGATACAAGTTGTAGCCCCACTAGAGGGCTTTTATCGTCGAGTACGCCTCCGCCGCAAAAGTACAATTCATCTGGAATGACATTGCACACATCCCATCCGAACGCCATGGGATATTGTACACTTCGGAATGGAGGCCAGCCACCAACCTCAGTTGGCACACTTGCAATGGTAAGTGGGCATTCATTGGTTTTCTTATTCTCCTCTTCTTTTTTGTTTGTGTGTTGTGTGTGGGTGTGCTGCGAATTTAGAGCGGCAAAAGTGTACACGGCACATAGCGCAATGGCCATGTGCGCTCGGAGCGCAATACCGAAGGAAATAATCTGAAAACTAGCATGGAATGAATGGAGTTTGGATGGAAAAAGACAAGAGAATAAACACAAACAGGTCGTGTGTGTTCCTGCTAAACGGAATGTATGATGGCGCATATATGTACGACGCCACAACGAGGATTAGGCGTGATAAAACCAAAAAGGGAGCGGATGCTTACAGGATCTCAGCCATTTATCCTCTTGACTCCTTGTCTCTGCTGACAATTAAAGTTTACGAAGCATTATATGGGTATTAGCAGGAATAGTCAAAGTCTTTGAACGCATCACAAGCTCGGGAGTAAACTTGTCGGGCAAACAACACAGAAAAAGAAGAAACTTTAATCCTGACCTCCTCCTGATTCCCTCTTGTCTGGGGACTAATTTTGTACGCAAATATGAGCGTGTTTACTTTTAGACATGCCGGAGATTCCAGACCCGTGGGTATTGAACTTGGGCGGGTGTGTGGATCGGAAATTAAGCCCCTTTGGGGCTGGCTACCTGGCGATGGTCAAGCGAAACGATGCCACTGAAATGGGCAGCAGTCTGTGTTTGTTTTGCTTTGGATCGTTCGCCGCTGGGTGATGGGACCTACATCGACGTAGACGGGATACCACGCGAAAGTTGACTGATGCTGGTCTTGGTCAGCTCCCTTAGATTGCTGTTGGCCTCCTCCTCGACGTCATCACAGTAAGTCTCAGGCGTCCAGTGGATACATGTGTACCTCAACCCGTCACAAAGCTGATCACTGCCCTAAGATACCGTGTCTCGAGAAGACGGTGAACAGATCTTAAGTCAAGTTAATTTGAGAGCCCAAGTTCGCGGCTGGTTGTCTCCGAACAATAGATTTATTTACGTGGTGAGGGACCTACAACTAGGAGGCCAGGTTCCTTTATTCTACCCAAGCTGACTCTATATAAGACACTGATCATCCTCGTCTTGCACGGTGCAGAGAGAGAGAGTACGGCAGGGATGATCAGGGTCTTATAAAGGGTGATTTTTTAGCTATTATCTTTTTGGCAACATTAGTTTAAACAACTGACTCGCGTTTCGTGTTTTGTTTCACTGTCAAACGTCCTCAGTTTGGTCTATAATTTAATCGTGAACAACGCTTGCAAATGGATTTTATTATCAAAATGCGTGACGTGAAATTATCTGCATGGCGATTTTCACATATTTCCACACGCGTCAATGTTTTTTCCGTATATTATGCTTTTCGGTGAATTTTCAAACGTCACAAAGTCTACTTGTTGCAACGCAACACTTAAAACAACAAATTGCCTTGCCATTGACAAATCACGAAAGCTCATGCATTCTGTAAATGGGCGGTGCTAATGTTGAAGGCCAGAACTGCAATCAATATTTTTGCAATTTGCTTTGTCACTTTCATTTGGCGATCATGGGCGTCATCCATACTCCACTTGGAGCAGAGGGCGTTAACATAAAGAGCTGATTCAACTGAACGGTAAGCGACCTTCGATTGAATGCAAAGACATCTGCTTTCTTTGGTAGTTGCATGAACAACGAAGTTCACTTCTAAGTGAAACCATAGGAGAGATAGTCCTGTCATATCTCGGTGGATATCGTGTAGTGAACATACAAGGTATACCGGTTTGAAGTGAGCGTCAGGATACAAATGTCTCGATAGGGAACATTGGTTGTGAACGAGCCCTTATGTGTTTTTTTTTTTTGTTTGCTATGACATCTGTCGATAATATTTAGTATACATCAAGTCGTTGAACAGACAAAATCATATATTTTCATCGTGTTGAAAATGTCGAATTTTGTACCAGAAAGTGATGATTTGCGGAAAGCATTACTTTTTTGTTTTCATTTCAAGAAAAGTGCTGCAGAGTCGCATCGAATGCTTGTCGAGGCATATGTGTGGTGATCATGCTCTATCAGAAGCAACATGCAAGAGATGGTTTCAACGGTTCAGAAATAATGATTTTGATGTGAGAAATGAAGAACGTGGAAGACCACCAAAAAAGTTTGACGACGCCGAATTGTAAACGATATTGGATGGAGATGACACTTTGAGCCAACAGCAAATGGCGGCAATATTAAATGTTGCACAAAAAACAATTTCTGAACGTTTAAAAGCTAAGGGAAAGATCCAAAAGTGTGGGAAATGGGTGCCACATGAATTGAATGAAAGACAGATGGAAAACCGAAAAAACACTTCAGAGACACGTAAGAAAATCGGTTTTGCATCGGATTGTTACTGGCGATGAAACATGGATTTATCTTAAAAATCCTAAACGGAAAAAATCATGGGCTAATCCGGGACAACCATCAACAGCGACTACAAAACCAGATCGATTCGGCTAGAAGACAATGCTCTGTGTTTGGTGGGATCAGAAAGGCGTGGTGTACCACGAGCTCCTAAAACCTGGGGAAACCGTTAATACTGATCGCTACTGACAACAAATGATCAATGTGAACCATGTATTGATCGAGAAAACGGCAAGGTAATTTTGCTCCATGACAATGCACCTGCAGACAAAGCAAAACCGATTCAAAAAACTTGGCTGGAGGCAGCTACCCCACCCGCGGTATTCACCAGACTTGCCTCCTTCCGACTGCCATTTGCTTTCATCGATGGGACATGCATTGGTTGAGCATCTCTTCGATTCCTACGAAGAAGTCGAAAATTGGGTGTCCGATTGGTTTGCTTTAAAAGACGAACAATTTAACTGGCGTGGTATTCACAAATTGTCAGAAAGGTGGTCAAAATGTGTGGAAAACAATGGCCAATACTTTGAATAAAATGTTTTTACTTTCTCATTAATAATTAGCGTTTTATTTTCAAAAAAAAAAAAAAATTTCATTTCATACCGGTACACCTGGTAATCACCACAAATAAGCTTGTTCTCCTTCCTCTAATGGCATTACAGTCCGGAGTGTGAATCTGGGCACGATAATTAGCAAGTTGCCTCCAATGTCGCACTCCACGTTGGTTGAGGTCCTTCTCCACTTACACATGTGCGTCATCGGGTTCGTGGTCGTCCAACTGGTTGGGAGTTAAAGACTCTTCTGGCTGAAACTGTATTGTCAATCCGAGCCATCATGGGCGTTGAATTTGTAGACGCGTGGCTAATCTTAAGTCGCTGCATAGGTCCTGGTTGAACCCTCTTCTCCATAAAACATCAAAGCCAACAGGACCAAATTTTGAACGCAGACATTTTCTCTCGAAAAGACCGAGGGCACTACATCCGATCTTAAGATGGTCCATGCTTCCATAGAGCAGGACAGGAATGATCAAAGTTAGCTGGGATGAACAAGTTGTTAGCTTGGTCCTTCGAGAGAGCGCTTTACACCCAATTGCCTCTTGAGCCCAAAGAAACAGCGGTTGGCAAGAGTTATCTTGCCGCGTTTAATCTCGGTACTGATGTTATTCGTACTATTAACTTGGGAGCCAAGGTAAATGAAGTCCTTTACTACCTCGAAGTTGTAGCTGCCTTTGGTGACGTTTTGAGCGAGTCTTCGATGTTGTGTGTTCTTTCTCGATGACAGCATCTACTTCGCTTTGCTCTCATTCACCGCTAAACCCATTTTTGCCGCCTCCGTTTCAATGCCAGCAAACGCTTGATTGACGAACTAAGCGAATACGGAATTCTCTTCCAACAGGCACCTCCAGTCCCTCTATACATCCGGGCCGTGCTGAGAAGATTGTTCTATACAGTAATGCTCCTTGAGCATTGTCAGTAACTCTGAAGACAAGGGTCCATGAAAAATATGGATCATCAGACGCGGAGAGGGCGTCTCAGAAACGAAGATTTCGTTTTTTGACCGCTCCTTGTCCCTTCGTTTCTCACGATGGCGTCGACACCAAATCATCCTCTTCGTTGCTAAAGTTGAGAATGTCTTGACAGTAATTCTCACCCGACTGACAGTAAAGATGCATTCATTGATGCACTGATGCACACTTTCTAAAGGAGCATGCATTGGCCTTTCACTTAAATTCACTGTGATGCTCAATTGCGTGACCCATCGTGTGGTTGATGCTTCTTCGTTATCGGTGACAACGGCAGTCCCGCATTTAATGTTCGGTTCGCCTGTAGCTCCATTCTGTTCTAGTCGTCTCAGCGGTGGAATGTTTGCCCAGTTCGGCCTACGCGACTATGAAACCGACGTCGAAGTTCTCTCTGCACTTACACCACCGACCGATTATTGGTCAAAAAATCGACACAATTATTCCACGCTCTTGCGGAGCCTACCACTCCATTGCTTGTCTTGTTTGTGTACTGCTGCTGTTTAGTTCACCAAAGCCAAGGTCCAAGATTCCAGATGTATGGGGAAAAGTACTCAGTTATCAGACTGTGATTCCTGGAGGGTCTGAATGTGAGCATTAGCTGCCTGCCACTGAAGGTCCTGGACTACATTGAGTGTTGATAACTCCACCTGAGGTTGGACCTAGCTGGCAACAGCAGATTACAGCTCATGCACAATCGACAACATTCGCAGATGGTCATGATGGAGCTGAAGAAACCTTTCAGACTTGAGCTCGGGACACGCCAGCTTCTAAGTAGGGGCAAGTGCAAGGCCTGGATTCCGCCGTTGACCAATCTGTGAATCAGGCTTCCACCTCCATGGCGGCTTGGTGCCCCATCTGCCCTCGAAGGTGCAGAGCTCGTCAGCAGCCGATGTCTGTGCCTACATAAGACGTCACATCGAAAACTTCACACAGCCTCTCTCGCATTAAAGACTTAAACGCGATCTCATCTCCACGCAAAAAAAAAAAAAGAAAAACACTCGCACTTTGCTAAAAAGATTTTCAGAATCCAAATAAAGTTCTCAGCACACAAGCCTTTCTCGTCGTTTATCAGCATAAATCCGTGCACAAATCAAAGTCACTTCAGTTTGTTGTATCCGTTCGTCCTTCGAACACCCTCCGCCACAGCCGCCGTTGTATCGCGGCGTGCTTTGCGTTCCCACCGAACAACAAGCCAAGCAAAGTATCCTTATTTCATTTGGAATACCCTGCGCAGTCTTGTGTTCGCTTTGACTAGTGAAGAAGTTACTCGCAATAAGTGGAATTTCCTTTGCACTTTTGTTGCGCACTTCTTTTGCCAACATCCTTGTTTTCTTGCTTCTCCATTTTTTTTTTGCCCGACTCTGCTGGAAATTCTCTGCCCTGCAGCCCAATTTCAGTGTTAAGCTTGTGGTATATATCACTTAGTAGGACTTGAACTTTTTTTGCCCATAAATAAAGTTGAACTTCTGCCTTTGCCGGCGAACACAGGACGAGCGAGCGGTGTATGTTAGTCTGCTGCTGTTACTGCTTCAGTCTGGATCGGGGGGCTCGCCCTCCGTGTACGTGGGTGTGTGCATACTGTCTGCTGGAAATAAATTCTAAAAGAGACGTCTGTAGACGAAATCGTCTGCAGATAATGGCCTAGTCTGCTGTTGTAGTACTTTAAAGCGCACCGCATGTCCCCACAGTCGTGCCGACATCGTGCATGTGTGTTTTGTAAAAGATCTGTCGCAGTCGAGGGAGTCCTTCCATGATGCGCTCGGTGGCGCTTTGCTGCCCCGACTGGAATAAAGTACTTTATTTGAAGTAAAACTTTTCACATGCACAGATAAATGCACACATTTTCGCCGCTCACTCCCTCTGAACCAAGAACGGGGGCGGGACTGGCTGAAGTCTGTGGCAAGCATCCACAAATGGTAACGACTGCATAATCTTTGAGATGGAGGGCAAAAAGGATAGACCCGAGCACGACGATGAGAGAGCAATCTTGGTAAATTAATTACTATGCGCTGCATGTGATGATTTGCTTGTCACGGATAATGCTGGTTTTTTTCTTGAGGCAACTCCCGCTCTCGCTTTATTACAAGAGTTTTGGCAGATAATTGAGTCCTCAGTCCAAGAGGATAAACTTGCGCAACTCAAACTTGTTCCTTGTTTGTTTTTGCAACGTACCTACCATGCTACTGACCTACATACGAGTTCATGGATCCGCAGAGCGCGATGGTGTTTGCTTGTGCTTGCAAGGTTGACTGAAGCCCTTGCAATGTTTAACCTACTGAGGGCGCTATTGACACGTCTCCTTCAGCCACACACACTGTTTGATAATTAAGGAAAGTAATTATAGGGCAGACATTGTTGCCGCGGACATGGGCGTCGACGGAATTTCTACTTGATTGCCGGGGGATGTCATTTTTGACTGTTCACATGTTATTACCGATTATGCAATGCAGCATATGAAATTGCGTATGCAATGTAAGGGATGTGTTCTATTTTTAACAGCTTGTGCATCATTCGTGACAAATTGTTAGCCGGACCTTTTTCCTCGAGGATGAAACTTGCGAACTGGTCAGCAAGTATCGATCGCAATCGACAATCACAATACCGAAACAAACAGTCGATGTAATCAGGGCCATAGTCGTCGGTGGTCATATATAATATGCGCCACGCGATTGTGTATACGTTTTGAAACTTTGCAGTATAAAATCACTAAAAACGCTCCTTACTTTACATCGTGTTTATTGTCTTGAGCGACATTGCAGAGAATCGACTCTTGAGTACAGGAGGGAGTAAGAAACGATCGGGTTAGGCAGAGAGGGCATGCCATAGGCAGTCAACTTTGGGTCGCAAAAAGGGAACGATCGTTTGTTATTTCATGGTAGAGCTTCGGCACTAATAATTGACACTCAAATAAGTCACAGTAGCCATGTACGTCACGTGGATAACCAGTATGGTGTCGGGTCGCCAGTGCATGCCTGTCCGTGGATAGATCAACGACCGAATAGCTGCCATCTACCGCTAACCCCGCACTGTTTCGTTGTCAAGAGCAAACTGGCTTGCGTGAACGAAAGCATGGTCTTTATGAAAGAATGTCAGTCTTCGTCTCCGCCAACCAGGAGGCTGCGACTCAGAGTCAAAGTCATTTTTGCATTTTTGTTCAAGACATAGATGTGACCAAACCAGATTCTTGCTTCACGAACTTCATCCGCATTTTGGAACATCTCGTCGCGTTTTGCTGCGTATGCTTCGCTATTCACTTTCCTTGCAGACGCAATTTTTCCTTTTTTCTTATGGTTCAACTATTGGCTCCAAGCTGCAGTACTGGCTATTGGTTTATTGCATATATTCGACTCAGTAATTTGAGCCCAGTTTCTTTGACGGACCGAAGCAGCCCAGTTTGCCAAGGGGGTGACTACATCAAATCCGGGGGATGAGCCCCCTCCATTTACTGCCTCCAAGCTGTAGCTGCGACTTTTGCTGCTGTAAGGCATCTAATTTTCTCATTAACTTAAGATTAGCTCGTTTCGTCCGCTCTTCCATCGCTGTGAACTCATCACCTACGGCTTGCAACGCTCGACGATGTCGATGTCATCTGCTAATCCCACAGTTGGACTGACTTCCAGAAGATAGTGCCTTCTGTGCTACAGCAACCCTCCTCACAATCCTGTTTAGCACTAGATCTAACACATCATACTACAGGGCATTTCCTTGAAAAAAATCAGTTCATTTTTCAAATGGGTCTAAGCTCACTGCCCAAAGTCAGTCATCATCATCTTCGAATAGTGCCTTGCGATGAATGCTGTCAAATGCGGCTTCAAAATAGCTACAAAGATGGTGAGTGACAAGTGGAATTCGCCTTAATTTGCATCTTTGCTTTGAAAGCACCAATGACACGCGACCATTGGTTCAGCGAGAACTGGTCCTAGACCGTCACACAGTATGCTGGTAAGCGATGTTGAGCACGAATACGCCTGAATTGGGCTATGTGGAGCTGAAATTCCAGTTCGCGGGCATGCTGTTACCAGACCATAACTATGGGCCTTGAACCTTGAACCACCGGCATCAGTGGAACCCTCAAAACGGCTCCCACCGATGCACTTGAAATTCTCCTGAACCCGTTGAATATGTTTGTAAGCAAAAAGCAATCAATTTCTCCGGTTCAGTTATGCCCATGGACAAGCCCAAATCCTATATGAACAAAATCTCACCAAAATCCAACTAGACGACACTTCTATACGAAAGAGAGAGGTATAGTAAGACGGCCCTATACCCCTTGCAAAACTATACATTTTTTCACATATGGATCCAAGACGGAAAATGGTGTAGGAAGCGCCGTTTGTGTGTCTAAACCTCAATGAATCTGTTCGTGTTCCTGAACGCTGCAAGCGATTAGCGAAGCCCTGTTCTGGCAAAGATGAAAAGTGATATACGCCGGAGGTATCTGTATCTTTACAGATAGCTGGGCAACAATTAAATCCTTGGCATCGTAAACAACCGCCGCGCATAAACTGCCAAATGCCAAGGCTTAAGTTACAACTCAATGACCTCTGTACTTCTTCTATGGCTGGCCCCACAGTCCGGGGTGGACTTGGGCTCCAGTAAAAGCTGTCTAGACAAGGATGAGGAGGGAAGTATTCAACTAGAGAAGCCACTATGGGAAGTGCAAAAATGCTAGCACCTACTTGCCTACCTAGAATTAGAAGTTTTGAGTCCTCGAGATACTCTTTATATTTTGAGTGAAGGCTCTAGTACGGCTTCAAGCCTCTGCACGCACTCGCCATCATGCCTCGGGGTTTCTTGGCGGAGAGGTACAACATCACGTCGGCGGACTGATGACATTTGTATTCGACGAGGACATACCGGCAAAGTCTCTTACTTAGTTGCTCTTCATAGGCTCTGGTGATCAAAGGATCTAACGGGTAAAGTTGTTCATTGCTGATTTTAGAGAGTTGCACCGTCTAGCAAGTTTTCAGAGCATGAATGACCGGTTGGCCATCTATGTCTGAGCCAATAGATCTTTGATAGTCGGGGGGTTTCCTCTTGAGCAACTATTGCTCTTGCCTGCAATGCACTGCAGTCGTTCGACAGACGGAAAGTCATCTCTGGCGACTTGGCGTATATGGTACACCGGAACCTATGCTGCATCCGATTTGGATCCGTTTGTAAAAATTTACATTGCACCCTTTTATTGTGGGGATTAGTGTATCTTTATTTCGATGTCCAGGGAAGATGTCCAACATTTTGTTAGGGATCTTCGAAATGTGGATTATTTCCATGTAAGGCCTAAGAACTTAGCGTGATCGGTGAAAGTCTTTTTGCTGCCTTAGCCCTGAATAGGTTCGTATCAAGTTCGACGCTGACTGCCTGTTGTGCTAATGTCTTGAATGGTGTTCGGGAATTTTTTTCCGTGCTGGGTAAAATCCCTGACTTGGGGTCTGATGTTGTTCCTTCCTCGTGTCATTTCATTTCAGTTGTACATGTATCCCTTTCAACCGCCACGCTTTAGGCTGCATAATCCGAAGAGTAAAATGAACAAACTTATCAGACACGATTTCTAATGCCACCAGCTGTTGATAGCGATTATCGCGTGTGTTGTCGTCCGCCGCCCGTTTCGAATCACTTCATTAGGGCTAAGCCGCCTCGAATTAATAACACATCATGCAAACAATCGGGAGTCCACACGACGCCCTAAGTCCCACGTGAAAGGCTGTCAATTACTGGGTAAGCAGCCAATCACTCGGAAGCAGTTTGAAAACTTTGTGTCACAATGTCACAAAGCGTTCGGCAAGAGGCTTATCTTTTCCAACAGCAGCAGCACAAATACGAAAAGCTCACCGATTTATTCGATGCGCCCTCTGAACAAACAGCAAATTTCAACAAGCCTTTCCCTCGAAGGGTGTACGCTACCGTCAAAGTTGGGGTGCTTTCAACTGCGCAAAGTGGATTAGCAGACGGTCGCGTCACTGGGTCCCGTGGATGGCGTTCACAAGCAATCATCTAATTCGGTCCATTCACTAATTAATCAACTTGGCTACACTACAAAGGCAGGTCAGGGATCATTCTAAACGTGAAACCGCCACAACTCGTGTGCCTCACAGCGCTAGCCTTGCATCGCATGTAAATTTAAGCTAAGCGCACCGCAGTGTAAGGAATTAGCGCTGATATATAATATCCACAGGAGGAAAATTTTCCCAGTCGCGTCGGTAGAGCTTAGTCATTCGTTCGTGTAATGCAACAACCCACCACCGCATGTCGTTTGGTTGCCACCGTGCACCGCACACACAGGTGACTGCGTCTCTAATCAGTCGTGTAGTCGGATGCTTGATTGCTGGTACTAACACCGGCGAAGGTGCTGAGCCATGAAGGTCCTTGATGTGCCAGCGACACCATTAAAAGGGGTTATTTACGAGCATACACGTTGGGGGATAATTGCAAACAGACACCCTTCCTCTCCCCCTCTGTGGGTTTCAGCTGCCGTTCCCGCTTCACAATTCCCCAATCGTCAGCGTAATTTGGCGGATTGTTGTTGAGTTTGTCACGCGATTCAACAATTATCCGAGCATTTCTATATGGCGCCGTTTCTTCGTCGTGTCGTGATTGATGTTCCTGCTACGGAGTGAGTGATGCCAGTTGGGATGTCCTGGACGATTAATCTGTTTGTCTTGAGTACATAAGCATCGGCTTTGGTGCGCATTCTTTTGTTTTCTTTTCTAAACGTGAAATTAGAATTTTTATCGATTGAGAAATGACGCGGTTAGTCACCATTTTGCTTTGAGGTGGAGTTGAGTTGCAAGATATGGTCATCAATTTAGACTATGGGGATTTTTTAACGAAAGCCTGTCTCAAGGAACTTATTTCACTTTTTGTGTCAATCAAAAGAAACACAGAAAAATGCATGAAATCTTTATTTGAATCGTTAGTACGGTCCATATAATTTAATGTTTGAAGATTTTTTTCAGGCAAATGTTTACCTTGACTGCGCCTCAAATGGTCCATCCTCTTAGTCCAATTTTGGCATACTCTTTTCAACATTTCGGCCGGTATCTCACGAATAAATACTTCAATGTTGTTGTATAGACGTGAGCTTTAACATACTTACTAACTTATGGTAGCGCTATAGTCCGGGGTGGACCTGGGATTCAACCAACAAGCGTCTCGAGCCAGCTTGATCTTTATCTAGCTGTTTCCAGTTTCGCAGGCATAGTTGGTTGAGGTCCCTTTCCACTTGCGGCCGCCACCTGAGTCGCGGTCTTCCACTACTGCGCCGTCCCTCGGGGGTGGATTCGAAGACTTTTCGGGCCGGAGCATTGGTTTCCATCCGCTCTACATGACCTAGCCATCTCAATCGTTGGATCTTCACTCTTCTGGCTAAGTCGATGTCGCTGAACAGCCGGTGTAGTTCGTCGTTATATCTCCTCCTCCACTCACCATCTATGCAGACGGGACCGAAAATCACACCAAGAATTTTCCTCTCGAAGCAACCAAGACCAGCTTCATCCGCTTTTGACAAAGTCCATGCCGCCGCGCCATATGGGAGGACTGGGACGATTGAGCTCTTGTAAAGCGTTTCCTTGGTTGTTCGAGAGAGGGCTTTGTTTACCAATTGCTTTCTCAGCCCAAAGAAGCACCGATTGGCAAGAGTTATTTTTCGTTTGATTTCAGCGCTGGTGTCATTGTCTGAATTGATAGCGGTTCCTAGGTAGACAAAGTTTTCGGCTGCCTCAAAGTTATGAGCGATGAAGCCTTAGGCTAACCTCAAGTGTATATCTGTCTGCTGTGACGTTCTGACCGAGACATAGGTGTTGGGTGTCCTTTCTCGTTGACTGCATGTACTTGGTCTTACTCTCGCTTACCGCTAAACTCATCTTCGCGGCCTCCCTTGCATTACCCACAAAAGCGCCATTGGCATCACGCTGGTTTCTTGCGATGATGTCAATATCGTCGGCATATGCGAGTAGTTGGACGAACTTCTGAAACATTGTTCCTCTGGTGTTGGCGTTCGAGTTTTGAACAATTCTTTCAAAAAAGATGTTGAAAAAGTCGCATGACAGCCTTTTTTGGCATCAAAGGTCTCGGTTAGGTCTGTAGGGACCTTGATGGAGCAGCGTGCATTCTCCATCGTCATCCTACACCAACGGACGAGTTTGGTGGGGATGCCAAACCTAAACACTGCTCTATATAGCTCGTCTCTATAGATGCTATCATACGCGGCCTTAAAATCGATGAACAGGTGGTGGGTATCGATTTGTTGCTCCCGGGTTTTTTCCAAAATCTGCCGAAGTGTGAATATTTGGTCGATGGTGGATTTTCCTGGCCTAAAGCTGGTATGGACCGATCAATTGTTGACGAATGGCCTTAGGCGTTCACACAGTACGGCAGATAACATCTTGTAGGCGATGTTAAGGAGACTTATCCCCTGATAGTTGGCGCAGTCAATGGGGTCTCCTTTCTTGTGGATCGCACCTTTAACATAGCCCCACAAAAAATAGCCAATTGACTGGTCCCGAACGTGAAATGAAATGTTCACCGAACTCGCCTCTCACAAAGTGCATTGCTGCGCGTGCTGTGTGGCATGTGGTAACGTCTTGTTGCAGCCACATGTCATGCAAGTCAAGCTCTTGCATTTTGGGCAAACAAAATTGGATATCATCTCACGGTAGCGCTCACCATTCACAGTTACGTTACGATTCGCATCATCTTTGAAGAAGTACGGTGATTCCCATATATTGTATATGTATCGCTTACAAATTTATAGGAACTTCTTGCAGACTAAAATCAGCTTGAGTGGTACAATCCGCTGTGCGAGCCAAATCCTAAAAGTGTTTATAAAGCTTCCATTTGTTCATCCGCTCGTTTGTGAATCGAAGTAATATGATTTTGTAGTATGAAACCTAGGGCATTAAAATCAATTTATTTGGTGACTGCTTTGTGTAATAATTTGGCGTGGAAATATAAACGTTGCAGGACACTATTGAATGACATATCAAAAAACAGCATGTTCAGGGACTTGCATGACCGCCTCTACGAGAGATCTCCAAGTCACTGAAACAAACTCTAGCTCAACAAGAGTTGTGCCCAAGCAAATATTTTGTATCGCAGCTTTTCGAGTCGTTATGATGGGACTTTCATGGCACGTGCTCAAAACATCGAAACATAGCATTTCCCGTTCGAAGAGACAGGTGCACAACGATAAGCTCCTCGTGTACTGCCGTGCTTCACAGACTATCACTGCGGGTAACTACTACAACACCACATCCAGACCTAAATTTTGTTAAAGTTCTGATGTGCAGTCAATCGAAGACATATCAAGTATAAACAACCGGGCAATAAGCAACTCAAAACGAAAATCACAATGAATATATGAAACTTTTTCACATTCACTTACCAATCATCCCCGACTGGTAATCTCCAAGGCTATACTGCCCTCTTAAGCTCCATAATATCCTCCAGTTTATTTGGCGTCAGGCCTTGGAAATCCATCCCAACTCTTCTTCTTCTTCTTCTTCTTCTTATGGCGCTACAGTCTGGGATCAGCCTTAGCCAACAATCCTATTTAGGCGTCGAATCCGTAGAACTAAAGATTGAAGGTAGAACTTACCTCTCGAACAGATCAAACGCGTCTTCATTTGCTCTTGAGATAGTCCAGGCTTCCGCGCAAGGCTGTGCTTTCCGATCAGGCCGCCGTCGCCCTGGATGACATTGAATCCATCCCAGCTCAGGTAAAGAAATTGATTGTAGCAGGGCAGACGATGTTTTTATTTATTTGTAAAGTTTTAAGGTGCGTTAAAGTGGTCACATTCCTTCCATTTCCAACCTTAAGACTTAAGTCAATCGTCATGATTTTGAAGTGGCTTAAACAATATCGCCTCTCCATTTTAAAGAATCTGAAAAGGCTGATTCGTAGATTTCAAATGATGTCGAGATGTTATATATTTCCTGCCGATGTCCATTATCAAGTTTAGACTAGGAACATCCGAAATGCGAGTACTACGCTCAGCCTCATCCGCACCCAGATCAAGAAATTGAGGCGATGTTCAGACAATAGATGTTTACATGTCACAAATTCACTAAGACAAAGGTAAGCAGTATCGGGCCCAATCAATTCCACCGCAAGGATTCAAAGTGCTATTCCAATATCCGCACAGGCAAACGGATTTTTTTTGTTTAATTTTGCTGCCCTAAATCAACAAGCACTATTGAAAAGGATCCAAGCTAAGTCCATCGAAAAACACAGCTCGAATTTAATATTAACGGTTGGTTGAATTGGAAAATATCAGCGCTCTAGTGTAAACTTCCCACCCAGTGTCACTGAATCAATAAATCTGTAAAACCGAAGCCGCTAAAAAAAGCGAACAAAGCAAAACGCAAAACCACACTCGAATACATGCACAATACCCGAAAGCCACAGGACAAAACCAAACTTTAAATTTTTTCTGTTCCTCCTCACTCCCGCCCCCCACACAACAGCAAGGCAAAATGACTCTAATTTCTCATTTCTATTTTGTTTTGTTCTTTTCTTCTATTTTCATGATTAATGTGTTCTCCAGAACCCACCACCACACATCTATTCGAATTCGATAGCACAGTGCACCTTACCCCGCCACACGAATCACATGTGGCCAGGATACAGTGGTACTGTTGCCGGAGTGCGACCTCTACAACCGATACCATCGCTTCATCAATTACCACAACAGCAGCAGCAGCAGCAGCCGTCAGTTGCGCAGCAGTACCAACATCAGACAAAAGTCCAACAGCAGCAGCAGCAGCAGCATCCGGAGCTTTCGGCCACAAATTCAATACCGGCCTCGACAACGATAGCGCTTCAGCATCTGGGTCAGAGTCAGAGGGCACGGATATGTGTCGGCATCAGTGGAATGGGCGGCGTGGGCGTCGGTGGCGGCATCGGTGGCATGGGCCTGGGCAATAATGGTGTGGGCCTTGGCAGCGGACTCGGAAGCCACCACGGTGGTAGCAGTTGTCTGTCCGAAGACGAAGTTACCGTCCAGACACCGCTTATGGTAAAACGCGAGAGCACCGTATGACTATAGGATTCGCACGGGGTCGGCGACACGGCCCTGTGATTTCACCAATTAATTAAACTAATTAAATGTATCTGGAACAAAAATAGTAGGTGTATTTTTAAAAAGTCCTTCTCCCCCTAGGTGGTTCACATTGTGTGTACTTGAGAGTGCGCTCGAAGTGCGCTCTGAGTTCGAATTTACATAAAAGCAAGCAAAACACTGAGGAACTTTAAGAAATAGCACAGCCGTTGCGGTTGAGGTACATTAAACCCCAAGGGCTTGTGAAACAAATGCACATCCATTCTCGATCCGCTGACAGCGAGATGTTGCCAAAAAAAAAAAAAAAACACAAACCAAACACTGGTTCAATGAGGGCCAAGTCCCTGAAATCCGAGAGCAGATACCAAGTGCAACGGATCCGAGCTGTAATATAATTCATTGTACATTGAATATGAAATTCACTTAAATTAAATTCACGAATGAACCATTGCTGTAGATATAAGTGGATATACGATATTGTGAGAGCGAACTTTCGTCTTGATTTGTAGGGTAAACACAATGAGTCCGTGAAAAAAAGTTATTAAATATTTCCCAAGGATTTTGTAAGAATTAAATTAAAAAAAAGAAATAAATATATACAAACAAATGATATGATACTGTATGTGTGTATGTAGATTAACTAGGAGATGGTATCCTCGTTGGGGGTACAGCGATGACGTTGATACTGTGACTAAAAAAGGTAGATTTTATGTTAAAATCTATTCAATTAAAAATGATCTAAAAGCAAACATTTTTGTGAAAAATTGTGTGGATTTTTATGGTTATGATTTGCTGTTCGAAATTTTAAATCGCATTGTCGGAAATTGTCAGTCAGTCAGTCTGTGGTTTCTTTGGTGAACATTTATGAATTATTTGTTTTTATTTAAATTACACTACCGAGCTAAGAAGCTAGTGCCACCCATATTATGTTGGTGGCGTTACAGCCCGTAGAGGGCCTTCTTCCATTCAAATTCTTGCGAATACACTTTTAATGAGTTAACACAACACGAGCGGAGAAGAACAGATGAGTCGAAGTGTGGCTGGCATTTGTGACGGCATCGCGGTGATGACTTCAACTATAGAGCAACAAGCCCATGTTGGCTGCCTGTCTTATCCATAAGGCCAGACTCAAACCGATTGTCGGACCTGAGAGGTAAGTGGTTTATTATTGCTTAGCCTATCAGGGCCATGTTGTATTGCTAGCTAGTGCCTCATCAAGAATCTTTAAAAGAACGTGCATATGAATTCGTCTAGCTAGGTACATCCATTCTACACTCGATTGGAGACACGTGTGTTGTTTCAGTCACTTCTACGAAATTGTCAAATCGTAAAGAGCACTAATTTTGTTATATTCCAGCCTTGCCCAACGGCTGGATGACTCATTTGGTTGAGTGTCTGCTTCGTTATAGGGGTCCCCAGTTCGAATCCCCAGTGAAAGCAAAAGTTGACATTGTTTTATCTGGTTTTCAATTCCGCTCTAGTCACAATTTGCTGTTGGGATCAAATCAAAATAAAGGCACTATATCCCAATGGACCAACAATTTCGCTGGCAGCCCAAGACCCTAACCTAACATACCAACGCAATCTTTATTGTTGTGTACGAGGCTGCTTCGACTGTTGTATAAGCTGACTCCGATGTGTCCGTCAATTAATGGGGCTGCACCTAAAAGGGCGTTGTTGAATACGCTCGTCGTCAACATGTCTCTAACCCTTCAATTTTAAACAGTCTGGTCTTGAATTCATCCCATTCCGTCTGGAATTCTTGTGGGGACATCATGGACCCACCCAATGTCCAAAACTCACGGCTGTGTAATGCGAAGTGTCATTTGACTAGGCCTAATGGAATGCGTGTGGAAAGTTACTCCCTGTTTGGTAAGTCTCATAACAAAAACTAGGTGTCTTTGGGTTTTCATTGCGACATTCCTTGGCCAATGCTGGGACTACGATGGATGATGCAACATCTGTTGCTAATGCAACTCTGATAATGGCATATCTCTTCCAAATTCAATAGAGGCGATCGAATTGCGCAATTCGATTGTATGTAAAAGAAGCATGTGTACGGCCATTCCACACTCGTAAGGTTCTATTAGTTCAAAGAAACACAGTACGATCGAAATTCAAGGTACGCGAGAAGAAATTGCTATTCATTTCCTACAACTGGCCACATCACTCAAAATGGCCTAGTTAGAAATGGCTGTAAAACATTGGAAGACACCACGATGATTTCTCTACGAGTCCATGTTTGTTTGTGACATCTGCTCCTTTTAATGTTCGTTTCTCGATCCTATCGATGATTGGCTTGGTGCGCCTGCGAGTTACGTCTTTTTTTCCGGCTAGCTAGATCTCCGTTTGCTCAGGCACGATAAACATGGGCATGGAAAGTAGGTCGATGCTTGCAGTTCTGCAGTGTCATTACAGGTACAGATGCTTATACATATTATAAGCAGCTGTGAACCAGGAATAGCCCGATTATCTAGAAGACAAATTCTCACATGGTCTTATATCTATGTAACCAGATGCTGGGAGCATGGCAGAGAGGTTTCTCTAACACGTCGCCACGGTCTCTGCACATGAAGTCTCAGAGATGGTTCTATCCGGCTAGAGCTCCTACTATCTTCTTCTTGTTTGATTGGCGCTACAGTCCGGGGTGGACCTGGGCCTCCTCTCCAGGCAACACGAACTTTCGCCAGCTGCGTCCAGTTGCTCACACCAAGTTGGTTGAGGTCCTTTTCCAGTTGTGTGCGCCATCTAGTGTGAGGACGTCCTCTGTTGCGCTGTCCGTTGGCTGGGTGTCGAAGACTCTTCGGGCCGGAGCTGTGGTGTCTATCCGCTCTACATGACCTAGCCATCTTAAGCGTTGGATCCGAAGACGCTTAACTATGTGCATGCCGCTGTACAGCCCGTATAGTTCATGGTTGAACCTTCTCCTCCAAACGCCATCAACGCAAACAGGACCAAAGATCGTACGCAGAACTTTTCTCTCAAAACAACAAAGAGCTTCTTCATCCGCTTTCAATGGCGTCTATGTCTCTGCGCCATAGAGCAGGACTGGGATGATCAGGGTTTTATACAAAGTCAATTTGGTGTTTCGAGAGATGACTCTGTTACTCAATTGCCTCTTGAGCCCAAAGAAGCAGCGATTGGCAAGAGTAATTCTGCGCTTGATCTCGGTACTGAAGCTCCCTCTACCATCTTAGTAATTGTTTGTCTCATTGAATGAGTATTTCGGTCTTAGGTCTATTGATATTGAGTCATAGTATCCCAATCGTCTTAAGCCGTGGTAAGCTAGCTCCACTTTTCCATCATCCGCCTCCTTCTTGGCATCTGCCATTGGCGGTTAAATGAAGGTTCATGTTTTGTAGACGCCGTCGTCTGTGGCAATGGGGACCCTAGCCTGACAAATCTAAAACGGCTCAAGGCGCTAAAGGAACTGACTTGTTGCAGCAGTCATAGAAGAACGACGCCTTACATAAATACATCTGACCGCCAAATCGTGGTGATCGACCATAGTTTATAGAATAGTCGTGAAATTGAAAGGGATTCGGAGGAAGAAATGTCTTGCGCAAGTGTTCTCATTGACAAGTAAGAAAGTGTCACAATGGACGGAAAAAAAATGTTGGTGTCCTTTGAGACAAGACATACTAACCTCATGCTCTGGCGGAATCCCCCAAGGCATGGTCTTAGCCCAACATAATTCTTGACACTTTCTCCAAACTGAATAGCACCTAGATTCACTAATGACGTTGCTTCATTGACAATCGGCTGAGAAATTGTGCTCCTTGTTGAAAACAACTAATAAATTATTTATATACAAGTTGCTCAAGTGTCGAGAACAAAGCCCACGATGAATAAATGTGTCGTCCGTTTATGTTTGTATATGGGAGCGGTTCAAGCGAAACCAATAAGTCGTTTTGATACCATGGCTCTGATTGGAGTGTGATGTAGAGTTTGGTCGTGTCAGACCTAGAAACTATGTCCACTGTTTCAACAAAATAGTTCCTATCGTTCCGTATACTTCAATTGAACTTGTTCATTTCATCTAAATAGTTCCAAGTTCGCGAGATGTGTATGAATGAAAAGGACATGTGTACGTATGGACATGTTGGGTTGAAAATGAAATCTGAAAATTTTCACTCATGGTTGGTGGTAAAGGAATACTTTAATACTACGAAGAGAGCACTAATATCGGGTGGTGTAGTTCATCGTGGTCGGTTTTTCACACGTATTTTTGTAGTACCGTAGTACTTGTACGGAGAAGGATTTAAGGTACTAGCATTCCAATTGGAATCGAATTGGGACATTTCGACTTGCATATTCTGTGGCGGATACACTTCCGAGGAACCAGTGCGGACCGAAAAAGTAAACGTTCCATGTTCGTTCAACCCTTGGCACTATTTCGCACCACTCTAGTGTGATATAGTAAATTTAGGATTATTGTGCGGCGATCAGGAAGGAAAATAGTTCTCTCATCTTCTTTTTGGAGATCTCGGCCAAGAGTTTGCCAAATGACCGTTTTCTGGCTCAAGCAAAGGCTGAACATGCGCATGGGAAGTATGTCGATGTTTTTTCTTCCGCGGTCAAGATCATGGCAAACTTCGTCATTGGTCAGTTCCCTGTACTTATAGTTAATATTTTTGCTATATGGGCGAGCGACCCCTTTACGGGACTATTTATGCGTGATATGCTATGTTCTGTCCAAGTCTTATTAGAGAGAACACAGTTTTTTTTTCTAGCCGAAAACATCTGAGGTTAGTCATTTTAAGAACGTGTAATGTTATGTGCCGCTTAACAAGGTCAATTGGCTTGTGTAGCTCAAAAGCAAACGACTTATATGGGGAGAGTTGCTCCCTGTTTGGGTAGTTTGTCGGCTTTCTTATAACTAAACATTTAATGTGCCCTGGACAAGGTGTCTTTGATTTTTTTCTTCCGCAGCAAGTTTATTGCGACATTCTTTGGCCAATGCTGGGACTATGATGGATGATGTAGCATCTCTGATGACAGATTGACTGTCGAGTTAAAGTAGTTAGTATGTGCACAGTATTTGAATTTTTGTTATTATGATAAGGATTTCTGGTGATTAATGGATACTGTCATAGTCTCCAAATTACACGTATGACCGGAGTATCATAGCAGATTGCAGACTCCGCAATTCCTATTAGCATATGTCTGTAAGTGCTCATGTTAGAGAAAAACTAGATGTGCTTGCTACGGATATCATTCCGTTCAATTAGAAAGAAGTAAGGCATAGTGTTTTTAAGATCTCCATACCTATAGTCTCTTGGAGTAAGCATGAGTACCGGTTCTAGGATGCCGTTGCGGCCAATAGACTCTCTCAGTCTGATCGCACTAAGCACTTCTGTATTTTTGATGAAGAGGTCGGTATGTTGAACACGGACCATCACAGTTAATGCGTCTATAGGCGTTGTCCTTATAGCCAGTGGTGCCTAGCCTGCCATTCATTGTACCCTGTTTACGTTTGTGACACATTAGTTTCTGTTAAAGGTTCGCAATCAAACAAGCGATTCATGATGTGTGTGTGGACGGAGTGTATCACTGTTGAATACATACATCGGGGTCGATTTTTAAGTTTGGCTTCCTTGGTGAAGTTAATTAAGTTAATTTCTAAGGATGCTCCTCAACACTCATGACAAGTTGTTGATTCAGAGCGTAACTCAACTGAAATTGGAGCTAAGCATGATATGGTGACGTGATCGTTAAGGGTCCCATTCAGGAATGGGAATGCAGAGCCCAGAAAGTGAAGTAGATTGCCAAAAAAAAACGAAGTGGACATACGAAAAGTGAAGCTGATTAGAAAAAAAATTGAAACAAAGTGTTTAATTGAAATCCTCCTCGCCAACTACCGCTTTCGTCTTCACGTTACCGCCAAATGCTCAAACGATTCACGCCTCATTCTGGTTGTGCTAAAGTTCAAGGCATAATCGGAGTCGGTCCATGATCAATGGCACAAGTGAGCATATGGCTCTTTGGCTATGGAAGAGGTGTTACAGAATGTGGGAGATTTTTACGAGGATATATAAATATTCCCAAAGCAGAAAAAGGTGCTACGTAGCAAATGCACGAAAATTAATTAATGAAGTAGATCTACTTCAAATGAAGTAGATTCCCATCTCTAGTCGCATTGTCTTCCTCTCCACGGATATGAGATTTTTTCTCCCAAACCAAAGAACGTTCGCCATCGACCTCACAGACACAGCTCATTTTATTATTTACTGCCAATAGGATAAGCAATCATTGCAAACAAAAAATGTTAAAATTCATTGACAAACAATCTGCAAATAGTATGTGATAACAGAAATCGAATTATAAGTTTACAATCCACGCAGTTCATCAATTAATATGATTACACCCAGACTATGAAGAAGTATGCAAATTCAAATTTACCCAAGTTGACTAAATAAACATTATAAAATTATCAGAACCTAAATCAAATAAGAATTGTATAAAAAATAACAAAAAATTGTGACTAAAATAAAGCAAGAAACCATAAGTAATATGAATTTAATTAAATGAATATAAGAAAAACCGACTTTTCGAGCTACACTCATACGTAGTCGCCTGAAGGAGCATTTTGTCATTCTGAACAGAGAACACAGACTAAGACTTGATAGTTAAAATAGGTGCAGTAAGAACTTATTTCACCCACTCTCCCTTCAGAATTAGGACGCAAACACAAACCCACACACCGCTGCTCTCCGGTTATCCTGAACAGAATGCTCCGTAAGTACGTCAAGAAAAAAAATGTGTACATACAAACCATACCAGCATATTTATAAATAAATGTATGAATACTAATTATAGATGAATTATATATGAATGTAAATTAAAATTAGACCGATAAGAGAATGAAACAGAGAACAATTTTGTTATTAACATCTAGTTTAATGAACTAATACGAATTATAAATGAAAGCAAATAAAAATTAAATGAAAATCATTAATTCGAAACGTTATTTGTTTTTTACATGTATAGTTAGAAAGGATTTTTGTTTTTCGGTCTTCTTTCTTTTTGTCAAGCAAAAAAGTTGGAAATAAAATTGTTAACAAAATAAATTGACTAACAATTGAAGAAGGAGAAAAGAATGGGGAAATTTTTTTAATTTTGTGACCGCCATGATTTATTGTGAACATCTGCATTTATGTGTAAAATTGATGTGTGGTAATTTCTTTATGTGCATTTATTCTGTTTTAAACAAATGTCAGAGCTGAGAAAGCAAGGCGAGAGAAAAAAATCATTATAAAAAACGTATAGATTTAATAATTAATGATACAAAATTAACACGAACTTTGTTTTCATAATTGTTTTGGGGAAGTTTTGATGGCGGTTTGTTGCTTTTTCATTTCAAGCTACAGCGGATCGGGTAAGCTTACAAACTTATGCCTTTCTTGATTTTGAGGGTGAGTTATTCACAGATATGCGGATGATATTACCATAAAGCCTGGCAAATTCATCTACACTCTAAGAGACATAAAGCACAATGCCTTCGATAAAATTTAATCGGCAATATGTTAAGAATGACAAATGGGGACTACAAATGTGCACCGGACACAGTAACTAACTGACGCGCATATTACTTAGAATACCACAATGCAGACGGGACCTTGAAGTTATGTCTAACCGCCATCAGCCGCAGATTTACCGTCTTTGACTTAATGAATGGTGTATCCAGAGAAATATTCGGTCCCATTTGCGAAGAACGATTTTGGAGGAGAAGACTGAAGGGCGAACTCTACGAGCTGTACAACGACATTGGCCTAGTCAAACGATTTCGATTGTCTCGACTCAGGTGGCTAGGACATGTAGAGAGAATGGACACTAACGCTCGCGCTCAGAAAGTCTTCAGGGCAAACCCTGAAAGACAATGCGGTAGAGGAAGACCTCGCCACAGTTGGCGTTACTAGCTGAAAAGACCATATGCAACTGTGCGTACGAAACTGGAGATGCCTAGCCCAAGATCTCGCTAGTTGGAGAGGAATGCGGACCAAGTCCACACCGGACTGTATCGCCACAAAGAAGAGGAAGTGTCCTGAGTCTCGCTAGAAGCTTGATTTTCTTTGCATACAGCGATAGATAATTCGTCTATAGGGTTCATGGTAAGTAAGCAGCTGCAAATGTAAGGTGGTGGAAGGGAAATCACCGCCGATACCTAGGATACGGATATGATTAATGCAAAAAAGGATCAGAGCTGTTCTCGAGCTCTACGCGCAGAAGAGGAGACACAAACAGGAGAAAATGAAAGAGCACGAGAGGCGCGCGGTCAGCAGAATATGGTAAAGGGGTACCACTGTAGGAATGAGTCGCAATCGATGCTGAGGATATGGAATAACCATATCTGCAGTCAAGCTGTATGAACCATTCAATACGAAGAAAATGGATGACTAAGATCAACAATACCAACCACCAGACCGGGATGAAGTTAGGATTACTATATCTAAACTGAAATTCAACAAGGCGGTTGAAACTGACTCTTCAAAACTATTCAAAGCGGTAGGCGTGTGATTTGTTAAGGAACATGCACCAACTCATAAGTGAAATATGGTCGGAGGGAAGCATAAGCGATGCGGTGAATGGATCTCAGCATTATTTGCAGGAGCTACCAACAGGATACCCTCTGAATTGCGCCGTGTTGTATGAACTGCTAAAGCTTTTCGTCAACAACTTGGTCGGTCCATACCAGTGTGGTCAGGAAAATCCATCATCGATTAAATATATACACCAAGGAAAATTTTGGAGACCACCCTAGAGCAGCAGATGAATACCCACCACCTTTTGATCGATTTTTAAGGGCCGTATATGACAGAATTTACAGAGACGAGCAATAAAAAGCAATCCCTAGTCTTAGCATCCCCACCAAACTTGTCCGATTGTGTAGGATGACGATGGAGAATGCAGGCTGCTCCATAAAGCGCGGTAAATATCTAACAGAGACCATTGATGACAAAAAAGAATTTAGACAAGGCAACGCTCTGTCAAGTATTTCTCAAATCTCTCCCATCGCCAGAGAAACCAATTATTCGCAAAAACCGTCGATATCGACATTATCGGAAAAAAACAGCAGCGTGATGTCAGTGGCATTTTTATGACTAGGAGGCTGCGATGGTGGTTGTACGGTAAATGAGAGCAAGACCAAGTATATCCTGCTTTGTCTACCTAGGAAAAGATATTAATTCAGACAACAACACCAGCGTTGACGTCATACGAAGAATATCTCTTGTCAATCGCTGCTTCTTTTGGTTGAGAATGCAATTAATAAACAAAGCCTACTCTCGAACAACCTTAATCGTCCCAGTCCTTCTATATGACCCAGAGGCATAGACTCTCTCAAAACCGAGCAAAGGTGCTCTTGTTCGGGTGATTTTCGGTCATGTTTGCTAACTAAGGATTGAACAGGCTGGAAATGCTTGTTGTTTGAGGCCTAAGTCCACTCCGGACTGTCGCCTGAAGTAAAGATGTGGGTAATACACGTGCGAAAGCATGAACACTGGTGCACGAAGGTCATCGATTAAGGTAAGTAGAGCTAGATCAGAGATAGTGCCGCTGGGGCAAGTGAGTGCTTGGATTAACGTGACCACCTGCCGTGAAGGCTCAATACCACGGGGTCCTCACACCCAGAATCAAAAAAACGCCGACCAACGCCTTGAGTTCATATCTTAAGGTATATTTCCTTCCCTTTGGTAAGGGCGAGGCGTATCTAACACCCCTGCTGCTCTGTAGGTCAGCGCCAGGTTGTAGTGCAACTCCACGCTGAGCTGGGTCATAATTCCATGCACATCTCAGAGTCAAGCACGATCACCACAAATGATGGCCGTTATTGTCTACAAGATGTGGTGGCATTTATCCCCAACCCTCCCCGGGATTTGGGCTTAAGCCACAGCCACCACGACGCTCCCACAAGGGGGCCAACCGCATGGTCAGGCTGAAACTAGGCACCTTCCGTGGTACCTGCGTATAGCCTCTGGTCAGGCTTCGCAACCAATGGTTACTACAGGTGGGCTCCTTAATTCCCAGGACTGCTGGCCGAACTACTTCTAGCTACGTCATATATATCACTATATCGCTTCTTTCCCTTCCGGTATATCCCTCAACGTGACTACATACCTGGACAACCATTCTGTTCTGACGTCTGGTAAATATTTGCTTAGCCAATATGCCGAGCCTAGTGGTAGACTCGTGAGATTGCAGGACCTGACCGACATCATAAGAACCATTGCCAGCTGTGACTTTCATAGCTGTAAGATCTCTGATATCCGAGTATAGTGGGCATACACACAAGACGTGTTCCCAGTCCTTCGGTCCGGAGCCACAATCGCACGACTGGATAGGGTTCTTTTATAGAGGAAGGTGTTCAAGGACCCGTCTCCTGTCAACAGAAAGCTGAGAAGCATATTCAACGGGAATCCGCTCTTTCATCCACAAAGCACACATTCATTATGTTTGCCGCTGGTTAGTAGGAAGATGAACCATGAACAATCAAAACATTTGTACAAAAGTCGTATGAAAGTCTAGTTGGATGTCGACTTTTAGATTAACCAAAACGATTATCGATGGGCTCGCCAGACTTACACCCAAATCATTCTTACGCTGAACTCTGTTCTCAAGTTGCAACACTGGATATGTACGGACTCGCGGTACACTTCCGTTCTAGTGGTTTGACATTGAGTTACATGAGTAATAATAATTATTGCAATTAAAACAAATTTGTTGCTTACTCTCAGTAGCTGGTGCTCAACGAAACGCTGAGTTTCGACAAGGAATTTCAAACGCAGTCGATACGTAATCATTCCTTCATTCCTCGATTTCGATCGATGAACATTTTACTGCTTCTCCGCACTCTGTGGATGGTCCACGAATTCAAAACAACAGCAGGGATATGACATCATATCACACGAAACCACATTTTTAGAAATACCATCGAAAATGCTAAAACAAATTTCCGCTACAACCACTTGCCCTCGAATGGGTGTTCGGTTGGCGTAGCCCCTTCCCCTATGATTTCCATGGAAGTAACCATAGTTGCATCCATTCTCCATCGTCAACAACCAGAAACGACGTGTGCACTCGGTTACCAGCGCCAATGAAATTGTTGACCAGCTAGTGGTTGAGTGGAAACACAAAAATTAAATCAATAAATTTAGGATAACCGGAAACTCTTGCAGAAAAAAAATGTCAAAAATAAAAATGGGAATCCCAGGTCACACGAGACCACCAGTGGTTGACCGGAGGACGCTGTCGTCCTCGAAAATATATTTAGCTAAAACCAAACGATGCCGGGATGTAGTTAGCTGCTCGGGTGAGCTTCTGTCTAATGACTTCATTTCCTGTCCAGTTTGTGGATTTTTTTTTACGGGAATATGATTCGTTTGAAGTTTTTTTCAGACATTGAATGAGGATATTTTTTTTTAAACAAGCTAAATGATGCCTTTTGTGAGAGTCGTGTTTGTATGGTGAATATGGTAATAAATTCAGTTTTTCATCTTAAAGCAGTTGAAGCTTTAATGTAACCTTAAGTTGACCAGACGCATGCATATAAACTCGGTAGAAAAATGTCATTCGTTGAATTTTGTATTTACGACGCTGCGCACATATTTGCGTCTATCGAAAAAAATTTGAGAAGCTTTCATTCAGTGTTGGGGACTTGCAAGGAATATTTGTGTTTCTAAATAATATTACGATGCGTCGTCTCTCACAAAGCTACCAATTCCGCAGAACTGCAGTGTCTGTATTGAATCACAAATCTGTACAGCAACATGCGCCCAGATACCATAGGCGTTTGATGCCTAAGGTAGCTAGGCCATGTAGAAAGCATGGACAACAGCCCGACTATGACTCACTGACAATAGAAGAGGCCACGAAACTGACGGTGGACACTCGTGGAGGGGGAGCTCAGTCCAGTGGGTTGCCGGATTGTGTTGTGACATGAGCTTTAGACGCTTGCTGCTAGTGGCTCGTTCGTCACGTACTAAAGGGTGATTTTTTAGTTATTATCTTTTAGGCAACACTGTTTTAAAGAGCTGACTCACGTCTCGTGTTTTGTTTCACTGTCAAACATTTTCAGTTTGGTCTACAAATGAACAACGCTTGCAAATTATTGAATTTTATTATCAGATTGTATATAAAATAAATATATATATATTATATCAAAACTAAATAAATATATCTGTTAAGAAAGTTCATGCGCTTCTTCCAATCAGTTCCAGTTCAGCGACGAAGCTCATTTTTGGCTCAATGGGTACCTAAATAAGCAAAATTGTCGATTTTAGAGTGAATATGAGCCAGAAGCATAGCAAGACCAATGTATCCAGAAAAAGTCACAGTTTGGTTTATGGCTGATGGCATTATTGGACCGTACTTCTTCAAATATGATGCGAATCGTAACGTAACTGTGAATGGCGAGCGCTACCGTGAGATGATATAAAACTTTTTTTTGCCCAAAATGCAAGAGCTTGACTTGCATGACATGTGGTTGCAACAAGACGTTACCACATGCCACACAGCACGCGCAGCAATGCACCTTGTGAGAGGCGAGTTCGGTGAACCATTCATTTCACGTGCGGCACCGGCCAATTGGCCGATCGACTTAACGCCTTTAGACTATTTTTTATGGGGCTATGTTAAAGCTCATGTCTATACAGATAAGCCCGCTTCAACTGACGCATTGGAAGACAACATTGAAGAATTTATTCGTGAGATACCGGCCGAAATGTTGGAAAGAGCGCAGTCAAGGTCAACATTTGCGGATTATATTAACACTACAACAAGCAGTACCAGGCGCACCTTGCAGTACGTTAAAAAAAACATGGGTAAATTTGTTGCCAGGACTCCTAACAAACAATTTTAACCATCTTACAAAAACCCTTAACACAAATTTAAAAAAAAAACGTTCGCCAAATTCTTTTCTAGAGGAAAGTAGCAGAAGACATCAGTGCTCTGTTACCATTTAAGAGTAACGTACAGGCAAACAAACATCAATTTTCATTTATAGAGATGATGGAAATAAATGATTTACTTCTTCTTCTTCTTTTGCTGTCGCTACAGTCCGGGGTGAACCTGGGTATCAGCCAACATGCCTCTCCATCTAGCCCGGTATGGTGCTAGTTGCTTCCAGCCACGCACGTTAAACTTTTGCAGATCCCCTTCTAGCCCCGTAGGCATGGTCTTCCTTTACCGCGTTCTCCTTCGGGGTCGGAGTTGAAGAGCTTCCGATCTTGAGCATTGGTGTCCATTCGCTCGACGTAACCTAGCCACCTGAGACGAAAGATTCGAACTCGTTTGACCAGGTCGATGACGCTGTATAGCCCGTGCAGCTCGTCCCTCAGTCCCCTCCTCCAAACACCATCCGTACGTACGGGACCGAGGACTTTTCTCTCGAAGCGAGCAAGAATATCAATGGAATATCTTGGTTGTTCGAGATATGGCTTTATTCCTTACATCCTGATTTACGTCACTCAACTTTTAACGTAAACTAGCACAACTCAATTGATAAGATGAACACGGGGTTTGGCCTAAGAGGCAGTCGGTTTGTGACCATGAAGGTCTTACATTCCCGTCTTTTTGTGTAGGACTGACAGAAAATTCTCAGCTTCACCATATGTGATTTCTTGGAAGTCTTTCGATACTATGGATGTTTTGTCAATCATCGTGAATCTTTCTTGGGCAAAACTTGGGCGGTTGATTAGTGTCCCATAGTTTCATTCGATCAGCCACAGTGCCTTCAGATCTCTGTTGCTCTTAGTGCTTTTTATTTGACTCTTTGATCAGCTTCAGTAAGTTGCCCCAAAACTCAAAGTAGACTAGACACAAAAAGTGAAGCAGATATAAAACAATATAAAAAGACTAGATATTTACTTGAAAGCTGCCACCGGTGTCCACACGTTTCCGGCAAATACTCAAAAAATCCACGACTACTACTGGATATGTTAATTTTCAAAGAATAAACGGAGCCGGTGACCTGTGCCATTGTAGGTATGTGCATCGACCCCAAACTCGGCGTCGTATGTCCGATCCCTGGTCTGTGCAACAAAAATTTTCACGGCCCCACCTCTTTTGAGTCACTGACAATGCTCAAGGAGTACGTCTGTCAAGAAAAATCTTCTCAAACTTGGCCGTTCGGAGGCAGCATAGAACCGTAGATCCCCTCCTCGTGAGAGAACAACGCTAATGGTTGCTGAGAAGCTAGGTACTGGTCCCTTACGGGCTGTAACGCCACCCATATTAAATAAGCGGAGCTGGTCTGTCGCTTTTGCTTCTTAGCTATAAAAGAGGTTTTGGATTTGCAAGGATAAATACATTTATAATGCATCCTAAATAGAATTAAAATAAATAAAGAACAGATGAGTTGCTGCACGGCAAATGAAGTAGATCCTCATCTCTGCTCATACTCTCTTGGTTGTTCCAAAACTATGTAGAAAAAGCTTTGATTTCTCCTGTCGAATCTATAGAAGGGTAAGCCCCAATGAACGTTGCAAGGCACGTGAAAGTAGCATACATTCGAACAAAGTGATGTGGATCTTGTAACACAAAGTAAATTATCTCCATATTGTTAGGATAATTTAGACCTACAATTAAGTCACCTTTTAAAATATAATTTACTTTATCATCTTGTATATTTCTTCCACTGTCAAGACATCATCTCCATTAAGATCGTAACCACTTTCAGACATCCCTCCCCCTGGGAATCATCGATAGCACCATATGATAACCTGGGCCTCAGCCATCATGCCTCTCCATCTAACAAGGTCTTGTGCTAGTTGCTCCCAGCCACGCACGTTCAACTGATTGTGGGTCCTTTACAGTTGCCAACGGAGTCGCATTATATATATACCACGTTGTGCCTCGGGGTTGGAGTCTAAGAGTTTCCGGAGCATTGGTGTCCATTCGCTCTACGTGACCTTGACATCTGAGATTAGGCACTCGAACTCGTGTGCAGCCGAAAGTCTGCGTGGGTGTAGCCCGCACAGATCGCCATTCAATCTCCTTCTCCAAGCACCATCATATTTTTCACGAGACCAGAGATAATTCCAAGGGACCAAGACTTTCCTCGTTTCAGTGTCCCAGCTTCTAAATTCATATTTGTTGAGTAGATTTCGCTTACAAACGTTGTTCTTTATTTCAGCTCCAACAACTCTATAAGGTCTTACGTAAAATAAAGTTAAAATTAAGTTATGTGATGATTTCTTAATTGAATCGGTTTACTCCAAATTTGCTGCGAGGCATATCTCGGACATTACGGAATCGTAAGAGAAAGAGTAGTAACAGAAAAGCATATGACTTCGTACGTGTAATTACCTTGAACGTGTCAAAGTACGCGAAGAATGTAATTCCAAGCTTGGCACACGACACAGCCATTCTTTGCTCACTCGTGGATTAATGAGAAATGAGAATTTGGAACTCAGATTCTGCAAAACATTTCCCTATGACGAAAAAGCCAACACCCCGGTTGAATTCTCAGAACAGACTTCAGAAAATCAAAAAGAAAAAATATAAACTTTGACGAAGCTCATGCTTCCGGCTTCTGCATATTTTGTTTATGTCGGATTAGAAAGAATTCGTTAGCGCACCAACAAAAAATAAGAAAAATGTGGAATTTCCTATGAACTACAGCGGATCTTTATTACACAAATGAATTCCTAGTATAAAGAAAAATATTGTGGTTCCAAGGTACAATACTTTCCACCACCTTCATGGTTTCCATGACCATCCAAGTGCGGTTGTTGTTCCTAACCCTCTCCACATGGTATTATTAATGCATAGCATTTTTGAAAGCTTAACTCAGTCGAATCAGTACACTCTTTAATTCTCATTTAAGAATCTCGAAGTATACGTCCGAAGTGGCTTTCCTAGTTGTGGCGAGAACAGGACCGTAGCACCTATTGGGTGCTATCTTCCTTTTCCTCGCCTAGGCAGCTTCTACACAAGTCATTGTTGAGAAGGCCTAGCATTCTTGCCTGTCCGATTGGTGTTGGACAAGTGTTGCTTGTCAGCCATTTGAAAATTATTTCCTGAACACAGAGGTTATTGAACAGCGAGTTCGTCAGCTCTACAATTTCCTTAAATGTCTCTATGGCTTTGCACCCAAGACACAGGCGAATATTGAACTGCTCGAATATCTCGTTAGCTCTCTTTACGGATGACGGCGGAAGAGCTTATCATCAGATCAGCCAACGGCGACATCCAGAGCTACCTGGTACATCCTCTTTTAGAGCTACTCTGACATATTCGAAGCTCAGATCTGAAAAAATGCCTTCCAGATCATTCGGAGGAACCTTATCATATAGGGCCAAAGCCGACACTCACAACCTCAGCGAGGATACCGGGGTCATCCGGACCCTTTGTCCAAGGGTATCATAAATAGGCCTGGCCTCCCAGTTGCCCTCACCACGTAAAAAACAAAACGTTCAGAGACAACCACTTGCCTCTGATACTGACGGATTTACTGTTGACAACAACGAGTAAACAAATGCACATGCTTTTTGGTTCTGCACGTGGAATGTGAAGTCTCTTAACAGGCCACGTGCAGTCGAAGAACTTGCGGAGGCCCTTGACTGCTATAAAGCAGGTAACACCGCCATCCAGGAAGTGCGATGGAATGGGCCGGGCAAGAAGAGTATGAAAAACTGACATCTACTACGGTTATTGCATCAGAGAGAGGTCTTAAGACTTGTCTGTTAGAGCGAACGCATAACAATCCGCATCTAGGCTAACATTGGCAACAACAGTCTTATTTGCGAACAAGCCACGGCAGAGGACAAAGATGACAGCAGCAAGGATGACTTCTATGATCTCCTAGAAAGAACATACGATTAATGCCCAAGCTTCGACACAAAGATCGTTCAAGGAGATTTCAACGCACAGCTGAGCACGGAAGAAATGTTTGCTAAAGTCGTCGGAAAACACAGGTTAGTCAAGCGGGTGGATTTCGACTCGGGGCAGAACCTCTCAATGATGAGCACGCGGTTCCCACACCTCAACATCCATGCAGGGACACGGCGGTCCTAAGACCAATCAACCGTCAACCAGATTGATCACGTTGCGATCGACGTCTGACACTCCTGCGGTATTCTTGCTGTCCGACCGTTGCGTGGAGCCAATTCCAATGAGGGCAAAACGAAGTATATGTTGTCCTCAAAAAAGGACATACAACATCGACGTCTTAGACAGAGCGTCTCAATCGGCAGCTATAACTTCGAGGTAGTCAAGGACTTCACTTACCTCGGCTTATGAGTAAATTGTACTAATAACATCAGTACCGAAATCAAGCGTATGATATCCCTTGCCAACCGCTGTTGCGTTGGGCTCAAGAGTCAATTCAGTAATAGAGCCCTCTCTCGAAGAACCAAGTTGGCTCTATACAAGACACTGATCATCCCAGTCCTGCTATACGTCGCGGAGGCATGGACAATCTCGAAAGCGGATGAAGAAGTCCTTGGTCGATTTGAGAGAAAAGTTCTGCGTGCGATCTTTGGTCCTGTTTGCGTTGACGGCTTGTGGAGGAAAAGATTCAACCAAGAACTGTACGGCCTGTACAGCGAGTTAGGCGTCTACGGATCCAGGAAAGGTCATGTAGAGCGGATGGACATCACAGCTCCGGCCCGAAGAATCTTCGAATCCGAGCCTGTCTCACAACCCAACAGAGGACGCCAGCGTTTAAGGTGACGCATCCAAATGGAGAATGACTTCAATCAACTTGGTGTGCGAAACTGGAGACAGCTAGCCAGAGATTACACTAGTTGGAGAGGCTTGTTGGTTGAGGCCCAGTTCACACCGGACTGTAGCGCCACTCAAAGAAGAAGATGAATATCTCGTTAAGAGATGCACGGCAGTCGATTACTATTTCTGAGTTTATCGAGAAAGATGCTAGGAATTTAATTGCCTGGCTATCCGTAACTTACTTACTTACTGATGATGCCACTGAAATGGGCAGTCAGTAATTGTTGTTCTTCGGAACAGTAGTCAGCCCTCCGCTGGGTGACTGGACCACATACATACCACGCAAAAATTGAATGATGCTGGTCTTGGCCAGCTCACTTAGATTGTCGTTGACCTCCTCCTTGACTTCATCTACCACAGTAAGCCTCAGTCATCCTGGAGACGTGTATACCTTAACCCGTTACAAAGCTGCTTACTTCTTCCTCTTCTTTGTGTAGCGCTACAGTATGGAGTGGACCTGGACCTTAAGCTACAAGCGTCTCCAGCCAGCTTGATCTTTATCTAGCTGTTTCCAGTTTCGCACGCATAGTTGGTTGTGGTCCCTTTCCACTTGTGTGTGCCACCTGAGTCGCGGTCTTCCACTACTGCGTCGTACTTCTGGGGTGGATTCGAAGACTTTTCGGGCCGGAGCATTGGTTTCCATCCGCTCTACATGACCTAGCCATCTCAATCGTTGGATTTTCACTCTTCTGGCTAAGTCGATGTCGCTGAACAG